>CAHIKZ030000484.1:352500-412500 GCA_903632075.3 Acanthosepion pharaonis
CGATTGTTTCCTTATACGGGAACGGTTAATTAAAAAAAGATATAATTATTTTTTACCGTGATTTGACATCGCCAGTAGTCATTACTAGGAATAATAACTTCTGAATAAAAATATATATGGTAATATCTTTTTTATTAGTGTTGTAAACATATTTTATTTTGTGTAATGGTTAGTCCATCACTGCTTATCCCAAAATAGCTTCTATGATCATTAGTAATTTTTAAAATTCGCTTGTAGTGTAAAATTCATGCAATCACTAATCAATGTGAAATAAAATAGAGACCAAATATTCAAGATCTGGACGAATATGACTCTGCACATCATCCTACCATTTATAGCATTAAGAAATGTGTATTTTTTTCTATTCATCCCTATGTCTGTATCGTCAAAAATTCATTAACTTGATTATTTCCAGTTTATTTTTATTTTTTTTTACCTTCAATGATTTTTCTTTTTTTTACCTTCTGAGTGTGAAATTTTCGAAGCCTTTTTTTCTCATTAAGTGCCAAAGGACATTCGTCTTTTTCTTTCTGAAATTAAGTTTAAGTCTTAGATTTTTTTTCCATTTTCATTAGCAAAAAATAAAATCTGATATCTGGCTGCTCCAAATAAATAATTTAAACAGCTTGTTAGACATGTCGAGAATGTCAATGAAAATTTCTATAAAATTTAATGAAAAAGCATCCCGAATTTAGGTAACAACTGGGAGGATCCTACTCGAACAACTATTCGCGGTAGTCGGTGAGCTTTTATTAAACTGTGACTGGAGATTTTTTAAAAATAATAAATATCGAGAACATTAGAGCATTTACTTTTTTGGAGATTTGTGTATGAACCTATTACAGCTAAGATACCCCATTACGTAGAATGAAATCAATATTTCTTTGTCCAGACTTAATGTATCCTCATAAATCTAACCAATCAATTTTCAAAGTAACAATATCCTTTATATGCCCTTCTGGCATATGTTTCTGCATCTTTTGATATCAAAATTTGAAGCGTTTGCGTAGCAACCTAAACAAAACATTGGAGGAGCACTCGATCAAAATTTTAAAGCAAGAAGTAGAAAGGAGAAAGAGCGAATAACAAAATTCATAAAACTACGTAGAACAAAATAAATCGGCCATCGTGTACGGAAAAAATGTCTTGTGCTGTGATGCGCATGTCTTTCATACTATATTAGTTATCTTTCCTTCTGATTACTTTTTAGATACACTTCAGTGATTTCTCTGCGTAGGGAAAACGAAAAATGGTTATTATTTTGTTGCTGTAGTTGTTGCTACTGACGTTATTGCAACCTTTCGCCATTTTTGTCCTATCTAATTGACAGGCAGCTTCCTATCTAATAAATTTACTGTGGATGCGTTCAAAGGACATAAAATCGGTTGGCCAGTTACGTACGACTTTATGATGACTCGGCCACTGAAACGTTTGACATAACTTTGCCAAATCGAATTCGTCGTTACAAATCGGCTTATTTGAAGCCATATATATATATATATATATATATATATATATATATATATATATATATATATATATATATATATATATAATTTGAAATGTGCTATATTTTAGAGCTTTTGAAGATATGAACAGCGTATATCTCGAAATGTTCACTGCATGGTGACTATCAGTTTCACGCTTTAAGTTCTTTTAGACCATGATAATACGGCCTCTTAAAATTCTATGTTGATTTCTATACCCAAACGCTTTTATATATATAGAAATTAGAATTTTAAACATTGGGCGATATTTTGGTCCTACTTGGATGTTTTTATACTTTTATTTTTTTTAAAAAGTTTCCCCCAGTTACCAATTTGTTTTAATATATCTTTATTTACAAATTGTAATATCCGGGCTTATTTTGTTTGCACCAGTCGAGTAGAGACATTAATAATAGTAATCATGATAATAAGAAGAAAAGAATAATAATTTTAATAATGATAATAATTACATATATATATATATATATATATATATATATATATATATATATATGTGTGTGTGTGTGTGTGTGTGTGTGTGTGTGTGTGTGGGTGGGTGGGTGTTTGTGTGAAGAAATATAGTATTAAGGTGTGCTATATTTCTGGGCTAAATGGCTCAATATCATAGAGCGTATGTAAATATAAAAATGAAACTGAAGTCAATACTCAAAAGCGACGACTAACTGTTTCATGCTAGAGGAATTCATCAAGCTTTATAATTGCGTCTGGCATGAAACAGTCTGTCGTCGTCTCTGAGTGTTGACTTTAATGTTCACGAACATATATATATATATATATATATATATATATATATATATATATATTTGGTTGGATTGATGTGAGTTTGTGACCCTGGGTTTCACGCTTTTGTGATCGTCAGACAAACTTGACGATCGCAAAAGCTTTGAAACACAGGGTCACAAACTCACATCAATTCAACCAAATATGTTAACTCTATTTAAGTATCGCGCATATAATATGTAAATAATTATATATATATATATATATATATATATATATATATATATATATACACACTTTTCACACACACACACACACACACACACACACACACACACACACACACACACACACACATATATATATATATATATATATATATATATATATATATATATATATATATATATATATATATATATATATTAATTATATATTTATCTATCTATTATATCAATCCAGCTATTAATATTTACAGAGAGTAGATTATAACAGCTGGATTTGAATATTTCTTTTTCCATTGTAGCACTTCGCAGATGTACGTAAAATTGAAAAGTAAAACATATCACTCGTGAAAATATGATTATTCATACCATTCTGAATCTAGCAACAATCTTCGAACAATTTACAGGCAATCGAATTGTTACCTGATATGCTTAAAATTGTTTCTTATCATTCGAGATTTTGCAGCATATTCTGCTATCTGCCACATTCCTTTGTTACTTGGAAATTATTTGATAACCACATTACAAAGGCGATAAACTGAAGAAATAATTACAAAAGAAATATGAATATTTGGCAAGAACATATGGTTTTTCAAAAATAATTTTCTTTTTCTCCTTCCACTACTTGTACTGCATAATTCCTATGGTTTTAGTTGCTTGAAATACTTTTGATGATTTAAATGAAACCATAAAATGTTAAAATCAACAGCAGATTGAATCCCACTGAAAACTTAAATCATGTAGTAATTTAAGTTAATTATAGTCAATCACAACGAGAAAAATATATATTCAGTTTCATATTTGTTGGCTTCGTTAAAAACTATAAAATACAATTAGAAACCATAATAATCACCGTGGAAAGTATTATGTTTAAAAATAACAAAAATTCCCCCAAAGTTCAAGGCAGAACCATACATTCCATTTTCATATTTCCATTACGGATACTTACAGATTTTAAATTAATAATTTTCTAAATAAACTATTTAATAAATAAACTTTTTAAAAAATATGTTAATTCTTGAAAAAACTGTATAACTTCAGATTAATATATTATGGCTTTTAATTTAATTTCTAAAACCAAATTCTTAACGCAATGTAAATTAAGGCGGAAGTGTCTATAATCGCGGAGTGCGTAGTAAAACAATTGTTTTCTTTTTTCTTTCTTCCTTCCTTTCTTTCTTTCTTTCTTTCTTTCTTTCATTCTTTCATTCTTTCTCAATGTTTTAATTTCTTTTGCATTTATTTTATTTTTCCACTTTCTTTCTTTTTTCGTTATTTTTCTTTCTTTCTTTCTTTCTTATCATTTACCTTGATTGGATCTTGGGCTGTGTATTGCGTTAACATCAGCATAAAAAAAATTCGCTGGAGTAAGGGGTTCTATGTGACACGGGTGGTTACGATCTTCAAGAAGGGTTGCATTGACATATCAATAAAGGCGATTTCAAGCCAGTCTATGACTGATTTTTGTTTATTGAGTGTGACTGCAGGAATTTCGTGAGTTATGCCAAATATTCGGATAATGGTTAAATGTGTTAAAATGTGTGTAATTTGCTACCTCAAAAAAGCCCAGTGTTCCTCGTACAGCCATTCTATTACTGCGTAAGATAAGGGGTTAATTAGTCTTTCTGCAACACACACACACACACACACACACACACACACACATATATATATATATATATATATATATATATATATATATATACATACACTCACACACAAGGATAAAAATGTCGAAGAAAATGAAGTAGGAATGAATGTCTGTGTATCTTACCTATCGCGTTTTGAGTATGATGATAAACTACATTAACTTTCTGGGTATGGTGATAAACTAAATCGGAAAGCAAGGCCACTGATCAAGGGGTTTTGACGAGCGTGGAACCACCTTTTAATTGCTTCTGTTCTCTGATTCAACCTGGTCCGCAGTGGTAGCAACTTCTAAGATTTTAGCTATGGGCAAATAAGTTAACCTTTAACAAATGTCAAAATACCATGAAAGTTTAAATATATAATATAATATCAGCAATAAATTACCAGCAATAAAAATCTCGTTGGCATTACTAAATTGCCCATTGAGGTTGATATGCTCTAAAACAAATCAAACAAAACAAAACCTATCTAACAAAACATATTCCATATTCTTAAGCATCTTCCTTCCGAATTTAAACTGAACATGCTAAAAGGCTGATGACACACACACACTCATGTGATCTGCGGTTTCCTCAGTGCACGAACTCGGCTGACTGCACAATATAGATGGAATTGAATCTGTCTGATCAGGCAACACACCAGATTTTTACGATGCAACAATGGTTTTCACTAGCCAAGATGCGCTGCAATAGGCAATGGCATACTAACAATATATCTTGTTAATCGACGACGACGATAATCTATAGAACGTGAACGCTGTGCAGTGTGTTGTAATTGGATGTAATATGTTGGTATGTTCTCCTCGTTGTGTGGTTAACATCTTTGCAAATCACCGGCACTGCTTTTCTGACGTCAGCCGTTAGTGCCTACATTTTTCACATGTCTTTAGTGTCTGTACGGAATTAAGATATTCAGAGGTCAAGATGACTACCCAAACTCTGTATCAGCCAATATATTGATCATTCAGACATATCTTATTCGTTCGTTTTAAGCTTATCCTACTTGCAACGATCTATCTATCTATCTATCTATCTATCTATCTATCTATCTATCTATCTATCTACCCCAGGCTTATCCTTTATGTCTATATATAATTACAACTCTCATTTCTTTTCTCAATTCTCCCATCTCTCTCGGTCTGTATATAGATATATTCTTTCTCGTTAGTCCATTTCATAATATATATATATATATATATATATATATATATATATATATATATATATATATATATATATATATATATTATTGTGTGTGTGTGCATGTGTATGAATGTGTGTTATAAAGAGAGATGCATGGTAGAAAAGAAAGAAAAAGAAAGAAAAATCTAGAGAATCAGGTAGAGAAAGAAAGTTATAAGTAAATATAATTTCCCTTTCTGAGTTTATACAATACCACTTAGCTGTTACTCGAAATTTCTTGAAATAACTTCATATTTCATCGTATATAAATTTGATATTATACGAAGTAATATATAACTGCACGTAACATACATATACATTCCCGAAACCTATTTATGGGGGGTTGTTCCCCGCCTACTTGCTTCTCTCAATCAATTTTCAGTCCCAATCCAATCCACCATTTTGTAACTCTAAAAATACTCAAAATGACGTTCAATGTTATCACATTATCAATTTCGCCACTTCCGCAGCGAACGCTAGAAGCTTAACTTCTGCGCGAATTACCATCAATTTGATTGCCGTGTAGCGTCTCTTCTCAACTGATAAAACGTTTGTTACATGACGGAGTCGTCGAGTGGGCTTCCTGCGATATATACTCCCGCATCGTTAGATGAAAATTAAATCAGAACACGAATTGTTCAGCGTAAATGATTTCGATTTTTTCTAATCAGTCATAATGGCAAGCATTAGCGGATGTTGCACAAAGTCGTCTGCTTCTTACAGACCTGTCATTCACTCTTTTCTCCACGATTCTTACCGAAAAAAAGTGGATTGATTTTGATCATTGATCGCCGAAAATAACGTCATTTTTTTAGCTTTTTATTTAGTCAGTCGACATGTTTTTTTTTGTGCGTCGGCCGAGAAAAAGAAATGAAAAATGGACAAAAAGTAACAACGTGTCAGAATATCGTTCGCTTCTATCATCAAGGTAATTTTCCACTTTTTTAGATAGATTTATGAAGTTAGAAGATGTAGCGCCAGCAGGAACGCGTTTCCTGTTTTCTGACAATCGTCTCCCCAAAATCCTGCCAAGTGATGTCAAGCATTCATATAAAATGATTTTGTCGGACATTTATCGTTAAATAAGTTTTGAAATTTCCATTCCCTTTGCTTTCACTTTACTTTTGAATCACATTTCCACAAAGTGAGTGTTTTTTTCACATAGATTACTTGATTATGTATGCATGTACACATTCAGTACCTTATGCTTTTAACTTATACCTTGCCACGTTATTCGCAGTCCGTCGTGAACTGAGGTTAAAGGTGACATTTTAATTTTAACGCCTCCAGAACTAAACTTTAATCATCTGATTTTAACGCCTCTAAAACTAAAACTTTAATCATCTGAAAGACCGCTCTTTACATTCTATCAGCATGGCAGATGCTAACCTCCAGGAATGTAACTCGTTACGTCTTCTTGGGCTAGCGTTCTCGGATGACGTGAAATGGAAAGACTATACTGAATCCATTGATAGGTTAGCTGCTACGAAATTTCGTTCAATGTCTCGTACGAGACAATTTTTCTTTGTAGAATCTATATTACATATCTATGTTTATTATTCATAAGTGCTTAGAATGTAACTACTACATATGGTCCGATGCCCCTGCTATTTACCTTGAGCTCCATGATAAAATCCCAAGAAGAATCAGCAATATTATCGGTCCTGACCTGGTGGTTTGGCTTGATGAAGTAAGAGAAGAAGGAGATGAAAAAGAAGGAGGAGGAGGCGAAGAAGAAGAAAACGAAGAAGAAGAAGAAGAAAACGAAGAAGAAGAAGAAGAAGAAGAAGAAATTGTCTGTTATATATCATCAAACAACTCCAGAAGATGGCTTGTAGTGTTACATTTTATATCTTAATTTCAAATTAAATCAGAAAGTTTTCATTTGTCAGCATCTGATTATTGATTATACTTGAGAACACATTCTGTATCTATTTATGTCTGTATTATGTCTGTACCTATGAAAGAACATCCAACTATCTATAAATAATCCCACTACATGCGTTTTAAATAACCTCTCATAATAAGTCCAGCTTCAAACCGGAGGAGTTAATGCGGATCACGGTCGCCTTCTAGACCGCTGGATCGGGTAGAGGGATCTCGTCGGCTCAGTTCCATCAAAGTGTTGGAAAACTCTTTTAAATCTCCGCTGAATTGCGGTCATATCCAAACACGGAAAATGCTATGGAAGTAAATCTGAAGACGGTTTTATTTGTCAACGCTGAGAACCAACCAGCAACTCCCGCAACAAAGCCGTCTCCAAATACAATGTCCTATATTCCTTTGTATCTTGTTGCTACAGGTAAGAGGAGGGTCACGTAGTCTGTGCAGCGCACAGCTCCCATGTACCATCGCACAAAGTGGTCACTCCAGTTTCATCATCAAAGGACAGAAATTTAGCCAAACAGGGCACTGACTTTATCTGGCGAGTTATACAGATGCTTACTAAGATGTGTGTGCGAACATAAAGTCGTATGCTCATGCAAAGATACTGGATATAAGTTAAGAAATTCTTCTGGGAAACATTAAACACATTTATCTATTATGCTACAAATAAGCTGCCCGTACCCCTACTACTGCGCGTTTTAATCACATCTTTCCCGAAGACATTAAACATTTATGTTTCTGAAAATGCCATCGATTTTCAAGTCCCATTTTTTCTCAAAAATCCCGAACAGAATCCATCTAAGTATTTGTGTTGGCGAATGAAATTATTTGTAAAATAAAACCGCTTCCGTATGGACATCATATTTATTGCATTAAAGCATCATTGATTTTCAAAACCATACAAAATTAACCAACAAATCCAATATAGCGAATAGCCGATTATATTAATATAAATGAGATTCGGAAATAGACAAAAGTGAAGTCCGATTCGCACTCCTCGGAAAAATTGCTGAATATCAGTTTCAAGTCAGTTATTTATCAATCTGAATAAATTAAGGAGATTGTGTGTGTGTGTGTGTTTTTTTTTTTTTTTGAGAAGCTTAATAAAATTATCGATTTAAATTTTATGATTAATTACAGACGGCTGAATGAAATGTTTCTCGCTTTAAAGTTACAAATTCAAAATAACAACTATTAGAGTCATTAATTTTGTTTTCAATGTTACATTGAACAAGTATACATTTAAAATGTTCCAGAAAATGAGCCCTAATATGCAGATTATTATGATAAATTGATTGCCATTTATTATGTTTCGAATTATTTACGTGTAATTAGGTCAATGGGCAAAGGTGGAGTATGCCAATCATCCGATCCAAAATACTTATGATTATTTACATAAGTGGTAACGGGCCCGTCGAATCGTTTTATGCAGTAAAGTTTCTACATAATCAGTAAGAGAAACAAAGAGAGAGAGCGAGAGAGAGAGAGAGGCAGAGATAGGGACAGAGACATGAGAGATATACAGATTCATCCCGCTTACAATTTCAATAATAATAATAATATTATCTCCTTTGATTTATGTTGTATACACATTTCCTTCCGGGTCCCAACAAGAGACGTAAGGTCAGAAATGGCTTCATGACTTCCATTTTTCATAGATCATTTTTGTAACCAAATAAATCACACGCATTTAACGTAGATAAAACCCTTTATAAGTTGTGAGCCGTACATATGAGTACAATTGTTTTGTATTTCGGTAAGACATGGACTACCATGAATCCCTTCAATGTGTCTATCGGACCCTTTTCAATCAATCCAATTGCCACTCGAATTATTGATTCCTTAATGTGCCACATTTTTTAGATTTCCACTTCAACAGCCTTGTAGTTTGATAATTTTCCGAAGATTTTCGAAGAAACATTACAATTTGCAGGGACTAATATGTCAATAAGAATTATTATTATTATCATTATTACTATTGTTATCATTATTATTATTATTATTGTTGTTGTTGTTGTTGTTTCATCCTCTCCGGCTCCTAGATGTTTTAGTCGTATGATAATGGCTATATTTCAGTTTTTGCCCACTGTTTATAGATACAACATTTTGTTTTAGCACGTGAACATTTCAGATTAGCTTTGATGCCTGCACACTCCCAATGATGCCAGGTATCATCAAGACATCTTCTGAGGCAGAGAGATTTCTTGAGACGATTTCGCCAAAGAGAAAAAAAGCTGCTGCTTGTTATCAATGATCAAATTGATGAACTCGATTTTGATCATTACCCCTGCATAGGAAGACTAGGCTACCTTCACAATTCCCATTGCTAGTACAGTTCCTCTCTGATCAGTTACCCTTATAAATTATTTGGTTGATATAGGTTTTTCTTTCCCTGGTTATTATTATTATTATTATTATTATTATTATTTTGTCGTCAGCGACCTGCACTGGAGCTTAAGTGCCAACAGGTGAAGTAGCTTTCTCAATAGTATATATTAGATTAAGTATGCCTTCGGTTAAATGGTTCAAACTCTGGTTGCCAGTTTTAAGAGTTTTTTTTCCTGGGCCATTGGGAGTGCTATCCAGCACTTCGATAACGACTGGCTCCACTCTCACTTCCCTGTTTCTAGGTGTTATACTGGAACATACCTATTCTATTGTTAATAGACTCTCCCACCTATAATAAGTAGGAGTAGTAGTAGCAATCGCCTAGTGAGTTGGTGAGTCAGTCGATGCCGGACGACCGTTGGTCGGATATTAAAGTATCAGCCACCACAACTAGATTGCTGCGTCGTTAACTATTATATCAAGTTCCTAACGTTTTGTACGTCGAACCTATTTTAGGACCGACTTAGTGAAATACAAGCCTCCACTGTGAAACTACTCTATAACAACTTGGCGACGAGTGATTCGAACTCATACGGAGGAAGAAAAACTTTTCGTACTCTACAACACTAGGTTTCTCAAATCTTTTGGCAAGGTTGAGATACATATGTATATTTTCCGTTTTTCATTTCTACACTCTTCTGTTAGAACAACCAAATCGACTAGAATATTTTAATATTTTTTTTTGTTACTACAACTGGATCCAGTTTTATGTCGTGGCTTCGTTGTTTCTTTTGACTTCCAAATACCCAAACCTTTTCTATCCCTAAAAGAAATTCTGGTATATGCATTGGCTTTTATGGGCAAAATGCAGTCGCCTGAACAGTTTCCATTGGAAAAAAAAACTAACACCCATTCAAGCATATGTTTCTATTCTTCCAGGGTCAAAATTAATACATTCACTGAATATGTGGTACATTTCACCTTTATTTCCGCAGTCTCTGGTCTACTCTTTTCCATTTGTTCGATCAGCGATGTTAAGCAGAGTCAAGTCTGGTCAATAATTAGATCTAGGACGGCTTAGGAGCGCCGGTAATGTAAGCAATCCTGTAATAATCAACAACGGGTTGATAAGCCGTAAAAATATACATAAATCAATAAATTGCTATATTCTTGTTTTATTGTTTCGTGTCATAAGTAATTTCAATTTTCTCAACTAATTTTAATGACAAATGTGTCATCTTAACTAATGCTAATTTAAATTTTAATCTAAGGCAATGAAAAAGGTATTACATGTGATAATGTTCAAGGAAAAGTGAGTGTACTGACAAGGGTCAATCTATAAAACTGCACCCCTAATCTGAACGTCATGGAAAGAAATGTAATGTTAATGGTGATGGTGGGATCATCGTGGTATTATTCATATAGGGATCATAAGAAGCAGTGAAAAGTTTCATGCTTTTTTATTAGTAGAGCAGCTGCTAAATCTCCATAAATATTTGATCGAAAAACGAAAAATGTTCTTCTTCTTCATGACAACGCAAACAAACACAAAAAACAGGAATAAAGCTCGAAAAATATTTGGAACTCGTGTGTTTTGCTCTACCCAACTTCCCATACTCCACCTGACATCACATCCAACAAATAATTATTATTTTGGTTGCTTCAAGACGCTTTCATAAAGAAAACATTCACTAATAAAAAAACAAACAAAACAGATTCAAATGTTCGGCTAACATATTTTCACACCGAAACCAGTAGAATTTTATTCAAAATCTACCGAAGAATTGCCTGATGAATGTCCAGAATGCATTGTATATAATAGTGAACATATACTTTTATATATTTTAATTGTACTTTACTTTGTATATAATAAATTTGATAAACGAAAAAATATTATTTATGATTCAACCTAAAATATACATAGGCTTTTATAAGATTGTTTTCTGGTGTCATTTTTAACAATTCATAGAATTAAGTTCTCTCTTAATGTTTCCTCTACGTGGAAGTGGCTATGTCACTAGTTCATTTTTAAATTTTTCTCCATAATTGTTATTCTTCCTATTTTTGTGTTCTTGTCTTTGTATTTCCTGGTTATATGTTCCTTTTTCAGTTCCGTGTAATGCCGTTTAAAGCTATACATAGTTTTTTTTTTACATTATCATCTGTAGTCTTCAGATTACTTAACTGAAGTGTCGATGCTACCATTATTTCAATTATTAACTAACAGATTAGCACACCAAAAATTATAAGGATATTTCAAAGCCAAATATACATCACGGACTATTGTGTTCGATACATTGACAGTTTTTGATAAACATCGCATAATCTTGCAGCTTTGGCCGAGTTATAAATACTTTTATTTCAAGTAACCCAGTCCGCTTAAACAGCCACTGATTAAGGGTGTTCCGAAGTATCTACAGAGACAATTTAAAAGTAAATAGTCATTCTATTTTCCATTTTGCATCTCATGTAAATTATATTATCTGTCTAATCTTTATTTTATTTTTTCATATTAAATGGTCTCGATCTGTAGTCAGTAGAATTGTCAAGTTTTTTAAGTGACATAATTGTTGGAAGAAGGAAGATTCAGTCAGCGTAAAATGGCAAAACAATTTAATATTCTTCTTATTACCGTGAACAGAGTCATTGTTCAGTTTAAGACACACGATATATCAACACGTTCTGGCCGGGCTGTACCTTCAGACAGGAGTTTCTGAGCTGTTTAGTGGTCTGTTTAGGGCAAAGCAAAACTGATGTCGTCCGACATAGCAACGGAAATCAATGTGAGTCGCAAAAACAGCTGTGCAGAATTTCCATACAATATAAAGGGGAGATTTGCGAAACACAGGGTTTTGCGAATCTAATCCAACATTAAGAAAAGAAGGGAATAGGGTAATAACACGTCCAAGTTGAGTTCACAGTTTTCCTAAGGTGTAATATTCTCGAACGAATAATCCGTGGCGCAATTCTCTGCCAGTGGACGTTTCTGGATCTAAAGAAAATCCCGTCAAGAGTATTCCAAGGACCACTTGTAACCACTTGTCATCACACTGGATTTTTGGTGATGGTTTCTGGAACAATATCAGTCATTAGATGACTAATAATACCACATATTTCATGCAAGACAGTGACTCGAGTAAAACTAAGACTAACATCAAACACATTTTACAAAGATAAAGCTCTTCGTAATGTGTAAGCTGTACTTGTGAGTACAACTTTTGTCTTTCTTTAAGGCATGGACTACCGGGAATTCCTTCAATTAGAATACCGGACCCTTTCCCAATCAGTCCGAGATCTCCAACTACAACTGGAATTAATGGTATCCTCCTGTGCCAAATATTTTTAGATATATGTATATTGATAGTTTTTTTTGAAAATCTTCAAAGATACATTACAATCTGCAGAGACTATTATGTCAATGAAAAAGCACATTTATTTTTACTATTATTATATGAAGTTTTAGTTTTACTTATTTTGTAACATCAGTATCTCAATATGCTCTACATTTGCCTATATTTCTAATGGTAAAATTCACAGTGTTCACACAGTTATGAGCAACTCAACAATTAGGATATTTTTAACATTCTTTTTTTCCTTTGATCGCGAGTATGTGTGACATCCCATCTACGCTGATTCTCCATTTTTGATGTTCAAATGTAAATATTATATCAACTCAGTTCCGTAGCAGTTTACTGTGCAATATTCTCTGTGTGTGTTACCTAAACCATAGTTTCGCTCTCCTTCCTGTTCTTTTTTATTATGATCTGATTGGTAGTTATTGCTTACGCTTAACCAATGTCTTTGGTCGTCTTATAGTTGACGCTCAAAATGTTGATAATCAATGGTTGTCAGTTGACCCTTCGCTGGATGTTCTCTTTTGTGATGCAGTCGGTTCTTTTAGCACCCAGTGTAGCAGGCGGTTGCAAACGAGTTCAACATCTTCACAGATTATACAATTACTGTCCTAGATTCTGGATGAAATAGTCGGAATTTAAGTTCTATTCAATGAATGTCGAGTTCCATATGTTCTTCATTTGCAAGAACGTTTAGGAGATTATTGCTCATTGCTGTTTAAAATCGTTTAAAAAAACTGATTCCTGAGACAAGATATTTCATTTAAATTACTTTAATATTGTATATTTTCTTAACACTGTTATTGAATTTAAAAGAGAAAATTTTTTTTTTATATTTGTTGTGGTCATTTATGATGTCAACAAATGTAATCAAATCTTATTGTATGAATTTTACATACAATAATTTTAATAATTTATATTTAATTTTATAATAAAATGTTTTGTATGAAATTTATATACAGTAATTTTAACATGCATAGGCGTGTTCGCTTCTCGGCATTTTGTAAAGATCTTGAAAAGCAATTTTTGAACATTGTCTAGGCACCTCCACAGAAAAACAAGACATTTCAAAGTTTCATATTTGTCTTCTGTACTTAATATTATTTACCTGAATTTGAAATAATTGGCTCATGTGAACGATTACACCCCAAGGAAAAATATAAATATATTTTGTGATGTCGACAAACACTCGTTGCCACTTCTTAATGTCAATGATTACTCGTTGACACTTTTGTAATGCTTGTTAGAGTAGACACTTTGTAATCGCAGATACAACTATAGTAACGCCGTTGAACAATACTGGTGTCAGACGCCGTTGAACAATACTGGTGTCAGACGCATTTGAATAACACTCGCACTAATAGTACTTGCTCGATAATACTCGAACAGTAATCCGTGTAGCGCTCCGAATAGAGAAATAGTACTTGTAGAGCAGAGAATAGCTGTCCGTATAATAATAAAAGATAGAGTAGAAATAGAAGATCAAACTAGACGTCACGCGACTTCATATATATACGTTTCCTCTATGGTCAAGTGGTCTACTTAATTCAATAATGGGATCACCTGTGTTTGCTCAATGTCCGATCAATTTTCAAACTCAAGTGTCGGCAGCAACAATTTCTCCCTATAAAACAATATACAAAATGAAACATTACAATGCTGAATTTCAAACCTTAAATATAACGAGTTTTTTTCCTTCAATTTTTGGTATGTGGTCCTCTACAATAAAACACGGTATAATACATTATTATTTTTTTAAATTAATACTGATTATCGCTCTTATCTTATATTTATAGCAAACGAGAAAACGGGCGGAAATCTAACATAAATTCAGTAATTGTAACAATTTTCAATTTCTAGAGTTACACAATTGTGATATATGCATACGTATTTAAAGCCGGAGATGACATTACCTTGTGCCAACAGGAAGGACCCTTCAGCCCCTAAGTAGAACTTAACCTCTATTTAATAAACTGGCCTCTTTGTTCGGACTGTTATTTCTAGAAAATGATTATTGTTTTTTCCACACATTCCGGGTTTTCTAAGAGATAGCCTTTCTGTACATGTTTTGTTTTTCTAAACAGAGAGAATTTCTCCTGGTAAAATTGGGGTTGTTTTTTTAGATTGCCCTATATACGTGTGTTTCTTTTTATTATAAGGAGAGTTCCGGGTATATCAGGTTAAGTAGAGATTTGTGGGGAATTTTGAATATATTTCTTGATATGAGTAGTAGTTTTTAGATTTCTTTTGATATATTATCTGGTATCTGCAAGTGCTGGTTTTGTTAATTTGTGTTTATTTTGCCCTATGTGTGGCTGTGTTATGGTATAATGGCATCTTGTAAATATTTGTTTCTTTGGTGTTAAATGTATTTTAGTAATTGTATGTGTTGTGTGGACGTGTTTGTAGGTGGTAGCATGTATTTGGCTTGTTATCTCTGTTATGTGGTTTTTTCCTGTATTTGGTGGTGTCGCGTTTAGTTTTCTGTGTTGAGCATTGTGTTTTTTTTGTGAGTTTGGTTTCCGTTTTTTTGGTTTTACTTGGTAATGTTTTTAACTAGGTTTTTTTTCTTTCCAAAATATTCGGGATTTTTCCTACTCTTTTTTGCAGTTTGACTGCCATAATGCTAATTGGTAAGATTCTATAGGACACAGTTTCCTGAATTCATTGTCAATCTCCGTGTATTTTTTTTCGCAAGGTGTATTGTTTTGTTTTCCAGTATTTCAAGTTGGGTTTGCATTTTTTCTAGGCTCAGTATATTTTTTTCCGTTTTTCCGTGTCTTATGGCGTATTTTTCCCGGAATTTCCTCGGGATAAATGTTTCCTCCATTTCTATGAATATTTTGTTTGTGTATATATATATATATATATATATATATATATATATATATATATATATGTGTGTGTGTGTGTGTGTGTGTGTGTGTGTATGTATATGTGTGTACGTGTATGTGTGCGCGCGTGTGTGTGTTGTGATAATATCGCAATAATTTCCTTGGTAGTGGCAAATCAGTCATATTATCGTAATAGTGAAATCTAGACTGCCAAATTCACTTCTGCCTCGAATCAGGCCCTAAAAATAAAATAAAAAACGGTCATTCGCTGACAGCTTTAGGACAGTTGTATTAAGATGAGTTATCTTGTTATGAGAGTGACCGTTTGGGAATGTCAAGTGCTGTGAACATGGAAGTTTGGTTGTTTAAGGGACTACGACTTTCTCTGAATTAGAAATCAGAAAGCCGAGTACCAATTCCTCTCGGATTCGTTATATTCGCTTACGCACAAATACCCTCGGCAAATATAGGGATCCACCTTTTCTCCTGTATCTATGGGTTAATGAATTAGTGTTAGTAATTCATTATTTATCCTAAAATTTTCTTACAATCTTACTAAAAAAAAAACCATTTGTTCTGCACCGTAAATAACTGTCAAAATGATCACCTAAATGAACTTAATCATACTTATTATAAAACGCAGATTGTGTGTGTGTGTGTCTGTACGTTTATATATTGGATCGGTTTTCCTATATTTTTCAACCGATTTCAACAAAACTTCACAGGACTACATAAAATTACCTTGCGGTGGTTCTGACAGCGCCAAAATTGAAAAAAACACAATTGTTTTTGCACGAAATCAATTTGAAAACACGATAAAACACGATTCTGTCGCCACAATGAAAGGGGGACAACTCATATCGAGTTATACTTATTATAAAACCCAAGTTGTTTGTGTGTGTGTGTGTGTGTGTGTGTGTGTTCGTTTATATATGGGATCGGATTTCCTACATTTTTCAACCGATTTCAACAAAACTTCACTTTTTTTAGCAGGTAGTGTTTCTTAATGTCTTGCAAACTTTTTTTTTTTTTATTTTTACATTCAGAATGCTTTAAAAATTCTATTTACAAGACAATTGTTTATAACAAAATTCTATTCAATCGGTAGACTCATAATGATTAAAAACAATGTTTTTGTTTGAGTTTGGGTTTGACCCATTCCAAAAAAAAAAAAAAAAAAAAAAAAAAAACTAATTAAGACAAGCATGTCCATCAACCATAAACAATAATCTTTGTCAATTTTATTTTTCAGTCTTTATGATGGTCGATACTTGATCTATCACTTACTGTTACATCCCCGGGCAACGCCGGGCTCTACTGCTAGTTTCAAATAAATAATCGACAGTAGGCTGATAAGCCGTGAAAAGAAATAAATCTTTTTAAGATTTCTTTTCTGATTACAAGTAAGAGTGTCTACTTGTTTTCAATTTTTCTACAAATTTTCTCGTTATTTAAATACTTATCCCACGGTATTCTCAGAATTCCTAAAAAGCAAAAATATCTGATATACTTTGAAGCAAAATAGATTCGTTGAGAATAAGATCTACTTTGCTTCAAAATATATATTAAGGTAAACTTTATACGTATAGCATCGTCTCTGCTACGACAGAGATAGTCGTAGATTTATGCGAAATTGGTCTTTGAAAATAAACAAAAACAAAATTTCAAATACTTATTTGAAGAACAGATATGCCTTCTCTCTCAATCTCACTCTCTTTAGGAGTTTGGCGTAACACAATCTTCTCGTAATTTTCTTCAATCTGGAATTGTGCCACACAGGCTGAAGCATAGTAAATGTTAAAATAAATAGGTAGGTTTTTTTTTTTCAGACACTGGGGCAGCTATAATTTTTTTATTATAATACAAAAGATAAGAAAACGGTTACATGACTATTGGAAAGGCAATTTGACTTATGGAGCCACCCAGTTTACAAATATCAGATTTGAAAAGAAGACAAGAACAAACAAAGTAAATATAAGAATAAAATCAAATATTTTCTTATATGCCAGAACCGATCGCAGTGGAGGATAGAGAGGCTAGCCAAAAAGGTTCCAGACATCACATTTGATTTTTGTGCCATTGCGCTCTCCTTGGAATTGTTCCAACTCCATTCCGTCTCCCGGTTCCGTTCGTCGAGTCGGGGCAGAAGACAAAGAGACGCGTGCTATGTTGTTTTACGTATAGAGCTGCTGATTTCGACTTTTATTTGCGGAAAGATAGACAGCACGCTCCGCTTAATTTTTCAATTTCGGGGGCCGGGGACGATTGCCAGTCGTTATCAGTGACCATCTTGAATCGTGAAAACCTCGTTTTATTTATTTATTTTTTTGCTTCCAATTTGAGTACGATATTTGTGTCCAGACAGCGATCAGCCACGCTACTAAGAAGTGAATCACTGTTGATTCACACCCTTTCCGGAAATTATACTTTACCTAAGAAACACGAAGATAACATTTCTTGTTCTGTTATTATCAAATTAAAGTTGACACTGATAAACTGTGCAAAACTGAAAATGCAAAACTAAACAAGCCATTAACGCGCAACACACAAAAACACACACTCACGCATGCACACAGACACAGACACACACACACACACATACTTATGTATATTTTGGCAGCAAACTTTCATTTAAATATTTTTCGTTAAATATGAGAGAAAATAAAATTTAATTTTTTTTATATAGTTATTCAAGCGTTTTTACATTTTTCCTTAAGGTGGAAGTAAGAGAGTGCGAAAATAGTCTACATTGTTTGTTTCCCAAGCACTTTCGACCACTTCTTTACCCATCTTCAAGGGCGGTTGTTGTAGGTGTTTTTAATCTCTTTTCATGTTTTGACAGATTACGTATTTCATTTTTATACTGTCACCGCCCGCTGTTGACCTCAGTGTCCTCTGACACACACACACACACACACACACACACACACACACACACACACACACATATATATATATATGTGTGTGTGTATGTGTGTATGTGAGTTTGTGCGTGCGGGTGTGTGCAATTGTGTATTTGAACAGGAATGCCTCGTTTTTACAAGTTCCATTGAAGACGTCTGGCAAGGTGCTGCGATTAAGCTTTCTATTAAATTTTTCTTGCATTCTTAAAAAATTATTTTCTTTTCTAGACATAAAGTGTGTAAAAACTGTTTAGATGATCTGTGGAACCGAAAACTGTACGTTTAATCTACTAACCATTATCAAGGATATCTTTTTATTTAAGTGAATATGAATTTATTTTTGTAATGTATATATAAGGATGTATTTATTTTTAATTCCCGAAACAGTCACCCAGTTGTGGCAGTGTTCATAATTGATATTATTGCTAGTTGGCTTCACCCCACACACATATATATATATATATATATATATATATATATATATATATATATATATATATATATATATGAGCATGTGACAATTCGTTTCGTTCCTTGAGGTACTTTTTAAAGACCTGTAGAAACATTTTTATTAACCTCTATTTAGATACAGAAGTAATGTGGAAAAAGCTAAAATTACGCTCTCATGATAATATTTTACCTGAAATAGAAAGCTCCTCTTTTCGCTTTATTATCACCAAAATACATTCTTGAAATTGTGCAGACGAAATATCATTCGGCAATACTTAATCACAGCCATGGTGAATCATTTTGGCACTTAGTGTTCACCTTAATTAATATTTCATTTGTTTGATTCTTTGTTTTTTTAGCGATATATAAACATCTAATGGGTCATTTAATAAGGAAATTTAATTTTCTTGGACGCATTAGTAATTTTTCGGGTTTAACTATTTGGTCATAGCTAGGAGCTTAACAGAGTCTACTATCCTCGGTCAAGGTAGACCTGGGAATAACAGCAGTTAAAATGTGATTCCGCACTCCTCCAAATCACCAATCACACGACCAGAGGCCCTGCTGCCGGGTGAAATTTATCATCATACACAGTTTAACGGCTAAGTAACGTTTTGCGAGTTATTTATAGCCATAGAATATTTTTATAATGTAAGAATGTTTTTGGAGTTAATAATAGTTTAGTGATACAAATCATACTAATTAACCCTTAACTGAGGCGCTCAAGAGAGGGATTCATACTATTCCCAAAGGCATTTGCACGTAAGTGAATATAACGAACCCGATTGGAATTGGAATTCAGCTCTCCAATTAAAACTTCCTAATCACTATCAGTTACACCACCAGCACATACACGCTTAAAGCAATTGCATTCCCAAGCGGTCACCTATCTAGGTACTGACCAGGCTCGATATTGGTTAACTTCGTGATCGGAGGGGAATCAAATTTTCAACGTGATTTGTCCGTAAGTCTAAAATATTTTAGAGTATTCTATGATTCAAGATATGAAAATACAGTTTTATTTTTTCTACGATATTTCTATATATAAATACAGGTTACTAAATAACATTTTTACACTTGCTTTAATAAAGTTTCTCAAGAAACGAAACGCGTTGGCATAAACGTTTCGCTATTTTTCTTCTTTGGCAGCATGCAAATCGAAGTACAAATAAAAGTGATAAAGTATTTATTTGAACTAGGCCAAGTGAAAATCCCATAATACATACATATATATATATATATATATATATATATATATATATATATATATATATATATATATGTGTGTGTGTGTGTGTGTGTGTGTTTAAATAAAGAGTAATGAACGTATATTGTTACAGTTTTTTTATATTTAAATATTTTCTACCATTTTGCTGGTTTCAAATGAAAATTTGAATATAAACTATGAAATTTAGGAATACGTCCATTTTTTTATAATTCATTATTAAAAACATTATTGATAATCTTGTATACATATCTATATACTAATACTATATTAGTACATATATATTATGTATTATATTAATACTATAAGCTTGTATAGATATCTATATACTAATCTTTATACATATTCTCTTATGTGTTGCGTTGATTCATTATTCAAATATCTAGAACCATTACTTTAACAACTGACATCACGCATTGAGTCGTAATATTTAAAAAAAGAAGATAGAAATTATATACAGAATGGGGAACTATTGAATGCACTCGAATATCTCTCAGAAAATAACATTTCAGATCAAAGTTGAAAAATAAAATAGGGATCTGTATCCTAAATGGACATGACCTTTTAAATTAAAATCAACAAATCTTCATACTCATCAGCGACAAACCATTAATTGTTCAGAGGATTTCCTTAAACAACCGATGCTTTTCAAACGGTCCCGAAAAAGCCGTGTCTTTACCTTGCAGGAAGTATTTATGATAATATTATAGAAATGGGTGAATGTACGCGGAATATCAAAAAGGAATAACAGAAAATACGAAATCGAATGTTCTGTGATAAAAATGCTGGAGACAGACGCATCAGGCCAATGTAAGAAATTGTCGTCTGATTCTCCTTGATCTGCCTTGTAAGGCATATAAAAATTACATATTAATGATGAATATGAACCTGACTCAACAGGCGCGTACTGATAGATTTATTGCGTGCGTGTGCGTAGGTAAATACGTTTAATGATATACTTTGTGATAGTAAACAGAGAAAACGAGGTTGCGATATCAGATTAAATATTATCTGAGTTTCTATGACTGGCCATCCGGGACTACATCTTTCTCAATCAACGCCTGTCTGGCATATACCGTGTGTAAAGACAAAAATTATCCAAAGCCTGTTACAGCGTAATTGTCCATCCCAGAAAATGTTTAATATCTAAAGAAAACAACTAAACTAATCGAGTTTGTTTTTGCCAGATTTATCCATCTTCACACCATTTGTCGTAAGAATTACTGAAAAACCTTTGGGCTAGAAAGAGAACAGGATAAAATCATTTTGTCTCAGCCCCACTGTCTTCCCAATTGAGCAAAGATGAGAGGAGATAACTTTCAGGCCTTTAGTAATGGCACTAACATTCATACACTGGCCTCCATCTTTAAAGTCTATTAAAGATTCATCAAGAGAACGGTGAATAAGTTTAAAAAAGAGGGAACATTAGAGAGCAACACTGGGTCAGGTTACAACAGCAAGAGAGATAGTCGTGTCAACATGAAGAAAAGATATCATTCAGAATGGATCCAACTAAATCCAGAAGACATTTGACACTTAAGAATGAAGGTTCAACTATGGCAGTCGAAACAGCAATGAAAAAAGTCTTGAAAATGAGAGAAAGTTTAGAGAGGACGAAGATTATCAGGAATAGTTGGAAAATGATGCTGGAATAATATATATATATATATATATATATATATATATATATATGCGATTCCTGATAAACGTTCAAATGATAACAGTAATGGTAATAAGAGCCGTTTCCATACAGAAAACATTCAGAATGCATTGATTAAAAAGTTACGTTACTCAAATATAGTACTCAAATTGAAGTACGAAGTTTTCCCGATTTAAGATGGTCACTGATACCGGCTGGCAATCGTCCCCAGCCCAAGTCCCAGGACCCGAAATAAAAAAATTCAGCTTGAAGTTTATAAAATCTTTCTCTTAAATTGTTTTCAGTAAAATGGGTGACTAAAATACACTATATTTATTTCTATTATTGATGGGAGTTTCTTTCATATTTTTTTTACTATAGTGTGAAACGACAACATCTTTATTTCATTATTTTATCTTCTAGTTCCATGAGCTATTTTAGTTGTTGCTGCTTTTAGAAAAGTGTATGATCTTTGTTATTTAGTAAGATTCTTTATTTCGGGTTTAATATACGCGGTCTGCTGGGTCTGACGCAGTGCAGTTCTCCCTACGACACACAGGGCCCATTCTCTTGAAGCCATTTTTAATTATTGATCTGAGTAAACGGTGGTATATAGCTGATATAGTTTAGACTTTTCTGAATGAAACGTCACACATTCTCTACACAATAAATAGTTTAAATAATATGAAAAAGGGTAATGAATTTTATTTAGTTTTAGACCAGGATAACATGATGGCGGTAAGTGTGTCAGAGAGATCCGAAGACGTATTCGAATACCAAAATATTCCAGCTAGAAAATAAACAATGTAATAAGACATATAAAAAATGTCAGAAACAAAAAAAAAGAGTATTGAATTGCTATTGAATATATATATATATATATATATATATATATATATATATATATATATATATATATATATATATATATGTAGTCTTGTGAGGCATCTATAATTTAAATCAGAGAGTGACATATTATGAGGAAGGCGGGCGTAGAAACTTTAATACTCCCAAGACGTATTGAAGGAAGTAAGGTGTAGCGAGAAACGGAGCCTTGTTTATGGCATGAAACTGAGTGAATAGATGACATATCAAGGAAACGGAAAGTAAATAATTAAACATTATAGGGGTAGGAAGTAGGGGAGAGCCATATTAATCCTGAAGAGTCACGACATATAAATGATGATGATTCGTTGGAAAAATGATTTGGTAAACGAAAAAGATTAAGATAATTTACCAATCAATTTAACAAATCAAGTGCGTGTAGCATGGTGGCTATCATCACAGTAGATAATAACTAGAGGGACGATTTCAAAATCTAGACGAGTATATTGGGTTCGCGTTTGCACAAATACCCCTGCAAAATGTAAGAATTCATATTTTCTTATCCCTAGCAACATAGATTGGGGTATTTTGGCAACCAGTCTCGACAGCTTTAAATTCAAAACTAGTTCAATGTATAGGTAGTAACGTCATCCTGAAAAAAATATTCCAATGAAAAACGCACCAGCAACATTACTGTGGGAAGATAGAAGATCTATAATCCACTTAAGAGTCAACAGGGTTAGTATACAGACATACATACATACATACATACAGACATACATACATACATACATACTCATATTTAATAAATATTCTTGTAAAATGTCATACTTGTTTAAGAAATGAGAATATAAACAAACTAGCACACTATACTTACACGCACACCTTGTGGTAAGTGAATTGCATATAATTATGAAATATAAGTGGTTGCTCGGTTGTATAATAATTAACAGCTCGGAAGGAGAAATACGAGATCAAAGTTCGAATTCCAGTCGAGTTCGTTACTTTCAATTACGCGCATATAACCGTGAGAAATGTATGAATCCTTTTTTTTAGCCAAGCTAACTAGGAGGGAAGACAAATCCATACAGGTTTGGTTTTCAACTAGTCTAAGAGAAGTAAAACCCTGATTTAAAACCAACTTTGAATTGGTTGTTCTACGTCAGGCTATGTTGCTCAAGACTCCAAATTCACTGCTTCTTGCTGTACATGCGGTGTCCTTATGACCCTAATAGATTATTAGACACGTAATAATGATCATGACACATATAAGTTATCATAAACGATAAAAACATGGTACTACATAAATGTTGCATATATCTGGTTCTATATATGACATTTCTTCTATATGCCGTACACATTCAGGACGTTGGCAATCATGGCTTTCCATAATTTCCTGTCTTGCGTAGCTCTTACTAAATTTTGACTGTTTTAATTTCTAAACCGTGTTCAGTTAACCATTCACAAAAACTCGCTAGGTAGGTTATTCGTTGTTTTCCTATTGCTTTCAATATATCTTGTGAGCGTCAAATTCTTCGAGCACTTTTTCCTTATTATGTGCTCTAGATTGTTCAATGGCCTCTTTCTCGTACTAAGTATAGGTGTACTTTTAGTTTTCATTTTCTCTAAAACTTCGTCTTTCCTCGCATGTTCGGTTCATGGTATTCTCAGCATATTCTCAGTAGAATAACATTTGTTGGTTCAAGTTTATTCTTCATCTGAGAGGAGATTGTCCAGTATTCACTGCCATATAGGATGGATGATATGACCTCGATACTCGTCTTTGTTTAAAAATAATTTTCTCTTTCTTAATACTTTGCTTAGATTTTGGAAGTCATCTTTCGGAATGCTGTTTCGGATTTCGATGTCGCACTTTTCGTCTTCTGTTAAAACGCTTCCTGGATTCATTTTGGTATCATCAATTTGTTATTTGAGTGTTGGGCTATTCCCTTTTTTTCTCGCATTTCCTTTTTTCTCACTTTCTTTTAATCCTTTCTTTAGGAGTTCCAGTAGTTATTTTTCTCTCACTACCATCAACACAAAGTTCTATGCATATCTTCTGTTCTTAAAATTGTGTTCGCCAATAATCAAGTCAGATTAGGACTAATTCCTTCAGTATCGCCTCACTGTATATGTTGAATAAGTCAGGTGAGAAGACACCTCCTTGTCGTGCACACCTCTCTATTTTTGTATATTTACTGAATTAATTTTCAATCCGTTTACTTCCAGTATATGTTCTGTATTATTATTATTATCTGTCCAAAATATATAAATGTTACTTAGCAGTTACAACACTTCTTTGTGACGTGCTTTACACACTAAATCATAATGATATTTGTCTATGTAATAACTTTCATTCACATACTGCCGAAACGTATATTTCTGTCTTGGTAGACATCCACATTCACATTATTTTCGGCAGAGCCGTCTAGGACGCATACATCATCTATTTGTTTGCGCAAGGTCATTTTAAAAGTGTTGAAATCAAATATTGATCGATTAATTTCAGTTTGCTGAATATAAGCCCGAATAAGTCCTGCAGCCAACTGAGTTGTAAAGAATAGAATTCTTATTTTATCCTTTACTCAAATAACATGTATAGAGATATTTTATGTATAGAGGCACGGAATCCACTCATGAGTTTGCTTTAAATAACAATATCAAAGTTGATGAAACACAGCCCGTTCTTGTAATTCCATAAAACAGAGTTTTCTGTTATTCATAGAAATGCCTTTGATTTTTAAAGGCTAAATTCTTTACTTAATTCCTTCTTTTAAATGTAAGACCTTGGTCCAAACGCCAGAAAACTTTTCCATTTGCAGTAAACAATTGAAATTTAACACTCTGATATGTGATGGATATATTGCTTAGAAAGCACAATTTTGAGGTCATTCACTAGTTTAGTGAATTATAACTTGTACCAGACTAATTTCAGCATAGAAAATATTTCCCCAACATACGTATCATTATTGTATCCTTATATCAGGAGGAATTAAGCTTGGTTAATAATTTTTGTCCTGTCTCGTACCTGAATTCAGAGTGTATTTCACATAATGGTGTTTGTGGTTAATGTTTGCGACAAATCCAGAATGTTGAAAGATTTTTTTCAATGCTGAAACCATATGATATATAAAGATTAAAATATTTATATAGCATATGGTTTCATTTCATAGGCAACAATAGCTATTACACCAGAGGTTTTATTGAATATGGTGTAATGAGAAGTATTCCAAAGTATATATTTTCTTTTATCGTAACGGTCGCTGGGAATTTATATACAAATTGTGGTTAAACTAAGTTTCAAATGTTCTTGTTTTGTTCATGTAACTTCATTTAGGCTTTCCACATGTCATTAATTTAGATTAATTCGAATTCCCATACTCTAAAAGTTGCGAGGAGTTTCCTAAGAAAATGTTGCCAACCACACTGACATTATCCAGTTCTTGATCACGGTTGAGATGGCCGAAAATTCTTGAACAAAGACAGAACAAAACATGATCTTCGGAATATGCATCCACAATCTTATCCCTGGAAAAATCAATAAAATAAAAGCAAAAAGACGACAGAGAGAACTTGTCGGTTGAATTTAGTAAAACTTCTTTTACCACACACACGCGCGCACACACATCACGCACACACACGTACACACACATACACACATATATATATAATCATCCACAGACAGTTTGCTGTATCAGTGCTCATATATATATATATATATATATATATATATATATATATATATATATATATATATATATATGAATGTATGTATATATATATATATATATATATATATATATATATATATATATATATATATATATATGTGTGTGTGTGTGCTTGTGCATGTGTAAGTAAATAATGCTGAAATTATGAAGGTTTCAGCTATTCCCCTAAACTTATCTATCAACGCTCTAATAACCACTCGTAAGACTGTTTTCTTCCTGTGCTCCGCCTTACTCTGTTTTGGTTGAGATAAATCTGTATTTTTTTTTTTTTTACTTTCAGCTGAACTCATTATATCTCTTGCCAGAACGGCAAAATACATGACCTGGCAATTTATGTTATTTTTTACCAGGATTATTATTATTACATTTATTATTAATTTTAAAATATTTTTTTTTTAAATTTTCTTCTGCAACTCTATGAAGAAAAGTCGTTTTTTTTTTTTCATATTTTCATGCTTTCTTTTTTTTATATATAAAATGATGGACACATATATACTGTCGAAATACTGATTAACATGGAAAACACTGTTGTTTCTTTTTATTTTCTGGAAATTGCGCTCCTCTTGAAATATTGGAAGACTTACGTCAGTCATTATTATTATTATTATTATTATTATTATTATTATTATTATTATTATTATTATTGAGTGAGAGAACTGTCCCCCAACAAACTGATGATGGGGGACAAATATATGAAGCGAAATATACCGATCTTGACACCCAGTCTGATAAGGATAAACCAGGTACAGGCATCATTGTCAATTGTAGGCGACATAGTGACATGCTTTAATAATGAACCTAATTAGAAATAATTTCAGATCAGGTAACTCGATTCATATAGACGATCTCAGCATAAAAGTGTTCACAGATCTCTAGTTTTTTTTTCAGTTGCTTTGGCTGCATCATCCTCTGAAATTAAAAAAAAACACTCTATCCACTCGATATCTATCATGAAAAAAGTTGCACAGTGCGTTAGTTCAAGGGACAACGAAAAGCAGATCTGTCGAATTGTTCTTTTAACAAAAAAATCCATTTTCCTCTTCTTATTAGTTGCAGTCATAATTGTTATTGCCTAAGACTTTTTCCTTTTTCTCATATTTTTATTCAAATACTCACTCTTTTTTCATTCTTCAAATTCACCTTTTCAGTCACTTTTTCTCACTTTTTCTCGCTTTTTCTTTTCGCAATTTTTCTTCATACATTTTCTTTATTTATTGTCTCTTCAATAACCCATCCCACTTCTCAGTATTTTACCATTTTTCTACAAGTCTGTCGTCTGAATTCACACGATTTTGAGTTCCGCTAAACATTTGAATAGTTTTTTTTCGGACTGTTTTTTTTTTTTTTTTAACTCTGATAAAAATGGCTTGAATTGTACTTTCCATGACCGATACCTTCCTCGTTTCTTTAGAAATGTGTTCATTTTTTTGTATTTATTCGGTGAACATTTACAACAGCGATATTCATATCTGGCATGTTGTTGACGAGTACTTATATGTATGTACTGATTAGAAATATATTATCTCTATCTTCGAGGATTTGATTAACGACATTCCCGTTGTCACTGGTTCTCGACTGATGCGACAGTTATGTACCCGTGGTTTAATATTAAGTCTTATAGATTCGATAAAGTTAAATTGGTAGCTGACGTAAAAATGACGTACAATCTGTTAGCTAGGTCAAGTATTGGGTTGTTAATTATACCCCATTCAAAAGGAAACTGCCTATTTATAATGGTGTTAGAGGGATCATTTTTTTTTACCTTCCATCAGCATAGATTAGATTATAGAGCTGAGGCTTTCCACTGACATGCAGTGGAACAATTTATATTAAATCAATTGGAAGATCTGCTGCTAGGTAAATTGGTTCACTGTGTCTTTCCAGACATTTTTTCTCGCAAGAAACTTACACCTTTGTAAATCTGGTGTTTCATCTGGTCGGATGCTTCTGCTATGCTTCTTGAAATTCTTGTTAAGTTTCTGAAATGTTACTGGTCTTGACCGGGCATCTCGGCTTCAGTCACATTCCTACCGTTGTAATGTAGTTTCCTTGTGTCCTTTTAATAAATAGTTTCATGTTCTGACGAGCTTTCTTCTGTGGCACTTAGGTTTTATTAATTTATGCGCAGTATTAGAATGTCAGCTAGCTCTCATCATTTTACAGTTAAATGGCTTCCATGTAACCGTAACCTCTATGCTAATAGTTTCTTCGCTCGCAATTGTCGTTTATGGAATTTTCTTGTGGCCTCTTTCTTCTTTAAAATTTAAATACAATGTCAATCCCCATCATCTGTCTTCGTGAATCTTGTTTTTGTTATCCTCTTTCCTTAATATGATTTTCTCTGTATATTTTATTCTCACTAACTGTCATTGCGTCTAAGTCGCTTTCTCGCTTTACTTGGGCTGAAATATTTAAAATATATCATGCTTCATTCACTCAGGTTCCGTCTACAATTGTTCATTATAGAATATCTTTCCAACTCAGGCCTATTCATATGTTATTTCTCGACTAACTTGCTACATACGTTGATAACGGATTCACATATATTTACTTCCATGCAGCCTATTTTCCTCCTGTGTTTTTTTTCATGTTTGTCTTTAGTACAGTTTTGTGCCACTATTAAGAATGACACATTTTCTTTTCTTTTTAGAGCTCCCGATGTAGCCATACCCATATCGATTTATCAAGTATTCCATCGATTTATCTTCTGAAATATACCTATAATTGTTTTTCCTCCAATTTTTATTCTTTGTGTTTCCTGGGTTTCTCTTCGCTCTTCCGTCTGTATTAATGAAGCTCTTGTCTATTGTTAGTTTTCTACCATTGATCTGCTTCGTGTTGGAATGTCATAGAGACAGAGATAGCGGATCAAACGGATGCTACGGAAAGAAAGACATCACTCTGAAGCAGTTATAACAGAGAAAAGAACTGAAGGAAGATGTCGAAATACTGGCTAGGCTGAAGAACGTTTCACAATAGTTTCAGTGGGTGAGCTGAGAAAATTTTCGCGTTCAATCGCTGCGTGAACATGATAAATGTTTTAACAAATATCATCAGTTCTAAACAATATTTTTGCTAATTTTCTTTTTCACCTTCATGCCACCTTCATGCGTCTGGACGTAGAAGCGAATATTTAGAAGTACGTTGAGACGCGAAATTTCAGCACAGACACTCAACCACTGATATATGGCCACAATTTTTATATTAAATTTCCTTCAGTACACAGTTCGGTAGACGAAATGGTGTAATGGCCAGCAGGCTTGTCTCGCTATGTAAATTACACCTGAATACTCAGTTGTTCGATTTTCACTGGGTGTCCAGTACGTTCGTTCTTGTGCCACATCTAGGCATTTCTTGAAAGGGGAACGTCTTGGGAACATCTAGTACTGTAAGGCTGTTCCTACGGAAATGTCTCGGTTGTAAATAACCCATAAAAGGTTTATAACATTTAAAAAGTCCAGCCAATAATACCATATCATCTTTTAGTTTTTTGTTTTCATTTCAGTTATTTGCTTTTCATCTTTTGATGATTTTACCGACTTCATTTACGAGCTAATTTTTCTGTACACGGTTTACAATACATTATTCGGTCTACTGTTCTCATCTTTTTGCCATATTTATCACAACGTTTCGGCCGTTGTATGCTCCAGCCTTCTTCAGGTGGTTGGACTGTCGAAATGAACCCTTAATTTCGATCGCTGGGGTAGTTCCACGTGTAGCCGTAACGCCAAAAAGGACCCGCTGGAACAGGGCAGTCGTCTCTCGTCGTCCTCGTCGGCTCCCTCGACCGCGACTGCCAAAGCCTTCAGACACACTCATTTTATAGACCATGACGAAGCAGCCGATTGGTTGAATTACATATGCGTAGGTGCAATCCGCCAATTCTCTCTTCCGCGAACTGCTCTGCGACAACATACGCATGCAAGGTTTCAGTTCGACATTCCAACCACCTGAAGAAGGCCGGAGTGTACAACGGCCGAAACGTTGTGATAAATATGGCAACTAGATGAGGACAGTAGTCCGAATAATGTAAATAGTGTACATAATACCTCATCTCAGAGATATAGACAGATAATTTTTCTCTGCTCTTTTTTAAGGCAATGTATCAAATTTTGCTTGTATACATTCAAATGTTAAGTGATGCTTAAACATGCATAGTATTTTATATTTTTTACACTGATATTACTCTTTGAATATAAGAACTATCCCCAACGTCAAATGTTTTGTGTCTATCAAATTAGGATACCAATAATCTTGTTAATGTGCCCATTATTGTAGATATAACATTAGCTTTATTGTATACGGGTTATTGCACTTGACATTCATAAACACCATCGCTAGGGGACGCTCCTTAAGCCTATAAATAGGAAATGATATTCTCACTCATTATCTTTCGTTTTTTACAACTCTGGCTATAAGATGTAGTCGCACGTGAGAAAAAAAAATGTCCTCCGCTGGGGAACGTTCATATTCAATGTTTAACTTTTCTCTTGTGACTCTTTGTACTCTTTTACACACGTTTCTATTACGTAGGCCTACACAAACTTCACACACACACAGACAAACATTCTCTAATTTAAAGGCTTTATGAAATTATCGCTTAAATGTATTCATCGTTTATAGTTATTGCCATACTTTTGTTAATACATGCATTGTAGTTTTGTTTTATATTGCTTTGCGTTACTCGTTTATTACTCGGATGAACATTCGAGTCCGCAATAATAGTTACGGGAAAAATAATACCAGGGGACACGTGTTTTCTGCATAAGCACAACAAGCATTCCCGTTAAAGGCACCATATTTCTCTATTTCAAAATCACTATATTCACTTATTTTATTATATACCGAAGCAGATACTTCTTTAGTTGAGAGCATTGAAAAGGCATTTTTAAATGTACATTGAATCACATTATTGTTGTTATTATAATTAATATAATTATTATTCAAATTTATTTCTGCTTTGCGCAATGGTGTTTATTCAGGCGTGTTTTCACACCAGTTCTCCCTATCAATAATTTACATGTGTTGTTATACGCGGGAGTTCCGATAAGAGTTCCGCTGTTAGGACCATTTCTTTCCTTACTTTGCTGTTCTGTCATCATTGTACGAACTTTTCTTTTCGTCAAGTAAATGAATTTATTTTCAATTCTAAAAAAGAAATAAAAATGTCCTCTCAAGGGAAGTGAAGAAAACTAAACGCTTTTCGGGTTTTCATTTTTATTTCCTTCTATTTAATGCCGAATGTGTCAACAAGAGGGACATTCCTATTTCTTGATCATTTTGTTTTACCAGAAAAATATTCTGAAGATTTCAATATGATTCTCTAAAATTGAAATGTCTGCAAGTAGAGGCCGTGTTTTCCAGAACTTTAGAACTATTATAGTGATATATTGACATATAATTCTACGATTTAAATGCTAAGTTACACCCACAAAATTCTACCATTTAAATGCAAAGTTACACACACAAACACACACACACATACATTATAATTTATTCATATAGACAAAACAATTTATTCACTACAAATATGCAACCTTGTTTCGGTGCATTTAGTTGCACCTGGACTATTTTGGTTCACACGAGTCAAGGTGGAATAAAATGCACTGAAACATTGTTGCATCTCTGTCGTGAGTAAATTGTTTTTTGTCTATAAGAAAAAAATTATAGTAAATAATTATTACTCTACTATTGATATTGAGCCCTCCTTTGAGTTAATGCTGTGAATGTTAGAATTTAAATATTATTTTCGTTCTCATTACATATGTGTTCGTCTGGTTGACTGTGTGTGTGTGTGTGGATGGATTTTTTTTATCTATTAATCCAAAAGATTACTTAAATGTTATATTTAGTGAGTATTCCTATTTGAATAGACGCTTACTGTTCATTTATTAAACAGTATATTTAATTATTTTCGTTTACCGGCGAGAAATTAGCTTAAAGAAAAATAGCGTATATTTTCTCTAATAAGTCATCTCGAATATTCAGGTCACTAGAGGAAAATAAATAAATCTACTGTTTAATAAATGAACGGAACATATACACGAATACGAATACCCACTAAAAATAACTTTTAATATATATATATATATATATATATATATATATATATATATATATATATATATATATATATATATAAATGCGTGTGTGTGTGTGTGTGTACATATTGTTTTTTAAATGTTACTTGAGTTGGTATACCTGTTTGAGTAGCTTACTTCCCCTTACTTACAACGGTGAAATTGATATCCACCGAACTAGAGCATCAAAAGTCTTAACTTGGTAACGATCAAAACATTATTCATTTTATTAGGGAAATCAGGCTTCCCTTTATTTTACATTGTAAGTAGATTTCTTTTAATACACAGCTTGCGATGAGTAAATTGTTGCCATTTTATATTTTTAATTTCGCGGATGCCTAAATCAGTTGTTTCGAGGAGTTAATGCTGTCCTGGGTCAAGAACGTGGCTGCTGGATGCCTTTATGTCTGGCAAAAGGATTCTTCATCATGCCACACAAGCAGGAGAACCCAGTCATGTCTATCAGACAATTTCTGCGACCACTTCACTCCTTACATCTGGCCACCTAACTCCCCAGGCTGCAAACCTACTTGATTATTATGAGTAGAGCGCAGTTGAGCGAGTGATCAACAAAACTTATTGTAACACCAAAGGTGAACTAAAGGAAAGTATTATGGAAGCATTTACCAACTTAAACAAGGATACCGTTCTGAAGAGTTGCAAGAAATTCCGAAGAATTCTGGATATCGTAATTGAAGCTGATGGCGATTTTATCGAATAAATTGACTCTATGTTATTTCAAGATATTTTTGTGCAAGTTTTGTAAATATATCTGTTAAAATATGATGTCAGTATTATTATCATTTTTACCTAATTTAGATGATAATTTATCCATCACACCCTGTATATATATATATATATATATATATATATATATATATAGGGATGGGGATATTTTTGTTCAGTACGTTGTGGGTGTTTTCAGAGTTGTTATTATTGAGAGTTGGCTTCACCTTTTTTATTATTAACGCTTCCATTATTTTTAATTGCTTTTAGGCATGTGAATGAGTCTATTATATTCGTATTTTCTACAATTATGTTGCGGGCAGAATCAAATTACGATATTTCTCTCCAAAGTAAGCAAGAGTAAGACGGATCATTAAAAAAAAACAATATAAACATTTTCTATGAAAATCAAATACTCTTTAATTAAAAGTAGGACGAAAGTGCCCCCAGAAACATTATTAACAAAACAAAACCCTAGTCGTCAAGAAAAAAGATTAAGTTAATTATATATTATATAAAATTTAAAACAGACGACCTCATGTCCAAAAATAAGCAGTCACCTCAAAGATCCAAATTATAGTGGATAAACATTATTTATGAATTTATATGCCCTTTAAGAAACTGCGGTACAGATGTAAACAAATTAATGAATGATAATTACATCAGAGATAGCATTACATGCTTATTAAGAAAACTTACTTTAAATCTCTCATATATGGCTCTATTAAGAATCATTTCAGTACACACGGAATCCTACTAAACACTGTCTACCTGATACATACCCATTCGTGAGTATATATATATATATATATATATATATATATATATATATATATATATATATACTCGCATATCATGCAACCTTTGAAGATCTAATTTTGAAGCTAATTTTAAGAGAACCCCATCGTATGTAGAGCTGGCCCTGCCTACGCCCTTGACCAAACTATATATCCATTAATTGGAGTCAAAAAGTGCAGCTGTATTTAAAGTAAACATGATTTTGATAAAACTAATGTTTTAACTAATCGTATCCAATAACAATGCATGCAATATTTACATATTAGTACCGTATTATAAAATACACACATATTTATGGCTGAACGCGTTTACGCAACGAGTATAGCATTACTAACTATAGTTTAATCATTCTCATTTATTTTTTAACTTATTTAACTAGAAGATGGGATGAAGCCATAGACAAAAAGAGGTTAGACTATTGTAACAGGACCTCGCATGATACACGAGATAGATAAGAAAACAATTTTTTTATAAGTGAAAATTTGTGGGGACGCACGATACTCGAGGTTGTGCGTTACACGAGTATATACAATATATATTTTGTATTTATTTAGTTAAACAAAGAGACATCCTTGATAATCGGTAACAGATTAGTCGAAAACAATTGGCTCCACAGATCATTTGGACAGTTTTTCCACGCTACGTTCATGAAAAAATACTTTGTAGGAATGCAAGACAAATTTAATAAGAAAGCTTAATCACAGTACCTTCTTAGACGTCTTTATTGAAACTCGTACATATTATGATAAAATATAGATCTAAGGTATGTCACGTTTATGGGGGAAATGCTCAATATCAAGAATAGAGCTTAGCTAAATATAAAAGTGGACATTAAGGTCAACGCCAGGTGTCAACATTCTACTTCATATTTGAAAGCAATCTTTCTCTCTCTCTCTTTCTCTCTCTTTCACTCTATCTATCTTCTCTTGATCTTTAATTTTTTTCTTTTTTTTTCTGTCTTTTTTCCCTTTCTCCTTTTTATCCCGGTGTATCTGTCTGGATGTATTGATTCCATTTCTTAAAAATACTCGGTGAGAAGAGATGAATATATCAATATCCATTAAATAAATTATAACTCCATATGGAATTTTACGACGTTTTCTTAATTTATCGTTAAATTTTGTTCTGTAATTTACATTTTGGTTTTATTGGAATAAAGTCCTCCTTGTAGTAATCACTACCAATTACAAATTGGTAATATATATATATATATATATATATAAATTCAAAAAGCAAGACGTATTGCAATGGTGCTGTAAATAATAATAATAATAATGATAATAATACCAGTACATGTAACTGTAGGAAATCCAATGATTGTCCACTACAAAATAATTGCCTAGTAAGCTTTTTAGTTTATTTTAATACTATTTCTACACTTGAAAACGCGAGTATTGAAACATTCTACATTGGAAAGACTAAAAACTCGTTTAAAACCACATGTTATCAACATGTACTATCCTTCATCAATAGTACTTATAAAAATAGTACTTTGTTGTCGAAGTAATTTTAGAGTTTAAAAAAGAAAAGAAAACACCTACAGTTAAATGGCTCTCTATACGCACCATGTTAATCAGTGTCTCAATAAAAAATCGAAATTATTACATTTAAGTGCAAGATTAAACTCTTAAACCAAAGGAATTAACTTCGTTAACTATAGACATATTTAACGCTCACCTTGCATAATAAATAATAATAATATTATGAATGATAATATAATGGTATTGTAAGTTAGTAATATTATTATTATTTACTGGTTATTTATTTTATTTATTTATATTTATTTTTTATTTTTATTGCTATCTGACCGCTGACGTTAATTATAACCTATTTACTAGCGTTTTAATCTGACATAAACAGTTGATTTGGTATTGAATAATTGTGAGCGTTTATGCATTAATTTTACATGTACTCAGATATCGTTATTGTTATCTATGCATACATGTGCGCATCTATATACGTGTGTCTTGTTTCTGTTTATATACGTATATCTATACATATATACATATATTTGTGCATGGGTGTGTGTGCGTTGGTATGCATATGTGTATGTATGTGGGTGTATGTGCATGCATATATATATTTATATATGTGTGTGTGCGTAAATATGTATATATTTGTTTATATGTGGGTACGTCTATGTGCTTGTTTACGTACATTTATAGTTGTATATATGAGGATGTTTTATTTGTATGTTTCTATGCGTATATTGTTTCCACATATGAGTTTGGTTGTTCGTATTTACATATATTTATGCGTATGTGTGCATGTATATATATATATATATATATATATATATATATATATATATATATGTGTGTGTGTGTGTGTGTGTGTGTCTCTCTCTCTCTCTCTCTCTCTCTCTGTGTGTGTGTGTGTGTGTGTGTGTGTGTGTGTGTGTATGTATTTTTCCTTTGCTTTTTCTATAGACCAATATGTGTACTTCAATTACGTATATGTATGCATCGTTCATATGTGTGCATATATACTTCTTACTTATATTTCTGCCTCTTTTTATCTATGTGTTCATTTGGGTATGTAAAACCTTGATGGTTGGTTTTCGTAGTATTAGTGCATTTATGCTTAAATTTTGTTGAGTTTATTTGATTATTCGTATATTTGTATTTGTGTGTGATTGCTTGCATATGGTTTTACCTGGATATACATATATGTCTGGCATAGTTTTCTTTTTTGCGATTTTTATATGTATGTTTGTCTTAATTTTTTCTTCTTATTTTACTTTTTTTCTTCTTTATTTTTTTTTTTTCCTTTCTCTTGTGTGAATATACGTCCTTGTATTCGCGTGTCCCTGTATGTTTTTTTTATATATATATATATATATATATATATATATATATATATATATGTGTGTGTGTGTGTGTGTGTGTGTGTGTGTGTGTGTGTGTGTGTTTTGTATTATGATGTGAATGTTTGTCCTGTCATTTGAAAATTCCTTCCCAACCTACCTCCTTATTAGAATTCTGACTTCTGTGTATTACATATGTGTAGCGATCGGAGATACTTTTTTTCATCAGCGTCCAACTTATCTGATAAATTGGCACTTCGCTAAAAACAATATTTTTTTTCTCTTAGTTTCATTTCTGAATAATATTGAAATAATATTAAACTTGTTGCTCGGTTAACTTTAGAATTTGACATTTGAAATTTTTAATTTTAATTTTAAATTTAACTGTTAACTTAAAATATAACTTAATTTTTATATTGATTTCTAATTTAGTCTAATCTTAACTTTATTGCATTAATAGATTGTACTTATACTAGAATATGTTGTCATGTTAATTTAAATTACCATATACTTGTATTGTGATTGGTCACCATAGATTACGTAATAAAGTTTTCCCTACTAAGAGCGTTTGGTTGGCTTTTGAACTCTTAAAACCGTTTATTTTTCATTTAACATCATCAATTGACAAGACACTGGAAGTTTCGAAGCAAAATTGAATTTTTTTTGTAATCTTATTACATACATATGTTATAAAATTGAATAAATGTATGTATGTACACACAAACACACAGACAAAACACACACACACAAACACACACACACATATATATATATATATATATATATATATATATATATATATATATATATATATATATATAATTCCAACAAGATCTATTTGTATAGTTTTATTTTTTTTACCAATTGTTTAAGAATCTGTTGTACATGCAAAGCAAAACTGTGGATAATCTGAGCAAAATTCCTATTTTTTTCTTGTAGGTTCGACGCTCATCCTCTGGTGTCATGATATCCAGTGCGATATCTTAAAATATCTTACTCCTCTTTGTTTATTCATGGACAATAGCATGTACATCTGTAATATTAGTCAACTCCTCTTGTTACAATTTCTACAACAAGATTGCGATATATTATTTTTTATTAAATTTTTTTATTATAAGAATTTATAATAAAATCATGTTGAAATCGCACAAAGTTTTGAAACATGGCAGCTTTTGCATCATGATTTCATCATGGTTTTATTACAATCGTTAATAATAAAAATAATAATAATAATATGTTGCTTTACTTTATATTGAGCAATTCTTTTAAAAGCAAATGCTACGAGCATGAGAATTTCACTCTATCTGTTCTTTCACTCATTTGTATATTGTTTTAGCTCAATAATACCTTCCACCATGTTGCTTATGCTACTTAATGCGCTTGATAACATTTTCAAATGATTCCCTGACCATTATCTTTGCTGTACCTGACTCTTATTAAGTATATGTTGATCATTATAAGTTAATAATTAAGTTAGTCCACATCTTGCATCACATTGCTTGGAATCATGTACCCCAGGATGGTATTTATTATGTTCTTGTTTATACATTAAAGCATGATATATATAGTTATTGCTATTGACATTGAATACTGATAATACACATCTTATTCTGAAATCTGTGTATATATTGAATTTTGTATGTAATCATTTTCTGTGTTCTATCTTAATTACATGTACGTTTAATCTTAAGAAAATTGAATCACATATTCAAACTGTTGTAATTTTATTTTTCCATTCATAATTTATGCGTATGTGTGTGTGGTTATAAAGATGGAGAGTGTGAGAGATTTTGTTATTTTTTTAATATAAAAATGTTACAGCAAATTTTATTTGATGTTTTAAGAATACTTTAGCAAGAAATACACGCATTTGTATTTTCATTTCAAAAGAAATCTTGAAGACAATTTCCTTAAACTGAAATCAAATTCTGTTCAAATTTCAGTAAAAGAGAATTTTAACAAACTGAATTTCGAAGCAAACATTCTTGTTGGAAAATGAGATGCATTTGAAAAAGATTGAACACTGCATCGGCACAATAATGTATCCTGGTCAGGTAAACCGAAATGCCAATCAAGAGAATAAAAGAAGAGATTAGAGAGTGATTCTTGTATTTCATTGTGCCAAACTCGTAGATGGAAATAATGTACACGGATGTCAGAACTAGAAACAGTATCAACATATTAGTTTCGAAAATCGACTGTAGATTCTTATTTTCGATGTTGAAGGGACGAACGCAGTAGTCTCGGCTCGAATTTGAACTTAGTACTTCAAGCCACTAACCCCTAGGCTACAGAAACACTGAATATAATAAGAATGCATATATCATAAACTCTTCCAAGGAAATCAAATATCTTAAACACTAATGGATGCCAGCAAAAATAAAATAGGAAAATAGTTACAAATGTTTGAGAAAATCCTACAAGTAACATTTTGAGAAAGTAACAATTCATCCCGTACAAGATCAGAAACAAGATATACTAACTTCGTTCCATGACCTCTCAAATATAATAGAAACATATTTTACTGTTCCGATTTACAGTTGTCCGCATATTCATTAAGAACATTAATGTAATTCATTCAGATAGAAAAACGAAACGATAATATTCAAAATCACATTTAAGATATTGAAAGTAATGTAATACTAATAGACATGCTGTCAACTAGACTACAGGTAAGGCAATTACGTTTGAAAGAAATATTCATATTCTGCGCAAATTTAGCAAAATTCCCTGTCATTTTCCAAATAAATATGTTCGCTTAATTAAGCCTCTACTAGTATTCTTGAGGGTAAAAAGGTTTTGTTTTAAGAAAAAAAAGCAACTATATAAATTTTGTTCAAGGTACAAATACTGTATTTGTTCTATAGACGGAATAATAGTGGCATTTGTTGATTTGGGAATGATACGAGCAGTGAGTCTTGAAAAGAAAAAAGCAAATCTTGTATAAGAAGCTGTATCCAAACTGATTAACACAAAGTGGGCTCATACAGAGACGAAGTTATCAATAAAATTTAGGGAATATTTCAAAATAACTCAACAGGGCAACAAATAAGCTAGAGTTAATAAGGATTCAAAAGTGTATAAACGATTCTGATTGATGTATCCTATACGCTTAACCAGAAGTGTTAGAAGAGATTCCATATACAGATTGAGTATGAAATTGCAAAATACGAAAACCTCCAAAAGTTTTTTCATGACTTGCCAAAAATGGAAACTTTCAGAAAGCACTGGGAAGATTCCTAGCTGATATGCAGCCGTTGTAAGTCACTTCATCTGACTTCAGTGGGGATTCCCCAGCCCAGCTACATAGCCTACATTGGCGCCAGTAAGCAATCTTTACAGCAACACCGTCGTAAGTGGATTACCTTAAAGGTGTTTCGTGCTCAGTAAAGATATTATACAAAATGTAAAAAAAGTCCTGCATTTATATATATTTAAAGTAATGATCATATTTTTGTACACGTACAGAAAGTACAAAACATTATTCTTACGTGAAATCTTAATTTCACCACTTACAAATCCGTGTGAGGATTACATGACTATCGTCATTAACTGTATGTACACAAAATTTATTAAATTTTTATAAAACTATTTTCAGGGTATATGTTCTTTGATTAGAACTACCTTCTAAGTATATGTATAAACTGTTATGAAATGTAAAGAGATATCGTGTTTATGCATGGGTTACATTCTCAAGCTGACCCATTTTATGGACAGTATATATAAATTAAATAGACCGTATTCCAAAATGAGAAAAAAAATGTGAAAGCCAAAGCACTCTCGATCTCAAAAATTTCTACTAAAAAATTCTCAATCTGTATTATGCTTATTTTGACTCTTTAAATTTAATAGTTAACACTCAAATTAGGTCAGAAAACCGCAGAACTCAGTTACTGGATTTAGCCGGTGATTTCGTAAAAAATCGACATCATCAAAACTTAATTGCATATAGAATTATAATTAACGGATATTAGAAGTTACAATGCAGGATACAGAAGTTGCTTACAGAAGAATACCATAACTGAAAGTCTAATAAAACTATAGTTGAACATCGAAACAAAAAAGACAAGAAAATATAATAACAGGAGAAAAATAGAATCTTATATAAGTTTGAAAAATATGTCTTATGAATGTGACTACTGTACCTAAAATTATTAGGGAGTTAACATGAAATTTATTCACACAGATAAAGATAATTGGAGTTCTGAAGAAGGCTTCTATATCCACAAAGCAGCATTTCCATATTAAGTAAGAATATTGATAGGAGAGCAGTATTATGCAAAGGAGGCTGATTTCTATCACGAGCCAGAAAACACTTTAGTAACCCTTCTTTTAAAATACCTGTAATATCATAATTATGTATGTCCGTGGCCCAGTGGTTAGAACGTTCACTTTCCGACGATGAGGACCCAACCTGACCGATTTGTCGGGAAAAAACTCTTACTCTTAACTTACTTTCTCAGGAAAGTATGTTTCTAAAGTCCAGTAACTGCTATTGCTCTTTCCAATATATTTCTTCTTAAACTTTTATATAACAAAGTGTAGAATATCAATATCCATTTTAACTGTTGATATTGTTGAACGATTTCAAGTGATGCCGTTTCTGAATCATCGAAGTTTGAACTTGCAAAGCTTTGACAGAGAAGTTTACAATCATACTATTTTTATTGATGCACTTGGAAAGATGGTTGACAGAATGGCAACATGAATGAAGAAAATTGTCATTGATTGCTCACTGGAACTATGGAAGAAAAGAAAACTCTTCGGAACGCCAAGAAAAATGGGGAAGACTAAAGAGTCAGAGAAAATTGTATGATACCCAATGCTACCTATTGTAATGCGTTTCATCCGGTAGGTCTTCAATGGAATTTTTTTACGTTGTTTCTTGCTATATAAAATTATATATCGCACTCCTATATATATATATATATATATATATATATATATATATATATATATATATATATATATATATATATATATATATATATACGGAGAAAGTAACTTGGGTGGACAATTCTCGAGAGTTACAATATATTACTAGAAAGATAGAAAATAGGGGAAGGGATACACTCTCATGTTTTTAATGTCTGCTTCAACAAACGGAAAAACCTTGTGAATAATAATAAGAAAAGCAGAGAAGGTAATGCCAGCTTTAATATCTACTTCAGTGAAATGGAAAGCCATCTAAATTTTAAGCTTTACATTTGTAGAATTGGGATTGCAACTATTTAACCGTGCATCAGAATTTCCATGCATAGATTATATTTGTGAAACTTGCAAGACGCATATTCAAACCTTATATTAAGAATGATGATTCATCAAATAATTCAAAATGAAAACAGTGAAAATTTCACGTTACTGATTGATATCTTCATCTTTATTAGTTAATTGAAGCAATAAAACCAGGGATGGTTATTCTCCAGAAGGGAGACAAAAGGTATTGGTTCATAGGTAAAGTGGCTCGTCGGGTCATAAGGGACGTTGAGAAAGAAAATGATAAGGGGGAAAAGTAGCAAGATTTGAAACATGAAACAGCACATTTAGAGGGGTTTAAGTAGTGGTTTAATTTATTGTGGGGGCCTTTTGAACTTTGACAGATAATATAGAAAAAATAGCGTGGTAAAATCTGGACAGTGATTGGAAATAAATGCTTCAGAAAATAACAAGGCTCCCAGAATTCTCAGATAGGGGTTTTGATGAAGTGGGGGGACAAAATGCCAGGATACATTATCATTTGTTATGATAAACCTCAAATCGTTTAATTACGACAGAAAATTGTATTGAGGTCGGGGTATAATAATAATGCTAATAATCATAAAAATAATAATGAAGAAGAAGAAGAAGAAGAATTAGCATTTAAAGTTAAACTAGAGATAAAAAAAAATCACCTGTTTTATTTGATATATAAAAGGTCTATGCAATATCATACATTATATAAATATTGAAAAATAAATTTAATTGATGTTATTTAATTAATAAACAAAATGCATAGATTTTATATTTATTTTTACTAACAGAGTAAAGGTATATATAAATTGTAAATATTATATGGCTGTGGGTTTCTGAACAGACCTGAGCAAGAAAATCACGGATGCTCTCAAGACACTTTTCTTTAGTGATTGAGAAAGAAATCTCACGATATCAAAACCTTGCAGTATTTAGTATGGTCCATCAAAAAGAGCTGCACCGGTTGTTGTCTGTTGTTCCGGAAAAGTTCAACTTTAATACGAATAAAACCTGAGGTCCGTTGTTCACTATTTCTGTTTAAAACTTTTGACACCGATTCCGTGTTATCAGTAGTTCCAAGAAGGGTGTAGCGCCCTGCACCCGCCTTCACCACTATAACCACATCCTCTGCGTGGGCCTTCTGACAACTTTCATATGCATTAGAAATTCCGAAATCAGTTGTATTGACCGGTTAAAAAACAAAGGACAACAGTAAAAGCCTTCAGCAAATATTGCTGTAGTTATTCCCCAAGATCTTCACTCTTGCACAATATGTGCACATGTATGCTGGTCACTAGAGTGACTGAAGTGTCACATACGTCACAAAAGTAAATTGAATGAGGTTGTTGGATCCTCATACGTAGAAATCGACGAGAGAGTCCATCACACACACGCACGCGCGCGCGCACACACACACACACATACATATATATATATATATATATATATATATTGTCAACCATTGTTTCGCTGTATCACAGCTCATCAGTGTCGCTAGACGTCCGGTTGCCTCTAGCTAGTATCGAAACCCGGCTGAATTGGTGTCGGTCGAAGATTCTACCACTAAGCCTTTGGGATGAAGGTGAATTTAAGCGTATTTATTTTTAGATAAATTAGGCACTGACTAAGAGAACTCGATTCGTTTTATCGAAGAGTATTGAATTAGTAGCAGTAGTAGTGACTATTTACAAACTCACACTTTCTCTCCTGAGAGATCAACCGAAATGATTTTTCAGGAGCACACACACACACACACACACACACACATATATATATATATATATATATATATATATATATATATATATATACCATCAAACACACATATATACATACACAAACAATTTGTATATATATATATATATGTGTGTATATATATATATATATATATATATATATATATATATATATATATATATATATATACAAACAATTTTGAAATTATTATTACGAACCATTTATATATATTTTTGTTTATAATGTATATTGACAATTGTATTTAAATAGTATGATTTCATAATAAATAGACACCTTTTGGCAGAAAAGAGAAAATAGAAATAGTGCAGTTATTAATGAACTAAGGTAAACTTCATCTCGCTTCGGCTGTCATGCGGTTTAGCATGGGTCATAACCTGAAGGGCGAAACTATCCTCGGGTCGAAAAATATGCTAATAATATTCTACCTTTAAATAATGAGAGTGGACACTGTCAGTGCATGATTCCAAATTATGCCCCACCTTGGCCAACACTTTACCGATAACGATAAGAGGAAAAAATATATACATATATAATGAAGTAGAAAGGCATATAAGGAACTCCTAGTAACCTATTATGCCATACTCAATCTGTCAAATTATAGTATTACAAATTAAATATAGAATGAAGGGAAGAAGTATTCCGAAAAAAGGTAAATACGTGTGTGGAGGGAGTAAATAAAGAGTCACAACTAAAATAAATTTATTACTAAAAACAAACAAATCGGTGTAAATAAGCTCCTAGTTTGGATAAGACAAAAAAAAATACTCTGGACCCACCCATGACATAGGGAACGGAGAAAGTTCTCCTTCGTGCACGAAGTCAAGTGATGAAATAAACCGCTTCGAAGCGCTTTACCTTTTTCAGTTTTACCATTTTGATTATTGTTGTTCCAACGAATCTTCCTGCAAAACGTTTTGGACGAACAAGGTCTTTTTAAAAGTATGCATCCAATCACTTTCATAGACGTGTATAAATTCTCTGTTACAAATTTTTTGTTTATATATGCATTGTGGAGAACCATGATCTCCAACACCCTAAATAGATGCTTCGTAGAATAATAATAAAAAGAAGGCAAACAATATAAGATAATGTCTTATATATTAAATGGTATATAAGAATATTCCTTAAATTTTTGCCTACTTTTTAATTATTTATTATTATATATTATAATATATCAGATCAAATTATATTATTATTATTATATTTTTTTTTATTTAATAATTTTTAATAATAATCTATTATTAAAAGATATATTATTAAAATTATATACAATAATAATAATAATAATAATAATAATAATAATAATAATAATAATTGTTTAATGAATTCTTTGATATCCCCCCGACCAATCTGTAGTATAAATCCAGCCTACCCCATAAAATCTGATAAGTATCTGTCGTTGGCGACGGAAAATTGAACATTTGTGGAAAGTCACTTTTGCCATGCTCCGAAGTTGCAAGAAATGGTAAGTGTAGCATTTTTGAATGATACTTTTCGTGTAGTGTGCTATGATTGTAAATTCTTTTGACTCAAGTTAATTCTTCCTTTTCAGTTCCCTTTTCTTTTTCCTTTTTTTTTTTGTTTTAACTTATATTTCAATTTTTCCGTCCCCCCACCCGACCTTAAGCGGACATCCGTGTCCATTTTTCACTATTTTTTTGTCTCTTACTTTAAGCATCCCATATCTCTGTCGTTGCGTATATGTACATGTTTACTAATATCTGTCTCTCTCTCCCTGTATGTGTGTTTGTGTATATATATATATATATATATATATATATATATATATATATATATATATATATATATATATGTATATATGTATATGTATAAGTATATAATTTACATGTATGTATCCGCATTGACAGCGATCATATTGTTTTTTTTTTTTAACTCTATACTAAAATCTATCTATCCCCCTTGGAGTGGTCACTCGGACTTATACTAAGTTAAAACTTAGTATAGTCTACCCCACTGGATAACATACACTCTTATGAACTATTCTACCTTCGTTATATTAATAAATCCACAATCTCATTATCTGGGCGTGCTCTTGGATCTTCTTCGAGACTCGTCCTAAAGCTGGTAACTTGAACATAATTACCCCTTGGCGGTCAAGGTTAAAACGCATCTCTACTAATTTCAATGAATACGAATAATATTTCATACCGGATAGGCCGTCAACCGGGACAATAAGGGCCGCGTCCCTCAGAGTGGAACCAGTCTGAGGACGAAAAGTCTGCCACTGGAACAAACTCTTCCACACACGAAGAGACACTTGGTCACCAAACCTGGATTATTGCCAACGTTGGACCAAGTGACTCAATACCAAATCGACTAATAAAAAGTAAACGAACGAAATGGAGACGCGAAGAGTATCGGCAAGTCATGAAATCCTTCTTCACTGCACTCGAAAACCCAGCAAAGAACACCACCAATCAAACATTCCAAATATGGAGAAGTACGGTGGGAAATGATATAAGACCTAACCTTAATCCAAACATGCTTGCCAATGTCCGTAGGGACATCATGCGAAACAACAGACTCTCAAAATCAGAAATACATAAGATAAAATTAGATATAAGACAAAATACTATGACCCATCACTCAACCTCTATTGAGACGAATGTAGAAATAAGGAATGCAACAGAGGATGAGGTGGACGCTAAAGCGAATGAAATACGAAATAATCTCACAGGAAATGAAACCCAAGACTCTACCTTAAACACAACCTGCAGTTCTCTTGAAATTGTCAATGAAGATGACTCCAGGTACATTAAGTTAGAATTCCTTGAAAACCACGAAGCTGAAATCACCGAAGCGAAAAATGACGTCATCCAAGTACTTAGCAGAGTAACTTTCAGACAATTGTCAGGCAGAGACCAGCTCCCGAAAATCCATATGACGAATTCCAACAAGCACATCGTAAAAATATACAATGCTGCCCTGGAAACACTGTTAACAGATAAACAACCGGGAAACATCACAGAAGTTAACAACGTCATATACGCAACAGCTTTAGCAGCGTCTCGGAAGCTTGGGGTCAAGACAATAAATAAAATTAACAGACACAGAGAACCAGCATGGGAAACCAAACTGATACGATAAATAAAACAAATCAGATGTGAGATTTCTATATTAGATGAGCTCACCAGAAACCCTAATATTTCCACACGTAAATCCAAAAAGATCAAGCGGAAATATAGCATTAAATCCCTAATTGATATTCCATCAATCAAGGAAATGCTGAAACAGAAACTTCAACTAAAGGCACAGAGAACAAGACGATACGAAAAACGTATTCCGAACAGATCTTAAGAAATTTTACAGGGAAATTGGAAAAACACCTATACATGTCGAAAGGCCACCATCGATTGATAATGTACAGACATTTTGGGAAAAATATTTGGAGCAGCCCAAAGGAATATAACCCAAATGCAGAATGGATACGGCGTGAAGAAGAACGACTGCTGTATACACCTCTGCAAGAATGGGAAAATATATCCACAGATGATGTTAGGCAAGCTCTAACGAAATCGCAAAAATGGAAATCCCCAGGAAATGACAAGTTGCCGAATTTCTGGCTGTATCATCTCTCATCTACTCATGAAATTCTTGCAAAAACATTATCAACGCTTGTAAATAATCCCAATAAAATCCCGGAATGGGTTACTGAAGGTATTACATACCTCATACCAAAAACAACTGAAACAGACGACCCGAAAAATTATAGACCGATAACATGTCTCTCCACAACGTATAAGTTGATCACGTCTGTACTGACGAACCGTATTTATTCCTTTTTCGAAACAAACAGCATTCTCCCGCTGGAACAGAAGGGATGCAGAAAAGGTTCATATGGCTGCAAAGATCAATTTCTGATAAATAAAATGATCCTGGAAAATTGCAGGAGACGACGCAGAAATCTAAGTGCAGCGTGGATTGATTATCGTAAAGCCTTTGACAGTGTTCCACATTCTTGGATCCTTAAGACTTTGGAGATGTACAAAGTCTCCCCTGTGGTATTAAATTTCCTTAAGCACGGCATGGGAATGTGGAACACCAAACTATACCTTAGTCACACCGGGGGCACTGCCATATCCAACCGTCTGAATATCCGAGTGGAATCTTTCAAGGAGACTCTCTGTCACACCTTCTGTTTTGTTATCCTTAATCCCTATTACACATGAACTGAACAACAGTAGCTATGGTTACAAAATAAATAAGAAAATATTCAATCACCTACTATACATGGATGATCTCAAACTCTTTGCAAAAGACGAAAATGAGTTGAAAGGCCTCCTCAATATTGTAAAATACTTCAGTGGCGACATAGGTATGGACTTCGGATTAGATAAGTGTGCAAAAGTAACATTCAAGAAAGGTAGAATTACAGAAACACCCTTAATAGATTTAGATTTTGTCACAAAGATTAGGGAATTGGAGCATGATGAAGCTTATAAGTACCTAGGAATTAACGAAGGAGATGGCATGCAACACCCCAAAATGAATTGTGCGTCTGGTACTAAATATTGAACTGTTGAAACTTGAATAAAGCATGGAATAATAATAATACAACACAAAATTTACTTAATCAAAATGTATTGACACAAGAACGTGTACACGATATTTACAGATAGTTTTGTATATTCTTGGGAAGACCATTCCTGTAGAATGGGTTGACTTAGTCGCAGTCGGGCAGAGTCTCTGGATTGGATCTCTTCTTCCTCCCCTCGTCTTCCCGGTACCAACCCATATTTATATGGTCGGTACTCCACTATGTAAATTAGGTGGATCGTAAAAAACAGAATATTAGCTATAAACACATTGGCTGTCCCTGTGGTGCAATACAGCTTTAATGTCCTTAACTGGACCATAGCTGAAATTAAGCGAAAGGATGCCAAAACGAGAAAGCTTCTCACTTGCTATCGCATGCATCATCCCAAAGCTGTTGATCGTCTGTATGTTCCCAGATCCGAAGGAGGCAGAGGATTAGTTCAACTAGAACTGTCCTACAAAACTACAACAATTGGCCTCCAAAGATACTTGGAAACTACAGAAGACTGGATGTTGGTATGCGTCAAGGAACATGAAAGTAGTAAGCGTCTTTACTTCGTAATGAAAGAAGCCAACAAATTCAAAATGGAGTTTCAAATGGGTGTAGAGATGCAACTACAGCACAATACACCGGCTGAAACTGCAAAATACTTAAAAAAGACAGCAAAGACGAATGCAACCGACCAGATACAGAAGCGATGGCAAGATAAACCACTTCATGGCCAATACTCTGCCCGTACCAAACAAGCTGATGTAGACAAAACCCGTACCCATCAGTGGCTACGCAGTGCAGGGTTGAAAGCGGAAACTGAAGGTTTTATCCTTGCTGCCAGGACCAATGCTTGCTAACTAGGAATTATCAAGCACATATACTAAAATATTGTGTCAGCCCAAAATGCAGATTCTGTGATAAATATCCAGAAACGATTGATCATCTTGTATCAGGTTGCACGATGTTGGCACCCACTGAATATAAAACCCGACATGACAGAGTGGGCCAATATCTGCACTGGAAAATCTGCAACTTCTACGGGAAGGAAACTGAAAGAAACTGGTATGAACACCACCAAGACCCGGTTACGGAGATAGGACCTGTTACAATTCTATGGGATTACACAATACACACTGACAGAACAATCAAGGCCAACCGCCCAGATATTGTTATTAAAGACCACAAACAAAAACGGTATCTCCTTATTGATATGGCAGTCCCTGCTGACTGCAATGTATCTTTGAAGATATTCAAAAAAACTGTCAAAATACAAGGACCTTGAAATAGAAATCTCGAAAATGTGGCATATGGTAACATCAACAATCCCTATTGTAGTTGGAGCCCTAGGACTGGTTGGAAAAAATTGCAGTAAACTAATTGAAGGGATTCTTGGAAGTCCATGCCTAAAGGAGATACAAAAAATTGTTCTGACAAGTACAGCCCACACTTTACGAAGGGCTTTATCTATGTAATTTTTTTTGTGTCAGTGGAAAGTGTCATGATGCCATTTCTAACCTTAGGTCCCTGGGCAGGACCCGGAAAGAAATGTGTAAACGCCAGAAATCAAAGAAAATAAATAATAATAATAATAATAATAATAATAATAATTAAGAAAAAGAAGAAGTAGGAGAAATGGTAAATAAGAATATTCCTTAATTTTTTTATTCGTGGATGTTTTAAAAACATTTTGAATTTTGCATGTTATCTTTATTTTAATACAAGACAATAATAATAATAATATAATTTTTTTTTTACTTTAAATTTCATTTCTTGAATCGTTTTAAATAAGAAGTTGTTTTTATCATGATGCATGGGCACATTATTTGTCTTCCGTAGGCAGGGTTACATGTAATGAATTTACATAGAAAACAGAACCGCCTACCACAATATTTAAGATATTTTGAAAGAATTGATATTCATAATCTGGAGTGTTTTGATCACCTCGACATGGTTTAATAGTTATCAATTTTGTCTTGTTAGTTATATTATTTACATTATTCGGACTATTATCCTCATCTTCATTGCCATATGCACAAAGTATCGGCCGTTGTACGCTCCGACCTCCTTCAGTTGACTAGAATTTCGAACCGAAACCTTCATTTCATCCGATGTAGATTGTTTTACTTCCACGTGCTATGCCTCTTCCTGATGTCACAGTCATTTCCCTTTAACTCAACTCTTATAGTTTCGTTCACAGCTGCTATGACCGGGTATTTTCATTGGATCTAACCAACGTCTTTATCCACTGGGTCATATTCCTTGAGGACATCTATGTATGAATTTTTGGGACTTTAAACCTAATGTCTCAGCAACCATTTTTACCAGTGTTCATATTGCAATTTTCTGTTGTTATTATTGCATTTTTTACCAGAGCTTATATTACAATTTTCATTGTTATTCTTGCTTTTCTCTAGTACTCCTTATTACTGGTCCCGATGTTGTATTAATTTCTATGTTTGATCGGCTCAGGAGATTTTTGTGGCCAAGCATATATAAGGAATGCTAGAGTAAAAGCAATGAATAAAAATACCAGAATACAACAGCCAAAACGCCGTGAATATGGCAATGAAGAGGATAACAGTCCTAATAATAACCTTCTACCTTGAGTTGTTCTTGGGACTTGAGTTGGGGTGGAGCATTAATAAAAAAGGGATTGATTTATTTATTTTGTACGGATTATGAACTATTTGCAGGTTATTTAAAGGCAGCAAATATTTTTAGATTGTAAGTATTTTGCGGAGATAACAATGATTTATCTGATGCAAGTTCTACTAATTAACACATAGCTGGGGGAGAAGAGGTGGATCCATACGTTTCCCAAACGTATTTACGCGTACAGGAATATAAAGAACCTGACTGGAATTGGAACTTGTCTATCAGATTTTCAGTTCCGAGCTGTTATTAATTACATCACCTGCATACCAAAGCTTCCAGCATGTGGTATTCCCAAGCGGTTAGAATATAAGAAGAGTTGGTAGGAAGCAAAGATTATAGGTTTAAACAAGATATCCTCAAAATCGACATTAATCTAATACATAATATTTTGTGATAAACTCTATTGACAGACTTAGGAGGTCATTTTGCGTCCAAGAAAACAATATTTATTTACCTTATGTTTGAAGTGAAAGACTAATTAAATGACTGTCACTAGTAGCAAATCAAAATAAATTATTATTATTATTATTACTATTATCATTATTATTATTATTGCATTTTCAGGAAATACGGAGAATGAAGATAATAATGATGATGATAATATTACTGGGGATGTTAGTGTTAAAGTTTGCGATGGTGCTGGTATAAACGATGTAATGTAATGAGTGTGAATCACATTCTATAGTGGAAGACATCGCCAGAGAGGCGGTTTTATTTGTCAGTTTAATCAACTTAAAGTATCCCTAACAGAACTGCACAAAAATAAAATAAAAAAAGAGAAAAATAAAATGGTCGAAAGGCGATCGAAAAATATCTGCACCGCTAACGAACGTTCATTAATGGAGTAAAGAGTAGTGGCATTAGAATACTCGACATCTGTCATAATGTTTGTATCTGCATTTAAATTTCCTTGCAAGCCTCTGCCTTTCTGGTTTTAATCCTGAAACCCGATTGGAAAAACGACTTCTCACATCAAAGAATGAAGCTTCATTCTAATCAAGGACCATCGTTTTCCGGTGTTTTTTTTTTCTTAATTTAAAATAATTTCCAATAAAAATGATCAGGATTAGAATCAAGAGATGAACTTTGAAAATTAAATGCAATGAAGCAAAGAAAAATTCAATACTACTGAAAATGTCAAAATGCTCTCTCTCTCTCTGTGGTATGATTTGAAGAATTGCTAAATATGTTGTCTCCGATTCATTATTTCAATAATTTCATATATAAACAGAGATTGAGTTCACGATTTTGTCGATAAAATCCGGGTTATTTCATTGTAAAAGATCAATACCTGTGACTCCTAAACGACGTCATTCTGTCTTTTTCCCTCTATGTCGGTCCTTCCCTCTCTGTATATATATATATATATATATATATATATATATATATATATATATATATATATATATATGTGTGTGTGTGTGTGTGTGTGTGTGTGTGTGTGTATACGTGTGTTTCAGGTATATATCTTTTAAATAATCATGGATAAGGATAAATGTGCCTTGGTAAAATCCCTCAAAGGACGAAACGCGTCGGCTACGATGTTCTATTTGATATTATATATGTATGTGTGTATATATGCGTGTGTGTGTTTGTGTGTGTGTGTGTGTACGTGTGCATATATTAGTATGCATACATACATGTATATATATATATATATATATATATATATATATATATATATATATATGTGCGTGTATGTGTATATGTATACGTATATGTTTACCTGTGTTTGTGTGCCTATATATTTACATATACGTGTGTGTGTTTGTGTGTGTGTGTGTGTGTGTGTTTGTGTGTGTGTGTGTGTGTGTGTGCGTGTGTGTGCGCACGCGTGCGTGCTTAATAGTTTCTCGCACCGTTCCCGGTGTGTGGGAGTCAACAATTGATGTAATTCACGCAATTGCTTCATGCTTGCCCCTGTTATGGGGCATCAACGCCCCGACACTCTATCAGAATAACAAAAATTCATTGTGAACCCGTGGAACTTACCTGGAATCATTATATACGTGTCCTAGCCTCAGTTCTCTCGACTGCGCCAATCTAGATTTCATATAACGACTAATTCCTACATTGTTTAGCTCGCTTCCCATTGTTATGGTGCTGGACAGATTCTTGCAATCTTTTAGCTACATTCCAGATCATTGTATAGATAATCTATGAGCATCAGGAGTCTTCCCATACTATGCTAACCGTCAAAAACAGATTGTATGTAAGGATTATTGGAAGCCTGTGATCAGGCATTTTATATATATGGCACATCCATCTTAATTGAAATTACACCAATATGCCTTCTATGCTTTGCAGCTCATGTTTAGCAGGCAGCCCTTCCCAGAAATGGTATTTTTCCATATGTATCTACGTATAGTACATCATAATCTTTTATGAGACGAGTCTAATATGAGCATTGTGTATAGATTCCATGATTCTTATGAGTAAAATATAGTTTAAAGTAATTAATTGTAAAGATATATTTAATTCATGCTAGCGATATTTATTGACAGAATATTCTTAGTGAAAAAAGTCGACAATGGTTGGGCGACATATATAAAGACCATTTTATGAGACAATACAGTAAGAGAAATATCTTATTCATATGGTCACTTAACTTATGGCTTGTACCAGGTAAAGTTAAAGCTGCTAAAACAAAAGCAAGCTATGTTAGATAATAGTTTCCTAAATAAAACGAAAAGACAGTTTTCAGTCTCTTATTTTGTAACTTAACTCGTTGAATGCGGGTTTACACACTTTATTACTTGTGCTATTATTATGGTTTACATATGTGGTCTTTTTTTAGTAGAACACACACACACACGCTCTATCTCATTTACTTATTTGCTTTTAACACAGGCACAAAATATTTTTTACTAGTAAACACTCAAAATTAAAAAAAATGAGTGTAAACATAAGGGTTCACTTACATTTGTCCATGTTAATTTTTAATATTTTTTATTCCAGCTTTATAAGAATAAGTAAATTGAGAAAATGGAGTATGATTCCACTGTACGTAACATTTAATTTAAAAGAGGGCTCGATATATAGTAGATCTAGATATTATTTATTTTAAGATATGAAAATATGTTAAAAATCGCTACACAATTAAAATTAAGTTTCGACACCATAAATGTCTCTCTTCAGACGATATTTAGCTACTAGCGAGTGAAAGATTAATTTAATTTCAAAAAGCAGAATACTTTTATAAGTAGATTTTTGGGCTTTGCTGTGACTAACAAATCGAATATGACCTACGCTAAATTCAAATTCGTCGGAAAAAAATAATATGGGTCAAGACATGAAGTTGTTTGCATATAAGACATAGACAATTTCCTTATGGGAAGATACATATTATTACATTATTTCGTAAGCTCTGACGCTCAAAATTCCCAAGAAGCAAAAACGAGAGAGATGGGGACGTAATTTAGGATAATGCTAACCAGTTATATGCTCTTTCAGCTTCTTACATAAAATTTTGTAGTTGATAAATATAAGACGCCTTCAAGAAACCGGCAAACAAGCGTTCGGGAAAAAAAAACGGATCAAAAATACAGAAATATTTGGCAAATTAATATGAAGCTGTTTAATAAAAAGCATCAATATAAGATGTTAATAATACCAACTAAACAATGCAAGATGTCAACATTACAAACTAAACACTTGTGCATCCATATAAGATGTTAATAATACTGATCAAACATCAATACAAATCAGTATTAAATCAAAATGAATCATACAAATAGCATAGTAAACCATATAAGGTGCACAGTAGTTCATCTACTGATTATTACTATAAAAACTATTTCCAAACTCAAAGTTTAAACATATTGTAAGGTAAAATGCAGGCTATTCCTTCATTTTACAGTCAATTCAATTCTTTGGTTTAATAAGTTTTTATCAAAATTTCTAATTTTTCTTGTAAGCAGAGAAAACAGGGTTCATTTAAACATCTACATTTTCTAGCATTTTTTTAAAAATATTCCATTAACTTTGGAGTTTTATTAGCTTCTTTTAAATTTAAATATATTTAGAAAATATATTAGCGTTAAAGTGTGGGTGGACACCACAAATTGACCAAAAGTTTCACGCTTCATCGTTATCTTCTGACCAATACCAAGACTCTGTACATCTGCACACGCGTATCTTGGATTTTGAGTAATCTTCATATAAAGCTACCAATTTCTAAGAAATATTTATTTACCATAAACACACACACACACACACACACACATACACACACACATATATATATATATATATATATATATATATATATATATATATATATATATAAAAAGTCAACTTAGAGGCGACAGTCTGTTTCATGCTAGATGCAATCGTCAGGCCACATTTTCGAGAAAAATAACAGCATATGTGGCCTGACGATTGCATCTAGCATGAAACAGACTGTCGCCCTAAGCGTTGACTTCTATGTTCACTTTTATATTTACACACGCTCTATCTCTGATATTGAGCACTTTATCCCATAAATATAGCACACCTTAAGACTATATTTCTTTTATATATATATATATATATATATATATATATATATATATATATATATATATATAATATATATATATATATATATATATATATATATATATATATATGCATGTTTATGTGTATGGTTGTTTACTTGTCGTAGAAGACCGTCTGAATTTCTTCAATTTTTCATCTATGATTTACATCTTCTTTTCTGTGTCCGTTGAGATCTTGTTTTTCACTTGTCTAATCTAATCTAAGCTCTTTCGACTTTTGTTAGCCGTTCCGAAATAATTTTTGCTTTTGTTCTGTCTTATTCATGCATTGAAAACTCTGGGGGTCTCAATGCCGTGTCTTCACACGTCTGTGGATGTCATGTTATTTTTTTTTAATGTGCCGCATTATTTATCCATAAGTGTGAGGCGTTGCTTCGTTTTTTTCGTTTCTCGTTATTTTGTTGCGTAATATATTTACATTATTTGATCCTAAATATAAACACGTTTCTCTTGAAATAAAAGACGACCACTGATATCTATCCTGAAGAGGACATTATAGGAAGTTTGTTTTGATAGAGTGATTTTTCCAAAGATATCAGCTTAATGAGGTATTTTGTTTACCGTTATGCAATTTAGTTACTGATATGGAAAAATCTGTCAAAATCTTCAATGATTTAAATAGTGAATCGTTATTTGAGGATGCAATCTACAAATAATCGAAAGGATTTCACAAGGTCGTAGAACGCCAAGAAAAAGATTAAATGGGTGTTAAGTAACACTATGGATAAAAGATCGCTTCAAAAGCAGTTGGAAGCATTTGCATTATCCTGATATTTCATATTCTTTAGGATTTAGTCGGTTGCCATGTCTCAGCAACATTGCCTTTACAAGGAAATAATTAAAAAAAACAAAACAATAACTTTAAAGCATATGTCCAATCAATGTTTTCTATCATTCGCTCATCGATCATACCATGGGCAATATTCGGCAAATGCACTTTCCTAAGAATTATATATTAAGCGGGTCTGTTTATTGGAATTCACTTCTGCTTTGGCATTTTTTTTCTCGACACAATATTATACTCGATCAAATTTCATTTTATTATTTTTTGTCGTTATTCCTTAATTTCCAGATATTTATTTTCTTAAAGGATGGAATTTATATTAATCATCAGCATTAAAATTGCGCGTACGTGTTGTGCAATAATTTCTTAGTTCATTATTCAATCTAGAGGGACAACAATCTGTCGTCGTTCATTTAAGGAATAGTTTATCTTAGTTTTTTACAAAAAAAAACAAAAAACAAAACAAAAAAAAAAGCAAACAAAAACGACATTAAAATTCAGCTGACAGACGAATCGCAATAAATGTAGTGTTGCAAAGATTTCTGATAACTTTTCTAGCCTTTACACGAAATACAAATGTATCGAACTGAGGTGAGAATACTCGTTAACAGCATGCTGGAAACGGTACGCGAATGACAGTGGGAGAGTTTTCAGAAAAGAACACTACACACAGGCACATCGAAACTTCTGGGAGAAAGAAAAACTCTAGAAGAACTTAGGTCGTCTATTCGCTAACTGCTTCTCTCTGTCTTTTTCTTTCTCGTCTTATATTTATCTCTTCGGTGATATATATATAGTTTAAAAAATAAAGAAAAATAACGTTTAGAGTAATGAGAAATAATGTCGAAAAAAATATCTCTACAAAAAATAAATATGTATATAAAGAACGTACACACACACACACACATATATATATACACACACACACACACACACACACACATATATATATATATATATATATATATATATATATATATATATATATGCATAAGCAGTGCAGAAACAAATTTTAACACCGACTGCTGAATGGTGACAAATATATATATATATATATATATATATATATATATATATATATATATATATATATTATGTACACATTGCTATATATTGATAGAGGCCTGCTCCGTTTTTTATATTGTAACTATGCTGAATTTCTGGGAATGAGCGTGTTATCCAGCGTGATCAAGTGAACAAGGCCATCAAATTAAAGGCGCTCGGTCATGGTGACTTGTTTCATATATATATATATATATATATATATATATATATATATATATATATATATATATATATCTTTAATAAACCGTTAATAAGATTTGAAGGATAAAAGGAAAACAAAATGATAACTTTTGGCAATGAAATTGATGATATTTATTATATATTAGTCTTTTGACTAACCTGAAGAACAAAAAGAATTTAAAAGACGAAAGTAATTTGCATGACAAGCCCTGTTGCAGGTGACCCTGATCTGTTATCAACAACACGATCAGGCCCTTTGTAGGATTTCGAGGATTATGACATATGTACACAGCTAAATGTGGGTTTCTATCCTTTAGAAACGATGCTGCGTACGTTTGGATATCGCATAGTTTGTATCAGCGGGAGATTTACACAAAACAAGCTAATGCAAATCTGTCAGAACACTCTGCGTCAACAGGACACTGAATAGGACAGTTTCTTGGAAAGCTTCATTATCAGTGAGGTGATGTGGTGTGAACTTTTCGCACCGGAATCTAAATGAAAATCCACAAAGTGCACATTGCGAATTTTCAATCAATTGTTTATCGCTTGTGAAAATGCGTAACTAAGTTTGAAGAATAAAATTTTGGAGTTAAAAACCAGTTCTGTCCAACAATATATTGTTCTCCCTATCCCTATGGTTATTTCTATGTAAATGTTGTGACGAGGCTACCATACAAAAATTATCTGATTATCGGTATACATCGATATATATATATATATATATATATATATATATAAATTAAAAGTGGTGTTAACCTGTCGACGGTATTTTTTTTATCAAAATCCTTTGAAAAACGCACACCGCAGCCATCAACTGTTCCATTTTTAAAAAAGTTACGTCTACTAAAATATTGTATACAGGAAATAAAAGTTTTATAGTAATGAAAACAAGACAAACAGAAACACAAACAGAAACACAAACAGAAACACACACACACACATACACACACACACGCACACACATATATATATATATATATAATGATAATAGAAATGAAATATTCGTGAATTTTACGAATTGTTTTCAGGCTAGCAGAAATACTATGAAAAAGTGCCCACAAATCGAATAGAGCTTTAATATTCAATAAATAAAAAAGAATGTGGTTCAACCCATCGTTGGTAACATACCAATATATATATATATATATATATATATATATATATATATATATATATATATATATATATATATACAGTGGGAAAATATTCGTACACATAAAAAGTGTAATTTATTGTATTTCCAACTAATGAATATATATACTTTTCACATAATTAAACAAAAAGTATACATAATCTTCGTTTAATACTTTGTAGAATAGCCATTATACACTTCTATAGCAACCAACTTCTTGTAGTTCACAATTAATGATTTGCAATTTTAGTTGGTATTTTGTTCGAGTCTTATTTTGTTGGAGCTCTCGACTGGACTTGAATTTTCAAATAACACCACAGATTCTCCATTGGCTTTAAATCTAGGGACTGTCTTGATCATTTCAATATATTCATATTATTTTGAGTAAGTCATTTCTTCGTCGAAATTACAGTGTGCTTAGGATCATTATGTTGTTGAAAGATACGGTCAGGTGGAAGTTCAAGATTTTCAAGCCAAATCATTAAATTTGTTTCCAAAATATTTTGAAATGCTGCGGCATTCATTCTACCATCCGTTACTGATATGTTGCCAGTACCTTCTGCAGAAAAACTTTCCTAAGCCATGATTCTGCTACCCCAAATTTCACTGTTGGAACAGTGTTCTTTGTTTGAAGGTATCGCACTCTTTCCTCCATACATTATTTCTAGAATTACGTCGAAATAAATCAATCCTGGATTCGTTTGTCCATAACAATCTTTCCCAATACGGTTTTTCCTTATCCTTATGTTCACGAACGAATTTCAACCTGACATTTCTGTGTCGTTCAATAGCAATGGTGTTTTCCGATGGGAGCGTGACTTTAGATTGTTCCTATGAATTTCATTGCTTATTGTCCGTTTAGCGATACAGATTCCTGATGAAAGCAAATCATCCTGAAACCCTTAACGATTAACCATTAGATTTTCTTTAATCTGACACATTAATTTCCTTGTGGATATTGAAGACATTTTCCGTGTAGTACTTGTCTTTCTTTGGTTTTCAACAGTTTTGAGATTTTTTATATTTTGCAATGAATGACCTAATGGTAAGAAAATGGAATATTCAGGTTGTCTGAGATTTTCCTGTATCTTCTACCTTCCTTCTAGAGGTTAACACTCAGTTCTTTTTGTGAATTTTTCAATTCTTTAACTCTTGACATCATAACTTTCTTGCACGAATATCAATTTCAGAATGTGCTGTTTGCATTTTAGGCTAAAAAGTAACTACTGATAATATTAA
>CAHIKZ030000484.1:417500-465000 GCA_903632075.3 Acanthosepion pharaonis
CCGTAAAGTATCTAGCTGTTTTGAAGATCTCGATAACCAGTTGCGTGATTTGATGTCACCTGTTAATCACTCTCATATTACATAGACATATCTGTGCTTATGTTCAATCAGCAGTAAGACATTTTCTGTTAATTTTGTTTATTTTAATGTATTGCATTCACAATAACCAACGTAGTGAATCAGCGAATATGAAACACTTTCAATAATTAACAAGTTTCTCACGGATGTTTTAATGAACGAAGCGCACATAAAATTTGGAAATCGATGTATAATTTTTTTTTTAAATTTATCAGCGTTCTTGAATGCCCGTAAACATTGAAACTGTTGGCTTCGATGAAAAGGAATCGGAGTTAGGAGCTTAGGGTTACTACCGAATGTCAAGAAATTATTCAGCTGCCTGGAATATTCCGACTTTTTATTTCTCAGGTTTCGTGAAGAGTATAATTTTATTTATTTCTTTTATTTAGTCTGTCACTTGGCAGAGAGCAAATATAACGTATTCATAATTCTGGCGTTTCTCCTAAGCTAAAACAATTTTTAGAAATGCGATTTAAATCGTTGCCGAGAATGCGTTGTTTTAGCAGTTGATCTCGAAAGATAATTTTGTAGTTTCTTTTGGAATGTAGAATTGACAATTAGGTAAGTTTGAGAGGTCCTAAAATGAGTGATTTGAAAAGACGGAGGGGCCATTTCCCTAGTTACGCTAGGTTTTCGAAATATAAAATGACTATAATTTCCGAATATACATACACACACGTTTAACAAATAACTGGGAAACTTAGTAGGTAATATGGTTCCAAAAAGTAAAAAGAAAATTTGATTTAACTAATGGTTTTCGGTAGATGTGCGAAATGGCCAGCAATAATTTTTTTAACTCAAGAGATGACCGGATTAATTCAAAAATCAAATTGCCTAATCTTACCGGGTTGTTTTCTCAAATGTTTCAATTTCAAACACAATCTCCTCTTCGTTAACACACGTACGGATCGTTTAATATATGCTACTGTATTTGGAATGCAAGTAAAATATAAATCAAGTGCAAGAGAAAAAAAGGAAGACTCGGTGTTATATAGAAAATAAAGAAGAATAGAAGAGGAATCTTAAAAGAGACAGAGAAAAGGACTCGATTGATTGATTTGTTTTTTACGGCTTATCAATCTTTTACATGTTATTTAAAGCCAGAAAATGTTTTTAGATTCTAAGGATGCTTTTGGAGATCGGAATAATTTACTGATACAGCTTATGCTAATTAACCTTAATTGAATGGGGGGGGATGAGGCGTATACATACCTTTGCCAAGGTAATGAGTATCACGAACACGACTGGATTTGGAACTCGCTTCTTCGATTTCCAATTCCGAGCCGTCATCGATTATATTAGACAAACATCGAAGCTTACAGCAACTATGATTCCCGAGCGTTCACCCATCTATGTCCTGACTAGGATCGATGTTGTTTAACTCCGGTGGTCTTAGTAGAATCGGTGTTTCAATGTGATATGGCCGTAATTCTAGACAAAAGAAACAAGATGAAATAATGTTTCAGATGAGAAAAAAATGGGTATAATTATAAAATAACCACAAATAATTACAATAATATCACCATCCTTATAGTGACGATCAGAAGAAATGATCCACGTAGACAAAATCAATTTCTTTGATTCTTACTAAGTAGTTTTAAAGATTAGATAATATTCTTCCAGGTTTAGTGTATTTACTTATTCAGGTCTGTAATAGAATGTATCGCATTCATATGAACAGTACGAGAAGCGATGGTGGAAGTAGAATTTGTTTAGCAACATATCAACCTCTATTGATTATTTAATGCCGAAATCTAAATATTTTGAATACGATTTTATGGCTTCAACTATATATATTTTGAACGCAGTTGTATGTTTCAAGTGCAGATATAATGCAGTGTTCATTTTGCTATAAAATGTATTGTTGGTAATTTTACTATAAATTTCTATTATTGGTATTTTTTTATATAAAAATGTTGAAGTTATAATTTGAAATAAAGTTTGATTTAAGAAATTGTAGGATATGAATATTAATGTCACGAAAGTGTTATTTCATATTGATAATTCTACTATAAATAGGTATTGTTAGAAATTTCTTATATAAAAATGTATTTCTGGTATTTTTACTATAAAAATATTTTTTATACTTTCACAGTGTTTTGTTTTTGTTAGGGGATCCACCATTTGCTCATTCGTGGGGGTCTAACAGTTGCTACCACTCTGAATCAGAACGGACCCTGGGGACAACAGAAATTAAGAGGTGGTTCCGTGATCTTCAAAACCTTCAATCTCCCAATCAGAGTCATTGCTGCCGGTTGTAGTTTATCGTCATATGAGGAGTGATATACACCGGTATGTATTATGATATTAACGATAAGGCGTGCAAAAGCTATTGACCATTAGAAGAAACCTAAAAATAACGGATTTTATTGATGGAAGAGGAATGAAATACTACTCAAAAGGGATATATTTGGGCCCAAAATTCGTAATCAGTATTTATTATTGCTCTCATTGGCAGGATCCATAGACTCAAATCGATGGATGTTGGAGGGATACAAATTAAAAGCCCTTTCATCAGTAATGTTTTGCTGTTACTCTTGAGAGTAAATGCAAAGTTTTCTGTTATTCACCCATTTTTAAACTCTCTCCATATGAAGTGAATTATATTAATGTCAGGGCTTTGGGAAATACAAGCGTCTGACGCTGAAGTAATTGCAATGTCATAGGATTTTCATTACACGAGATGTTAGAGAAGGTGATCTATCATATTGCTATATTTCACATTGTACAATATTTGATAATAGATGAGACTTTAGCAAAATAATATAGATTTTCAGTTCAGTGTAGCATCGAGTTTTTTTTCACCTTTTTTGTCTTTGATACAGCTTCAAACGATTAAATCGCCACCGACTAATTTTACTGTCCGTGTTGTATATTTTGGATAGTTGCGTGTCTAGTTGATTTTACTCTGTTGTATTTGAATTAAATTTTATTTTGTCTTCGTTAAGATATATCACCTTTGACTATTACAGATTTTATTTTGCTCAGTGTTTTCATCTAATGGTTTTTGATAATGACATGTTTACTGATGTCATACATAACGTTTACAACAGCTGCAACCCGACAAACTGTTTTGAGTGACGGATAAACCAGGTGAGGGTGCGGGTCCAAACCAGCGATAAATTCGGATTTGTCACCCTATTGCACGTGAAGACTCTTTCCCGTTGGAGTGGGCGGAATGTGATCTACAGATTTATCAGTCATGAAGACAGTGTCAGCAAGTGTCTTGGAGTGCATCACAGTATTGACGTGATACGTTGAAGTCCTGGTCATCTACTGCAACCTAGCAGTAAACAGTTGTAACGATTACCCGTGTCACCAAATATAAGAATTTCCAGGTATTGAGTGTCCGATTATCGCAGTTTAACGATTTTCGCACTATAAATTCTTCTCGCACAAATGTTCTTTGAAAATTTATCCGAAACTATTAACGAATTGCAAGATAAAGTCTTATTCTGACGTGAAGTACAGCCATGACATGTCTTAGTACAAGGATGGCCAACCTGTGGCGCATGCGCCATAAGTGGCGCATTGGATGCTTACAAGTGGCGCATTGCATCCTTTTGATGAAAAGAAACTAAGCCACTTCTACTCATTAATTTCAGTGATTTTATATTTATTGCACGTCCTTTGCGAAAGTGCTAAAAGGATACACCCCTGGTCATAAGCATATATTTTTCAAATAAATAGATTTTATTATAACTTTAAAATATGTCAATATTACAGCGCGTACTGAAAGGAAATGAATGTTTGTGTGGCGCATTTAAATTAATCGTACAAAATATTGCCGCATAGAATCAAAAGGTTGGCCATCCCTGTCTTAATATCTTTCTTACTCTATGAATTGTCACATTAATAGTAATATTGCTTCCATTCATTATTTGACGGGCTGTTAATTTTGTTTTTTTTTGTGGGGGGGGGGCGCTCGTTTTCTTTGATCCCTTTCGAACACGTTCGAAGATTTAGCAAATCTTTTTCATATCTAAAACTCTGACATCAACCTGAATTCTTTGGGTTGCTTGAAGAGAATGGCTTGACATTCCAACCAATTTCACATTGACGCATACTTTTTGACAGTTCCATATTTCTCATCCTCTCCCCCAAACTCACCATTGTCATTTCGAAAGATGAATGCACAACAACAACAACAACAAAACAAGTTAAAGTTAAATTACCAACATTAAAAGACTAATCGAGACATCGGATTTTATGGAACGTGTATTTGACTATTTAACATTGGAAATTTGGATTCTTATCTTTACCTTGGATGATATTAATCTTGAAAGGTGACAAGGGGCTCATAACATGTCGTGTTTTCAAGATTACGTTGGGTATCTCTTCACGCTTTGATGAGGTGAATACGAAAACTTGCATTACACCCCTGAATAACTACAGATAGAATGCCTGAAAATATATTGTCTAATACTTACAGGTACTTAGTAATCATTAAACAAATTAATACTTGTATCTATGTGGTTCGTTTGCTTTCTAGCCAATTTATATTTTTAGTATTTATTAAAGAACCGTTTATTAAGACTACATATCGGGGAGCATCTATTTCAGACAGCAATAAGAATTGGCTTTCATGGTGGGAAAACAAGATTTATTCAGCGATGTATTTTAATCACCACTTAGCATGCTCTATATAACATTATATTAGAATAATGGAACTGTATATTTTCTGTCATTTGAATGCAAAATAAATACATATATCTTTGCAATACAAAGGTTCTTAATATTCTGCTAAGCTGTTTATTATCCAGCGTGCTTAAGTGGTTTCAAAAGCACCAAATTAATGAAATGTCTCCTACTTATACAGATAGCGTTCCAGTAGAAAATTCCTGATTAATCATTTCGAGATATGTACATGATAATGGAAAAGAACACTGAAGCAAAGATCTTTGAGAAATAAAACAATGTACTACAAGAAATATCAAACTTGTCAAAAACAAGTAAAGTCAATGTTAAAGTCTGAGGACAGTAAAATGTCAGTAAACCGATATTTATATTTGAAATATCAAAATGATATTTTATTAAGTTATATGAGTTATTGTTTATTCAGTTATACGTGGCCTAAATCTATAAAAATAAATTAAGTTCAGTTTTTTTTAATAATAAAACATTACATACATAAGTTATTATTATTTTTTTTTATCTCCGAGCAGCCATTGTAATCTATATTCTTGCAGTGGATATTTAATCCTCACCTGGAACGATATCTTGATTCCTGAGCTCGAAGCGTAGGCATGATGAATAAGACTCAAATGGTGTTTATGTATTTATTTTTCTTTTCATTTTTGGATTGTCTGTCCCTTCATTAAGTGTAATAAAGGTAAACGTTTTACTTTCTTTGTTCCACTCCAGAATGTTCATCACCACTCCTTCCATTCTCATTCTTACCAATTCAGTTCTGAACAAGGAAACATATATTGCTATGTATGATTTGGAACTATTAATTAACAGACTGCAGAAGATTTACGCGGTGTTCTGGAATAATTAATGGGAATAAATCAGGTATGTCGTTGTAATTCTACAATAAAATGCATTTGCCTCATTATAGGAAATCGCTTAGCTAGTTACAATTTACTAGGCTAAAAAGATATTATTTTAAAAAAATCTTTATAGGAGCGACAGAAAATGAGTTTTAAAAGGATATAACAACCATAAATTAATTTTATGATATCGGAGATACGGAGAAGCTAAGCTCTTATCAATTTATTATTGGAAAATTAGAGATGAATAATGAAAATTTCCAAAAAATGACTGGGGGATTTTAAATATAAGTAAACCATGTAGAAGTAGCCGTAGGAAGGAGTGTAGAAATCCGTTTCCATCAAAGATTATTGAGTAAAGCAATGATGAAAAAAAAAGAAGACTATTAGAGAATAGATTTAAGCTTGTAAATAAATAACTATTTTGTCATAGTATCGAGCTATTTCCACACCATATTTGGTTACAATAAAGTCACCTTGATCAGCATCGTCTGTACATGATTATTTTTTTTTTTATCTTGTCTATTTTCCTTGTTCTCGTGTGGACGACTATTTTTCGTGTTTTTTCTCTTTCAACTCCCCGCCTCGGGCTATTATTTCTGATGGCTGTTGGCATTTCCGCTTTGCTATCTTAATCATCTGATGATCCCAGCGTTAAACTCCAACTAACAGTTAATGGTCGGTGCTTGAGACGTGTCGCTGACTGTTGTCATGTCAAAATAATAATACTGAGAAAAACCTTAAAAAAACCATCCTTAATTTTACATATAAACTAAGGGAACGCAATATTTAAAAGTAAAGATGCAAAATACATTTGAATATATATATATATATATATATATATATATTTATGTTCCTAGGGGACACTTTCACGTGGCGTAACGGTTACCAAGACTGAGTAGTGCGTTTATTCCTAATTGAGTAATATAGACTTCCGGCTTTGCTACTCTTTCTATATGTCTTTTTAAAGAAAACGAAAAGAAAACTTTTCTGGATGTTTTTAAATGTAAATCGTTGAAAAGATATTTTTATGACTGTTTATAAATATATGTTGCAATATGAAATCGTTACGTTTGCCTTGATGAAGTCCATCAGAGGACGAAAATAGTTGATAAAGTAAAGGTTTCTTTTTCTCTTTACTCATACATAGGAATACGTATATATATATATATATATATATATATATATATATATATATATATATATATATGTGTGTGTGTGTGTGTGTGTGTGTGTGTGTGTGTGTGTGTGTGTGTGTGTGTGTGTGTGTGTGTGTGTGGTGTAAGCGCGGTACTAAATAGGAAGTGTTTAATCTAACATCTTCAAAGCACTACTCAAAAAAGACAACCATACCTACCGCATTTGGTGGCATATAACACCGCAAGTCTTCAGTATTTCAGTATATATATATATATATATATATATATATATATATATATATATATATATATATATTGAGTGTGCTGATGGAGAACAGAAATACATTTTTAATACTGTTTTGCAGCATTTTTACTTTGATTATCAATGTCTCTATTGAAGTGTCATTGATTGATGGTTTCGTTCAGATTATTTATTGCCTTTTAAAATTTCGACTGATGTGAAATGACCTTACCGAAACTTACACGCACCTACCATACATATATATTCAGGCACACATACAGACAGAGAGACCATATATAAGTCGGAAATAGTTTACGTCAATGATCATGGCATTTTTTCAGATGCTTCTTGAATTATTCAATATGATGGTTTGATTAATCTTTTCTCTTACAAAAATGCAAATATATAAATTTTATCCGGAGATACCAAATATTACTCTCTCATTTAACGTCTTCCGAACTTTGACTCTTGGGAACAAGTGATATTTGCTTGAGTATTTTTTATTGTAGCGTTAACCCTTAAACGTCGGAAAAAGGTTGCACGAAAATGCTTGAGAAACAGGTAAAAGAAAACAAAAACGAGATAATTGATTTTAACCTATAGATTTAATGCTTATTTTCGCTTTAATTACATAAAAAAAACCTATAAAAATGACATTTTGCTTATTTTAAGTTATAAAAATAAAGAGAAAAATAGAAAACATTTATGATTAATTCAAGGCAAAATTGTGTCGTCCATTCTTTGTGCCAAGTTAGCAGTATTTTTGCTGCTTTTCTCTTTGAGAAATACACATGCAGACAGAAGTGGCATGTTCATCCAACTTCATTTGCGGCTAGTACTCCGTTATATGATGTATTGTTATGAATCACAGTAAAATTAAGTCCATGGTTCGCAGATGTAATAATTAATTTATACTCGAATTATGAACGAATGATTGCTTGGGAAAAAAGTTTAAATCGTAATTCGATGGTATCCATTGATCTCCAGTGAAGCGTAAGTTTTTGATGTTCGACGTTTAACCATTGATTTGGGCTAGTGCTCATAATAACTAGTCCGTTATTAGTAGTGACTCTGTTTCCTTCCTCAAATGCCATTAGCATAACTATGCGTTCATAGTTTGTGTTTCGCTTTTCCATTCATACGAATTATTTCAATTGTCCTTTTTTAAATTGTTATGTTTGGGGTTCTGATATATGTTTAATTATTGTAACCATTTTTTTGTCATTTTTCTGTCATAAGATTATTAACTTTTAATTGTATTTGGTTCGGTATCATAATCATATTTGCATCTACACAATCTTCTATGGTAGTTTATGCCTCTGTTTTTACTTTAACATAATCGTTATCGATATCAAAATCAGGAGTATTATTATGATTTCCAATAAGTAAAAAGTCTGTTTCATGAATGACTTTTTCCGGATATACAAAATACTTTACTTCAACCAGTGATTGTATAATCGATCGCAGGTTTTAAATAAAGAAAGTTGTTCAAGGCAAAACTAATACGAAACTATACCAAATTTGCATTTATGTTTCTCTCCAACGGCATTAGTACGAATTGATGCTAACAGCTTCTGACCAGGATTGAAATCTCTGGCATCTACAGTTACTGATCGATATCTCATCTGGTATAACTCCAGTCAGGATAAGAGCCAGGATTTTCAAATGAGAATTTTCAAAGGAGACACATTCGTCTCGTTTGAAAGACTGATACACCAAAAATGTATATGGCTTTTCTTCCTCCTCGTCTATAACATATAAACTTGACCAGTTTTAGTAATGATCGAAATCATTATACCCACCTCCCTAATAAGCTGTTAATACTGTATGTTCCCGCAAAATATATTCTGCATGATTAGGCATAAACTCTACAAGACCGCTATCGTCTGTTAACATGTTATGAAAGCATCTTTTTTAATCGGAAAATGTTAAATCGTAGCGTATATTTAGAGTAAACTTGTTGCAAAACATCTCATAACCCCCCACACACATACACGCAGATTAAAACACGTATATATATATATATATATATATATATATATATATATATAATAATAATAATAATAATAATAATAAAAACGGCTTAAACACTAATATTCCATGGTCATAATTTATTCCATTGGAATCGTAAATAGAGCGCTAAACGTATGATAAGAATAATCAAATTTATACTAATAATAAATATACTATAATTATTTTGGTAGAATCAAATGATGAAGAAAAAAAATTATATTTCTTATTATTATTAGTCCTCGTAGTAGTTGCACACACATACATATATATATATATATATATATATATATATATATATATATATATATATATATATCTTGATTGATTTATTAATTAATTGAGGTATCACAGGAATTATTTCGAATTACAGTCGAATTCATTACATTTACTGACATGCTAAGACCCTTTAGTATGAATTCCTTCTCCCTTCAGCTATGAGTAAGCAACAGGACAAACGGTGTGACAACGTAAGAGAAGGGAAACTCTGAATTCAAACCAGACTGGAGCCTTGATGTTCCAGAATATGTCGACTTTTATGCAAGTCACTAATGGGACTGAAATGCAACAAAGGACACAAACATAAAAACGGAAATCGACGGGAGAGTTCCTATCATTCTTCGGTATATACTAACTGTATACTTTACCACAGACGTTTTCGCATAATGGAACCTTTTATTCTGGACTACTCCACTAAAAACATAACCCCTAAAAGGAACCAATATGAGCTCATCCTACTGCATAAAATTGAATGTGTTGTGGGTAGAATGCAATGGAAACTATTTTTCGCCAAAATAGAAGATGAATTTAAATCCCTGAAAACATCGCCTTGAAGTCGAAAAGTACCTATTTTCTATAATTGATAAAATTAAATACGTTTCCAAACACAACCTGCAGAAGGACATGATAAAAGACATGGCCAAGATACGTAACACCAAGAGAATAATCATCAAATCCCATAAAACTGTCAATCTATATTTCTATAATGTAGCCAACTACTACAAAGCTATTTCTAAGGAAGTTAACAAAGTATATAAGAAGGCCCCAAACGAATGGAGAAATGATATCAACAGCGGGCACAAACAACAGAATTGAAACTTAAGATCGATATCAGGGTGCACAAGCTTCACAAACAGCAGGCTTTTATTAGTGTTAAGGACCATATAAGCTACTTCCCCCAAAACCACAGTTCTTAACTCCTCTAAGAACAATATATGCAAGATCACCAAACCTATACTTGAAAGAACTTGGAATTACACCAGGAACGCCACAGGGGTCAACTAGTGGAGACATACCAAAGACGCTATAAACTGCTTCACTAACATGAAAACAAAAGTGAGTGAACTTTTATGCAATTTGACATATCTAACTTTTACTCGTCAATCACTATAGGCATGCAAAGGGCTACTATAAGCCTGGCAAATAATTATTGCACGATCACGAACGAGGATATCAGCATGAGCATACAAGCCCAAAAGCCCATTTTATACCACAATGGTTCTTTGTAGGCCAAAAAAAGACAATCCTAACTTCTCTATGGCGATGGGAGCCTTCGACTCCGCGGGAGCTTGCGAATTAGTTGGTACACTATTATTATGGAAGCTCAGATATATTTTCGATGGTGAGACACCAGCCTTTACAGGGTACGACGGAGTGATTTTTTGCGTATCTCCAAGCCACAGAATACTGACCGGCAAGAAACAACTAATAAAATTCTTTAAGGATCACAGACTTAACACCACCATTGTGACCAACGCCAGTGTGATCGACTTTCTAGACACTACGTTCAATATATTCAGAGGAGTACTCATCAGGGTGCACAAGCTACACAAACAGCAGGCTTTTATTATTGTTAAGGGCCATAAAAGCTACTTGTCCACAAACCGCAGTTCTGATGGCTTAAAACCTCTAAGAACAATAAGATAAGGGACTTTATAATCATAGTTTATTAGTAAAGAATTTAGCCACCCAATGTGTATCCTTAGTAACCTTCACAAATCTGTACAACATAGACTCTCCACTAACTCCAGCAACAAGTACATCTTTGACAAATACAAAACCAATTATGTTGATGCATGATACAAAAGTAAGCACAATTTTGAAATAGATGTGAATATCAATAGAAAATTTAAAAATAGAAAACACAATATTATTTGGGTCAATCCACTCTTCAACGTCAGGACCAACATCAGTAGTATTTTTCTTAAATTAGTACACACTAAAACAATTTATTCATAACCCTTTACTCAAAAAAAAAAAAAAAATTACATGAACAACATTAAGGTTAGCTACAGCTGCACTAAAAACTTTGAGCAATACGCAACATAAGTTCTACTGGAGCATCAAAACAGATGACAATACACCCCATAAAAATTGGGAATTCTTAGCCCAAACCAAGCCATTTTCCGACATCATCAAAAATATTAACAACGTAGGCCTACTTAATAAGCGGAACGATCTCATGATAGCCTGTAAGCATACAAAATCGTTTCGAAACCCGGTTAATTTCGTCTATTATATTCTCCTTTTATTAAATTTTCCTTTCATTTAGCTTTAGCTCCCACACTGCTTACCTCCCTTTAACCCACCGACGCTAATATACTAGATCGAGAGCAGTCCCCGGTTATGTCTTTAAATTTGACACTCATAACTTTAAACTTTTTCCTCTAATTTTTTTTTATTTTGAAAATGAACACTACCTGCAATGCACTTTTCATTTTCTACAATTTTTGCAGTATTCTATTTTGGGACTATGAAGCAGCGTCTCTCCTTTGTATATTTTTATTTTGTACACAATGAGCTGTAAACCAGTGGACTTAATCCGCATACCTACACGTATGTATTTATATATGTATTATATATATATATATATATATATATATATATATATATATATATATATATATATATATATATGCTATTATAGGATGTCTCTAGTCGTAACCGTAGTTTCAACCTTACGCCATCTTCAAGCAAGACTTGAAGGCCGTTCAAGTTCTCTGAAGATCACGTAAGCGTGAAACTCCGATTATGGCTAGTGCCATCCTTTCATAGCATTTAACGCTGCTAAGTGATTTTTGCTCGGTCTAGAAAATCTAGGCTTCGAGCACTTTACTTTTCTTAGTAGGTAAGTTTGCCTTTAGTCCTTTTTTCTCTTTCTTTTTTCATTATTGTCGTTTTTATTCTAGACTTTATGTGTCTGTCTTAGTTGAATATATATGTTGAATCTGAGTGGTCTTTAAATAGAATCAGATACTCATTCCGGATTTTATTATCAACATAACAACGAAATAAAATCTAGAATATTCTTCCGATTCTATCTAATTAGCTTTCGGTATTTATATAAAGAAGAGAAATATATTGAAAATATTTCAAGCTCTTTCAATGCCATATTTCATATTCAAATCGAAATAAAATTCTCAAAAATATTTTAAAAAAATAGTCCTTACTGAGAAACCCAACCCACATCTACGGTTAAAACAATAACATACCTAATTAATAGAAAAAGAAAATAATAAGCTAAAACTTGAAGGAATAATTTACCCTATTACCAGTAACAATTGCTACAGGAAATACTCCGGAGAAACCTCAAGAAATTTAAATAAAATATTATATGAACACAAGAGGGATCTTTTAGTAAATACATTATTTGCTCACTGTAACGAGACGGACACCAATTTTGCTTTAAATAATGCTTTTTAATAATATGCTCTTATTTTGCAATATGACGTTTTATAATAATTTGTTTATGTACCTTGTGGTGTAATTGATATGGGCTCGGAATAAGAAATCGGGAAGCCGATTTGAATTGCAGTTGTATCCGATACATTTAGTTATGCGTAAATACCATTGGGAAAGGAATGAATTCATCTCACCCTACTAGGGGATGAATAACAGTGTGTGTTCCATAGCCATGTTTGGCAAATAAATAACAATTTACTACGGGAGAAAACTTCTGCCGAGTTAGTCCTGAATCAAAAGAGACATGGTCGCCCAAACTGGTTGACTGAGTGTAACATGGTAATGGGTTAGGTAATAGGAGATTTCAAATGACAGACAAACTCAGCTAATGTTTTCTTGGAAACACTTGTTATTCATTTTGATGAATCGTACTTTGTTATTAGCTAGACGGTTAATAAAATGCAAGAAGATAAACGGGAATGATAAAGAAACACAACGGGAAACGTTTTCCTTTTTTTCAATTTATTTAAAATTCTTATTTTTATCACGTGTATTTTAAGTGCGTTAAACTGAAAGTTATTCAAATAAATGAACACCTCTCTCTCTCTCTCTCTCTCTCTCTCTCTCTCTCTCTCTCTCTCTCAATCTCTGTCCCGAATTCTTCATTGTATATCTTTGTAACAGCTTCCCAGAAAGAGAAAATCAATTGTCTTTTTAGCTTCGTTATTTAAACAGTTATAATTTGATTCCCTACCAGACAATGCTAAGACATAGTTCGACATATCCGGCAACTAAAGAAAGATAAAATACACCATGTTTTGGAGAGAAAACATTGTTCATGTAAATAAAAGTTTAAGAAATTTCTCCTGTAAATTTCTGGATGGATAGTATACGCGAAGGACATACTAAGAGAAACTTTCCTGATGTACAGGCAAGCGTTCCTATTTTCTCATCGGCTGTCATTTTATTCTCACGTGATTCTCTTGGCAATGCTGAAGTGGTGACGTAGTAGATATAGAGATAACAACAAGAAAATCGAAAAGATGACGTTAAAAGAAAAAAAAAATCCAGTCTTTAGTTTTCTTCTGCTTTTGTATTGAGGCCGACGAGAATTGACTTAGGGTAGGAGGACAGAGGGCTGCAACGTTATATATTTTGAGGGGAAGAAGCAAAGATGTTAGTTGCGGAAATGGTTTTGGTGGTGGTTGGGAGGTCAGTGCTTGGACGTTATCAGATAAGTCGACGACTTCAGAATATGAGCGCCAAATCACGTTCTTTTATCGATTTGGTCCCGTCTGACACTGTCAGTAAGCAGGGAAGAATGAATGACAAAATGGCGGCTAAAACAAACGAAACAAATAAACACGTAAATACAAAGAGACCATTTGAGAGGGACAGTAAAATGAAAGGGAAGATGAATGAGGGGGACGAAGACAATCGAGTTGAGGGAGAAGAATAATGAAAAGAAGAATGGAAAAAAAAGGAAAGACTGATGAAATAATGAAAACAAGTGGGATGAAAGAAGGAAAGTAAATAAAAGAAAAGAGAAAGATGGTAGCGTGCAGGAAAAAAAAAAGAAAAGACGAAATTCAAGTATAAATGTCGAAATAAAAGTAGAAAAATGACGAGCAAAAAAAAGATGAATAATAAAAGGAGATGAAAAAGAAAGAGGGAATGAGAAATAACAAAAAGATACCAAAAGAAGAAAGAAATGCCAACATGAAGAAAATGGCGTTAGGTGAAGAACGAAAACGTAAAATTAGCTGAGAGAGAGAGAGCAAGCTGACATATTTAAGGCCAGGATAAGAAAAGAAAAAAAGAAACGAATTTACCTGAAAAGGTGAAAGAAGTATAGGTGAAGAAGTGAATGGAAAAAGGTTTCCCAAAGGAGGGAAGCTGACTGACAAAGAAAAGACACAGCTTTGAATCACATTATTGATGTACAGTGGTTCGAAATTCATTTCATCACTCTTTAGTCTTTTTTTAGCGAATTCGTTTTCTGTAACTTGGTTATGCGTATTTTAAGCAACCTATCTCTATGCTTATATATTTATTAATATTTTCAAGTCTAAGTGTGTTTGTTACACACTTTTGATTGCATGTCTGTTTAATGTAATTCGGCATGTGTGCGTGTGTACAGTTGAAATAAGCTTACAGAAACCGTATGCATATTTATGTTTCACTATTCGTGTGTGGATAAATGTGCGTAAATAGATTGCTGTAAGTATGCACAGATATATTCATATAGATTTATATGAATAGATATTTTGATGAACTGATAGATACGAAAAGATTGATTTGATAGATACATAGAAAAACATACTGAGCTAGCTAGATTTCTTCCGTTGATATCGTGCTAGGAAAGTAGGATTTTCTCTGAATCAGCAATGCACCAGAAGGAATATGATACTCAACAGTAACTGCCAAAGTTTTCAGTCTTTGTCAGCAACTGTTAGCATGACATTGTATTGCATATTAAACAAGAATAAATGCAAGCTTGATATACTACAGGGTAGTTTTGGGCTTAAATAGCTCTCTTTCTGTATGCGTTGCAAAGAATCATTTAATAATTACCTGGAGGTGTACAGTTGCTGAGTCTGAAAGAGGGATACAGCGAGTAACGTACCTAACAGATATATGCAAATGTATGGATGGGTACCACGAAACGGTGTAAATGTTAGCAAGCTTGTCTCGATAGAACAATTACGAGTTTGATCCTCAATGGGTGCCCCATACTTTCGGCATTGTGCCACATCTAAGCTACGCTTGGAAAATCACTATACAAATGAAGGGCTGAAGAATGAATAGGGAGTTATAGTAAAAAGAGAAACATTACTATGTGCTACAAAGCATAGAAAGTTGTAGAAAGCCATTTTATCTCACCTCCTGAAGAGTTGAGAAAAAATACCACTTTTTTAAGTATTTCATCCCAACAAGTTGATAATGCCATTAAGACGCAAGGGAATACTGGGAGTGAAAGACAATGGAAAAACTTTAGTGTGAAGAAAGAGTAATAGATAAACAAGATTCAGGAAGACAGAAGATTACGGCAGCCATTACTGTCGTTGTTTGCCTACATTCGCAGAGGATAGCTAAACGCGGAAGACTACGGAAGGGTAAGTGCGGAACTGATTTTTCCTGTCTAAATTTGTCTCAATTACTGCGCATGGGAACTATATACGTAGACACGCTCAGTTTGCGCAATAATATCTACACTGATAGTTATTCTGCAGCGAATGCATGCAAACAACGCCAGTAATGTCTGCCCGCGACCCGAATGAATCCGAACTTTCACTGTTGATAACTCCAAAATAGTAGATGTTATCAAATTTATCAAGCCAGATTCCATGTATATTTACGCATAAATGTAAGTATTCTGGAGTTTTTTAATGCGAACTGAGCGCGGGTATTACACTGCAATTTAGCCACTATAACTACACAAAATTCAGCTAAAAAACGCATATCGCCAGCAAAGAGATGGAAATACAAAATAAAATAGATATGACAGTGCATGGAGAATGTAGACGTATTATAATCTAAATAACTCAGTTAAAACGGTCATCAACTATCAAAATGACTGTAAGTTGACCATGAAAGCTCTTAGTCTAAGGCTAAACTAGTTTCTGTAAAGGAATACATTTTGTTGAATGTAAACCGCTCAAGGGAGGAGAAATGTGATCAAAGAAAAGAGGTCCCGTTTCATGTCTTACCGACTAACAAAAACGTGTGGAAAAGTCAGAAGAACGAAGTTGTGTAAAAAAGTAAGAAACAGATTAGAGTAAAGAATAGCAACGGAATAAGAATTCGCTACTATTGTCAGAGTGTCCGTTTATAGTAAGATACCTAAAAGGAAAGGCATCCACGCGTATAGACGAGAGTTCGCATCAGCTACAAACAAAATGAAGGGGGAAGACGGAATTGTGTATAAAATTACGCGTAATAAATAGCTGTTTGTTATTATCCTGAAGGACTTTTTTGTCGTTCTTTTAAGCAAAATCTTTTACCTCAGGCCCGTCGGATATTCAGTTCAACAAGTAATCGCAACACCATTGGAAAGATAGAGAAAATATTGCATCATTGCTAGTTGCAACATAGCAGAGCTGTTTACGGTTAGTGTGGTAATATTCACAAATCATCATTCTGACTGCAGTCAGACTTTTGACAGTGCTTGTCCAGCGATCGGTCTTTAAAAATATCAAAAGTGACACATGTTTTTCAAATTACATTCAAATCTAAGTTGAAAAACATATGTCAAAAATTATTGTCATGCCTATAAAAATTGTAATCCTAGTATTGCAAAAATGTCACACACGAACCTATGAATGGGATCACTAGTAGCCTCTATTTACAAGACATGCATACTGCAGATATTTTCGTCCACTGAGGATAATACAATTAATGTAAAGATGATATAAACACTGTACATATTGAGTACCACTTAACATTAAAATACATATATTTACTATTTGTTTTAGCCCTGAGTAATGCTCGGGTAAGCGATGTTGCTGAAAAGAACACAATAATAATAATAATAATAATAATACGAGAAAATTTATCTATGTAAAATGTCTGTAGAAAAAAATTACAAAAATGACCAGGGCAAAATTGCAAAGACGATCAGCTGAAAATGTCATGAAGCCATTTCTGACCTTAAAATGAGTATTAAAATGGGAAATGAGTATACAACAACAATCAAAGTAAATACTACTACTACTACTACTGCTGCTAATAATAATAATGATAATAATAATTATAGCATTTGTCAAATCGATTAGCTCAATCCCAGGTATGTTGCGAATTTTGCCCATTCTTCTTCTTCTTCTTCTTCTTCTTCTTCTTCTTCTTCTTCTTCTTGTTCTTTCGAATTTCGGTCCATTTCATTTTCAGCATCGTTCCGTAGAACCATGTTTGTATTTCTTCAAGCATCTTCTTCATCTTTGAGGAGATAGTCCCACATTCACTGGCATATGGGAGGGCTGATATTACATAACAGTTCAGTACCCATTTCTTATTTTGTCTCTACGTATTGTAGGTAAGTCGGATGAAATAATTTCTTTCTTCAGTTGCAACAACCTCTATGCCTCATATGATGCATAGGGGGCATTAGATCATTGGGATCAACACTGCTTGGAACAGCTGATGTGCTATGGAAGTTGTGGTGTCTTGATGCTGCGAATAGGAGATTAGATATGACCATCCTCAAACAGCAGAAACATCGAAGATTCGGAGATATAATAATAATAATAATAATAATAATAATAATAATAATAATAATAATAATAATCACTATTATTATTACTTTACCAGATAAGCTGAGATTATTTCAAGACATTGTAGAGGCGGTGTTAATGTATTGTGCCACTGCCTGGACATTAACTAAACTCCTAGAATCTAAGCTTGATGAAACCTACACTCAGATGCTGAGAGCTATACTTAACATTTCTTGGAGACAACATACAACTAAATCACAGCCCTATAGAGTGTGATTTGCAGGACACTACTGGCGAGCAAAAAAAACAAAAAACTCGCGAGTGCTCTATTGCTCTGAACACCTAGACATAGAGGAAGTCGGGTTGGTAGCCCAGCAATCGCCTACATTGACCAGTTGTTAGTTATGACAGTGTCCACTTATGACCTTGACGCAGAACCATGATGACTGATAGACTCATCAATGCCAATCTAGCTCATCTGAATAATATTAGCATATAAGCAGGCCATATCTGCAGCCTTGGGTATCATGCAATTTTCCTATGCCTCTGGGTTTTCATTATTTTCCAGAATATTCTTGCCATTCATTAGAAGCTTTCTTTCTGAGAAAGTCCCACTGGACATAGAATGCCACTTTTCTTTATCTATGCATTCATTCTCTCAGTCACTATAACAATTACCCCCGCCCACACACACAAAAAAATGATGTGCTTTTGACTTTTAACTTGCGAGCTCAAATTTAAACGTGTTATATTTGGTTGTTTTCTTCTTTTTCTGCTATGCATGTATCAAAACCACACGATGGATCAATGATTAACCCTTCATTTCTTTACCTTTTCTTTTACACAAATATCTCCAGTTTGTTGTGCTAATTTTTTGTATTAAAAGATCTCACATAAACTTGAATGCTTCAGATTCTAGTACTTTCTCAGGTTTATGGTTGGACCATTTCTTTTCTATTTAAACCGCCTTCTCACTCAACTTCCAATGAATGAGTTTGGCAACATGACCATATCTTCATCCTTTATAGTCGTTCTTTGCCACTCACAAAGTGTTGTAGTTTCATAAAATTCCCCACATATTTTTCAACTTTATTTCCTGATATTACTATTACTTTTATTAAGCAAAACGATTGACGTAACTTTGCCATTATTTTTTCAACATTTAGAGATTAGCGCGATTTAATAAAAAAAAGACACAGTGTCTAACTGTCTTTAACAATGTAACATTATTTCGAAGAAAACAAACATACTGTTGAAATACTGTTAACGATACATTGTCTTGTATTTTATTTTATTTTCTTATATTGCGCATTTATGCAACTGTTATTATTATTATAATAATAATTATTATTATTATTATTATTTGGTTATGTTATGTTTCCCTGTTTGTATCCTGTAGAGTCGGGTCGAAACTATTGTCCTTAGGCCTTAGAATTGTCATTTAATTGATAGCATTTTCGTTAGCCCATAAGAAGCTTGTCATTTGGGTGATCTTCTGGTTAAATTGTATATTGATGTTACCTGAGACACTGTTATTTAAATTTCCCATTCCTTTTCTCCCGAAGCCCAGTCTCAGTGTTCATTCGCCATATCCTGTTAATCTCGATCTCCAGGTCATTTCTCGGTAATTTTCATGGAGATGTATCTCTCAGTTGATATTGATATGTCAATAAGCATACACTTCCTGAATTTCTTGGCTTTTATCATAATAGGTTTGTTGGCTTTTATTTCCGTGTAAGTTTGAATTAGCATGTCCCACATTATTAGTATTATTATTATTATTTCCTTGCGGTTCTCCTGTATATACGTTTTATTCCGGGTCCCAATCAGTGACTTAAGGCTAGAAATGCTTCATGTCATCTTCCACTGATCATCTTTTGTAAAATAATAAAGAAAAAAAAGAACTAACACCACAGGAATTTTACATAGATAAAGCTCTTCGTAATGTGTGAGCTGTTTGTATTTCTTTAAGGCATGGCCTACCAGGAATCCCTTTAATGAGTCTATCGGAACATTTTCCAATCAATCCAAAGGGTCCAACTTCAACTAGATTTATTAATGTCCTCATAGTTCACATTTTCTGACATTTCAATTTCAAGATTCTTGTATTTTGATAGTTTTTTTAAGATATTCAAAGGTAAATTACAATTTGCAGAGACTGCCATGTCAGTAAGAACGCACATTCTGTTCTTGATCACGATGTCTCTTTCTGTCTGTGTATATGGTGAATTCCCATAAAATTGTTCCAATCCTATCTCTGTAACCGTGACTGTGTGACGTTCATACCAGTTTCTTGCAGTTTCCTTCACATAAATGTTGCATATTTTTCAGTGAAGTTATTAACCTACTCTATTATTATTATTGTTATTATTATTATTATTATTATTATTATTATATTTCCTTTGATTTCTGGTGTGTATACATTTCTTTCTGGGTCCGTCACAGAGACCCAAGATCAATATCTGGTATCATGACATTTTCCAGTGATCAATACAAAAAACAACAAAAAATAAAAACAAAAATAAGCACATATTTTACATAGTTAAAACTCGGTGGTAGGTTGTGGGCGGTACAAATGAGAACAATTTTCTTTAAAGCATGGGCTTCCAGGAATCCCTTTAATGAGTCTACTGGAATCTTTTTCAAGCAATCCGAGGGTTCCAACTACAACAGGCATTGTTGATGTCCCATGTGCCACATTTTTGAGATTTCGATTTCATGGTCCTTGTATCTTGATAGCTTTTGAAGATACATTGCAGTCTGCAGGGACTGCCATATCAATACGGTGTTTTCTTTGTTTGCGGTCCCTAATAACAATGCATCTGGGCAGTTAGCTTTGATTTCTCTGCCTGTGTCTATTGTGTAGTTCCTTATTATTATTATTATTATTATTATTATTATTATTATTATTATTATTATTTATGGTCTAAAAGAAGTACTGTTTAAGGTGCTGACTATTTTGATTCTATCAAAAATATTATTTTACCGTATTTTATGCAGCTGCTTCTAACCACATACAGTGTAAGCTTTTGTAAATAAAAACTACAGATCATTAATAATTCTTAAGTTTGTACGATTCGCGATCAATTTTACACTTGGCGCACAGAATAGGTATTGATCTTATCCAGACCACAGCAGGGTCGAAAGCCAACAAGCTTCGTACGAAGAATGCCTGAAAGTTTCTCTCTCAATATCTTTCCAGATAACCAGTTGTGATCTCTCACGTGAAGAATATTAAATACTAGTAACACATACGTAAAAACGCTGGTTCGCAATGATATAGTGTACAACGTATTTGCTTTTGAAATTAAAGAAAGTTGTTATTTTTAAAAAAAAATAATATTTTCATATTGTTTTTTTCAAATGTCTCTCTTGCTTTTTTCCGGGAAGAAATGCCGATTTAGCGGCAAAGATTTACATACGTTTCTTCTTCTTCTTCTTCTTCTTCTTATTATTATTATTATTATTATTATTATTATTATTATTATTATTTGTAACTTGAACCTTCAGGATGTGGGCGATTTTATACTAGATATTTTTTCTCAGTTATCAGCAGAGCACATTGCTACTAGCATTTCATAGTGCTTGACACACTGCATATTAAACCCAAGCAGCCTTCCCTTTGTAAAGATAATAGATGGTTGCTGGGATTTAATGCAGTTTGTCTGTTATCCATAGTGCCAAACTCCGTGGCATTTATACGGAATTTATTGCTGTTTTTTTAAAGTTATATACAGATGAACAGATTTTCAAAAGTCGACGAAAAACGATATATTGAGGAAAAACAAATGAGCGACTTTATTATTTCCATATTTGTACTTTTATTGTAAAGAGAAGGTTTTTGCGAAAATTATATGAAACTTAATAAATTTTTATAATAAATGGGATAATATACAACCTTTTATGCGTCACCAAATGCGGCGTCATTATTCTTGTCGTTGCATTCTCCTATCCGGATCACCATCCCCTCTCCTTATTCCCTTTCTCTTCCCTGGTGGCAGTCGCGGTGATGGCTGTGAATCAAAGAGAGTTTGAGGAGGCCATTCGCGTGGAAAATTCTGCCCGACGGAAAAGCCCACAAACTTGACGAGAAGCGACTCCCACGCGGCTCTAAGGGGATTGAGACAGATGAGATCTGGCAAATCTCGTTGCATCGGCATCGTAGAAGCAAAAGAAATTGCCCAATGTACAGATCCTGCTCCAGTCGATGCTGGTTCAATGAAAAACAATATTCTTTTCAGGAAAATGCATGTTCCATCTAAATATTCTTCCAGTTTTTCTCCTTCGAAGTAAAACATATAAAATTAGAAGTTAATTACTTTAATGTAACTTCATAAATATTTAAATGTGAAAATGTTTTAAGTAGTTTAAACACACAAAAAATATATACACCTACACACATATATAAAACACTGACTTGAAACTCAATAATGGTTGATTTATGGACATCACAGCTTGATAATATCTGCCTGTCGAAGCAATACTAGGATGCAACAAAAAGAGCTTAAATAAGATACTGTAGTATGACCAAAGGATAATGACTGAAAGTTGCTAGACGGAATCGTTGGGAAGTGGATGATGTTTGTGCCAACAATTGTAACTAAGAATTACTCTGTATAATTACAGCTGATGGAAAGCAAATGGACTTCATATGGTGTCTACAACAGGGAGTAGTTTTGTTATGGATGATAATGATATTTCGTCATTCTAAAAATAAACTTGTCATGAGTGATGACAAAAACATAAGGATATTTCATCATTCTAAAAATAACCTTTTCATCAGTGATGATAGAAAAGAATGATATTTTATCATCCTACCCTCATCATTATCAAAATGACCCTTTCATTTCAAGAGAGTCAGGAGAATAGAGTAGAGTATTGCAGACTAGGGTAACCTAGAGCACTAGACTAGTAGACAAGTAGTAGTAGTAATCAGTAGAAACACTAGTCTGCTAGCACTTCGGAAGATCGAAAACAGAGGATTTCAAACGCATTCTCACAAAAAAAAAAAAAAAAATTCTCGAGACCAGACCAAAAATAAACAATGACTTTTAAATAAAAGACGCACTGAGAAATTTTGACACACATCATACCAATATTCTGTAATTCACATCACAAAAAGAAAATAAAAATTCTTCCCATTTATGTGAACACGTTTCATGAGGTTTTATTGTTTATATTATTGTTGTACGTTTTAATTCATTTCATTTTCAATATAAAAAAGAGAAAAGGATTCCTTCTACACTAGAAATACATATAGCAATGGGGTAATTACTTGAACAACACTTAAATAATATCAAGTCAGGATTACTACTACATCAACCCTATCTTACCTAACCTGTTACAGTTTTCTACCAAGCTAGCAAATGGTTTTACTCGGAAACCAGTACCATGCATTATTTAGATAGATCCAGCCTCTTTTTATATATTTAAGAAATTATTCATTCATATATATATATATATATATATATATATAATAGCACGGCACCTGTAAATTACACAGGTTTACTAATACATTTTTAATGCTGAATTATGTACTTTTCCATCAATGATCTTTCCAGATAGTTATGCTAAAAATGATATAGTCACTTTTAAAAACACTGAGATATCGGAAGACGAGAAGTTTCGTTAATAATTTTCCTAAAATATAATAGAATAAATAAGAATTAGATACATGTTCGCCATATGAAAGGTGATATCAAAATTACTTGTGTTAAGTTTTTCTGAGTTCAGGTCCTGTGTCATCTGGAGATGTATGTCATGTGCATATTAGAGAAATACGTGTTGCTTGTCGCTCTTCTTTTAGCAAAAAGTCACTTCGTTCTCCACAGATGCCTCGCTGTTTTTCATCCTTAATTTTATTCTATATTTTATGGCCTTCCATTTCTTTGTAAGCGTAATCGCCTTATTGAATGATTATTGGGAAAAGACAAATTATTAGTTCAGAATACATCCATATGCTTTAAAAGTGGTGCAATCTTTGCTACAGAAATCAATTGTAAATCGATCTCACAAGGTGGCATTTACAATGTTACTTCCTTCAGTTTGTTCAGAAATCTGTGAACATAAGATTAACAGAAAAATAAGGATTTTAATTTCAAAAAGCTACTTGAACTTTAGTTCATTTTTTTTTTTTTTAATATTGAATTCTAGGAGATTAAACAAGACACACTTACCTGCATAATCTAATCTTGGATTGGCTATTCATATCTTATTGAATTAAAATACAACTGTGGATTAAGGATATACGAGTACTATTTGAATTTTAGTATCAGATAATCTTAATTTTATTTAAGATATATTTTAAGAATTATTAAATAATTTATTTTTAAGAAGTTTATTTAAAATTAAATAAAAAAGCATATGGTAAATTAAAATCGATCGTTGTCATATGATGAAAGCTGAATCTTAAGATTAGAATAATTTAATTTCAAAAGGTCACTTGCAGTTCAGGGACGAATTTATCAACAACTGATCGTTAGGTCACGAACCAATATTTAATACCTCACTCCCAACAACTCTCTTTACATAAGACGAATCCCTCTCTATATCGCTCTCGCACTTTCTATTTTTCTCTCTGTCTCTCTATCTCTTTCCGTTTCCCTATCAGTATCAGTGACACCAAGCGTGACACACGCCATCCACAAGTACAAGCATAATAATATCCATCTATCTATCTATCTATCTATCTATCTATCTATCTATCTATCTATCTATCTATCTCAGTTGGTTATCTATCTATCTATCTATCTATCTATCTATCTATCTCAGTTGTTTATCTATCTCAGATGTTTGTTTATCTATCTATCTATCTATCTATCTCAGTTGTTTATCTATCTATCTATCTATCTATCTATCTATCTATCTATCTATCTATCCAGTTGGTTATCTCAGTTCTATCTATCTATCTATCTATCTATCTATCTATCTATCTATCTATCTATCTCAGTTGGTTATCTATCTATCTATCTATCTAGTTCTATATCTATCTATCTATCTATCTATCTATCTATCTATCTATCTATCTATCTAACGTCTTTTCATTATATGTGCGTGTAGATATAATGGACACATGAAGAAGTCTGAAACATTCCACATGTCTATTAACGTACAGAAATTCACGCATCAAATAAGGTAGCAAACATAAACATACCTGTTTTGTATTCTTGTATTCAATTTCATATGTCAGACAGGGGGATAAACTCAAGAAGGAAACAGACGCATGCTGTACTGTGTTAAAAGACACGGTGGCTTATTTTATTTATTAGGGACAACACGACAGTGCGCCCTCATAGCGACAATAAAAAGAATCGAAGAAACAAGGGGTAGATAACTCCGAACCCTTTATCTAAAATTGTTCTATCAATCCAACGTATTTTCAGTAGACGTATATGTAGACATACATATATAATGGATACAACTCGCCGGAACATATTAACGGAATTTGTATCTGAACAGATCGAATTCTTTAATTAATATTCATTATTGAATTAAGAGCCATGACAAGAAAAGATATTATATTGAATATTAAACATTTTTGTGTAAAATAACTTGTTCATCATTTCATTACATATTTATTGCATTACTTTTCTATATATGAACAGATAACAAGTAAATTTTTATCATCGGTAATTCCAATAACGGTTTTATTGCGATTGGGTAATTTAGTTGCATCTGCAATTAAAAATAGAAGCTATTATTTAATCAGAGACCTTAATAGATTTCATAATGTCGGTACTATGGTTGGGCTACAGTTTAGATCGACGGGGAATTAAGAAATGAATTTCATATTTTAATACAGAAGAAGTTAACTAAATTTGATTTCAATGTTCTGTGTTATGAAAAATGAGAACTCGGTTTATGTACTTATCGAACGAATATTGGACTTTAGAGGAAGCAACATATATATCAATAAATTCCCCCAAAATTTAAAATCCTTAAATGTCCCACGAAGACTTACACAAAATAAACTGGTAAATAAAATGATGTTAATGTTTCATTAACTTAAATCATTTGCTCTTTGTTTTATCAAACAATATCTTCTAAAGAAAACCATAAAACTTGCTTGAATACCAGAGAATTCCATAGAAAATTCGTTAATCCAATACATTCACTTTGTGCAAACGTAATTTACAAATTGCCGAGTTGAACATTGAAATGGACAATGATGCACTGTTTTCTGCCAGCGTTTCTTTTAATTTGAATGCAATTAATGCTTTTATAAACAGAACAGCACGTTTAATATAGCGATAAAACACAATCTCTCTTGTCAGGGCAACAATCGATGTATGCCATAAAATGTCTCACAGAGTTCAAAATAGATGTGAAAATACTCGGTTGCTGTGAGATCTTTCTTGGACAAGAATACGAAAGGGAAAAATTACAACTTTATTTTATATTGAAAGGAATTAAAAGTCCAGTCGTCTTTTAGTTCCAACATCAGAAGAAAAGCTTGTGAAAAGTCTCGATCGTTATTGTAACTTACTTATTCGTAAATGAATTAAAGAACTATTCATACGAGACATACGTCATTGTTGAGCCTCTGGCTACGGCGATTAGGAAAGAGATGTCTTGGGCCATATGGAAAATGTCGATTAAATTTCTTGGACATGGAAAGGCATCACCCGGATGGAAATAAACTTGATAAGCTTCGTGAGAAAGTAGGTCTGTGACCTACTACCGGCACTTAAAAGCTTCAAACATTTCAATATAAGAGGTCTAACCAGAATATAGCCAGACATTATGAATATCTCGAGAAATTGTACCTCGGCTGTGACATAAGGACCGGTCGAGTGGATTCTTACGGCATTTTGGATTTATTTATTTATGTATTCCATTATTATTATTATTTTTTATTTTCTTTGATTTCTGGCGTTTACATTTCTTTTCCGGGTCCCGCCCAGGGACCTAAGGTTAGAAATGGCGTCATGACACTTTTCCTGACAAAAAAAAATTACATAGATAAAGCCCTTCGTAAGGTGTGGGCTGTATTTGTCAGAACAATTTTCTGTATCTCCTTGAGGCATGGACTTCCAGTAATCCCTTCAATTAGTCTACTGGAATCTTTTTCATCCAGTCCTAGGGCTCCAACTACAACAGGGATTGTTGATGTTCCCATATGCCACATTTTCGCGATTTCTATTTTAAGGTCCTTGTACTTTGACAACTTTTTGAATATCTTCAAAGATACATTGCAGGCCGCAGGGACTGCCATATCAATAAGGAGGCACCGTTTTTGTTTGTGGTCTTTAATAACAATATCTGGGCGGTTGGCATTGATTGTTCTGTCAGTGTGTACTGTGTAGTCCCATAGAATTGTAACAGGTCCTATCTCCGTAACCGGGTCTGGGTGGTGTTCATACCAGTTTCTTTCAATTATTATTATTATTATTATTATTATTATTATAATTATTATTATTATTTCCTTCGTTTTCTATTATTTCATTCTGGGCCCCAAAACAGAGACCCAAGTTACAAAATGGCTTCGTGACATTTTCCACTGATAACTATTATACTATGATCACACATATTTTACATAGATAATGCTCTTCGTAATATGTGATTTGTACTTGTGAGTACAACTTTACTATTTTTTAAGGCATGGGCTGCCAGTAACCCCTTCAAAGTTTCTGTTTGAACCATTTCCAATCAATCCGAGTTGTCTAATTACAACTGGAATTATTGATGTCCTCATGTGTCACAGTTTTTAGATTCTATTTCAAGATCCTTTCAAAGATACATGACAATTTGCAGGGATTGCCATGTCATTATTTATGGACATTGATCATGATGTCTGGGCGATTAGCTCTGTTTGTTCTGTCTGTTTGTATTGTAAAGTCCCATAAAATCTTTACAGGTCCTTTGTAACCAGATCTGGATAACATTCATACCAGTTTCTTGCAGTTTCTTTGCCGTTAAAGTTGCATATTTTCCAGTGCAGATATTGTCCCACTCTATGCTACCAAGTTTTATATTCTGTGCAACCTGATAAAAGATGGTTAATTTTTTTAATATTTATCACAGAATTTACTTTATTATTATTATTATTAATAATAATAATAATAATAATAGTAATAATATTAATAATATTATTATTATTATTATTACTAATATTATTATTAATATTAATATTATTATTATTAATATAATTATTGTTGTTAATAATATTATCATTATTATTAATAATATTATTCTTATTAATAATATTATTCTTATTCTTATTAATAATATTATTATTAATAATAATATTATTATTAATAATAATATTATTATTAATATGATTATTATTAATAATAATATTATTAATTATATTATTATTAGTATTGTTTATAATATTATTATTATTAATATTATTATTATTAATAATAATTATTATTATTAATATTATTAATAATAATAATAATAATAATAATAATTATTATTATTATTATTATTATTATTTTATTATTATTATTATTATTATTTTCTTTGATTTCCGGCGTTTACACATTTCTTTCGGGTCCCGCCAAAGGGACCTAAGGTTAGAAATGGCGTCATGACACTTTCCACTGACAAAAAAAAAAAAAAAAATTACATAGATAAAGCCCTTCGTAATGTGTGGGCTGTACTTGTCAGAACAATTTTTTGTATCTCCTTGAGGCATGGACTTCCAGGAATCCCTTCAATTAGTCTACTGCAATGCTTTTCAACCAGTCCTAGGGCTCCAACTACAACAGGGATTGTTGATGTTCCCATATGCCACATTTTCGAGATTTCTATTTCAAGGTTCTTGACAACTTTTTGAATATCTTCAAAGATACATTGCAGTCGGCAGGGACTGCCATATCAATAAGGAGGCATCGTTTTTGTTTGTGGTCTTTAATAACAATATCTGGTCGGTTGGCTTTGATTGTTCTGTCAGTGTGTATTGTGTAGTCCCACAGAATTGTAACAGGTCCTATCTCCGTAACCGGGTCTGGGTGGTGTTCATACCAGTTTCTTTCAGTTTCCTTCCCGTAGAAGTTGCAGATTTTCCAGTGCAGATATTGGCCCACTCTGTCATGTCGGGTTTTATATTCAGTGGGTGCCAACAGCGTGCAACCTGATACAAGATGATCAATCGTTTCTGGATACTTATCACAGAATCTGTATTTTGGGCTGACACAATATTTTAGTATATGTGCTTGATAATTCCTAGTTAGCAAGCATTGGTCCTGCGCAGCAAAGATAAAACCTTCAGTTTCCGCTTTCAACCCTGCACTACGTAGCCACTGTAGTACTCTTTTCTTATTTTTTCCTTCATTTGGGGGTGTTGTATGCCATCTCCTTCACTAATTCCTAGGTACTTATAAGCTTCATCATGCACCAATTTCCTAATCTTTGTGACAAAATCTAAATCTATTAAGGGTGGTTCTGTAATTCTACCTTTCTTGAATGTTACTTTTGCACACTTATCTAATCCGAAGTCCATACCTATGTCGCCACTGAAGTATTTTACAATATTGAGGAGGCCTTTCAACTCATTGTCGTCTTTGGCTAAGAGTTTGAGATCATCCATGTAGAGTAGGTGATTGAATATTTTCTTATTTATTTTGTAACCATAGCTACTGTTGTTCAGTTCATGTGTAAGAGGGATTAAGGATAAACAAAACAGAAGGGGTGACAGAGAGTCTCCTTGAAAGATTCCACGTCGGATATTCAGACGGTTGGATATGGCAGTGCCCCCGGTGTGACTAAGGTATAGTTTGGTGTTCCACATTCCCATGCTGTGCTTAAGGAAATTTAATATCACAGGGGAGACTCTGTACATTTCCAAAGTCTTAAGGATCCAAGAATGGAACACTATCAAAGGCTTTACGATAATCAATCCACGCTGCACTTAGATTTCTGCGTCGTCTCCTGCAATTTTCCAGGATCATTTTATTTATCATAAGTTGATCCTTGCAGCCATATGAACCCCTTCTGCATCCCTTCTCCAGCGGGAGAATGCTGTTTGTTTCGAGAAAGGAATAAGTACGATTCGTCAGTACAGACGTGATCAACTTATACGTTGTCGAGAGACATGTTATCGGTCTATAATTTTTCGGGTATTCTGTTTCAGTTGTTTTGGGGATGAGGTGTGTAATACCTTCAGTAATCCATTCCGGGATTTTATTAGGATTATTTACAAGCGTTGATAATGTTTTTGCAAAATTGCATGGGTAGATGAGAGATGATACAGCCAGAAATTAAGCAACTTGTCATTAACTGTGGATTTCCATTTTTGCGATTTCGTTAGAGCTTGCCTAACATCATCTGTGGATATATTTTCACATTCTTGCAGAGGTGTATCCAGCAGTCGTTCTTCTTCACGCCGTATCCATTCTGCATTTGCGTTATATTCCTTTGGGTTGCTCCAAATATTTTTCCCAAAATGTCTGTACATTATCAATCGATGGTAGCCTTTCGACATGTATAGGTGTTTTTCCAATTTCCCTGTAAAATTTCTTAAGATCTGTTAGGAATATTTTATTTTGGCGATAGAACCTACAACGTTGTTCGTATCGTCTTGTTCTCTGCGCTTTCAGCTGAAGTTTCTGCTTCAGCATTTCCTTGATTGATAGAATATCAATTAGGGATTTAATGTTATATTTCCGCTTGATCTTTTTGGATTTACGCATGGAAATATTAGGGTTTCTGGTGAGCTCATCTAATATAGAAAGCTCACATCTGATTTGTTCTATTTCTCGTATCAGTTTTGTTTTCCAAGCTGGTTCTCTGTGTCTGTTAATTTATTGTCTTGACCCCAAGCTTCCGAGTCGCTGCTAAAACTGTTGCGTATATGACGTTGTTAACTTCTGTGATGTTTCCCGGTGGTTTATCTGTTAACAGTGTTTCCAGAGCAGCCTTGTATATTTTCACGATGTGCTTGTTGGAATTCGTCATATGGATTTTCGGGAGCTGGTCTCTGCCTGACAATTGTATGAAAGTTACTCTGCTGAGTACTTGGCTGACGTCATTTTTCGCTTCGGTGATTTCAGCTTCGTGGTTTTCAAGGAATTCTAACTTAATGTACCTGGAGTCATCTTCAGTGACAATTTCTGGAGAACTGCAGGTTTTGTCTAAGGAAGAGTCTTGGGTTTCATTTCCTGGGAGATTATTTCGTATTTCATTCGCTTCAGCCTCAACCTCATCCTTTGTCGCATTCCTTATTTCTACATTCGTCTCAATAGAGTTTGAGTGATGGGTCATAGTATTTTGTCTTATATCGAATTTTATCTTATCTATTTCTGATTTTGAGAGTCTGTTGTTTCGCATGATGTCCCTACGGACATTGGCAAGCATGTTTGGATTGAGGTTAGGTCTTCTCCATATTTGGAATGTTTGATTGGTGGTGTTCTTTGCTGGGTTTTCGAGTGCAGTGAAGAAGGATGTCATGACTTGTCGATACTTTTCGCGTCTCCATTTCGTTCGTTTACTTTTTATTAGTCGATTTGGTATTGAGTCACTTTGTCCAAGGTTGGCAATAATCCGGGTTTGGTGACCAAGTGTCTCTTCGTGTGTGGAAGAGTTTGTTCCAGTGGCAGACTTTTCGTCCTCAGACTGGTTCCTCTCTGAGGGACGCGACCCTTGTTGTCCCGGTTGACGGCTGATTCGGTATGAAATATTATTCGTATTCATTGAAATTGGTAGAGATGCGTTTTAACCTTGACCGCCAAGGGGTAATTATGTTCAGGTTACCAGCTTTAGGACGAGTCTCGAAGAAGATCCAAAAGCACATGGTATTCAACGACAGAGATATGGGATGCTTAAAGTAAGAGAAAAAAAAGTGAGAAATGGACACGGATGTCCGCTTAAGGTCGGGGGTGGGGGGCGGAAAAATTGAAATACAAGTTAAAACATTAAAGGAAAAGAGAAGGGAACTTAAAAGGAAAGATTATTATTATTATTATTATTATTAACCCCGATGAAATCTATGTTCCGATGATGAGTATTTTGGCGAAAGAAAGACACCATTACTTAAAATAAACTATGTATTTGCTTATATAAATTGGAAGAATACTTTGTGAACAAAACTTCTTTCGATTCGATTCATGCAGGGCGTTTGTGATATACACCCTCCGTGACTGTGAATTCTGTAAAGAAGTTGGACTTTGAGACGGAAACTGAAGTAGATTTCTTTTCCTATTGCTGACAAAATATTTATGCTGTAGTATTTTTTTTAAATCTCTAATGTGCAAACTAAATATGAAGAAACAAAATTCTCCAAATACTTTCGACCTTAAATGTAAACGCATTCGATTTGAGACGGTATAGATTGGGTGAAAGTCTAAATTTCGGAAGTCATTTCCCATTTTGATCTGACTTAATTTCAATTGTTTAGTGTCACTGTATCGATAACTCGGAACTTACTTTTCAGAAAGGACGGTTTCCTTTCAAAAGGTTAGCTACAGTGAATTTACAGAATATATTGTGGAAAAGAAATTAATAAGAAGAATGATAAATACTTTCAGCTAATAAATTTTCTCTCGCGGTTTAATGTCAGGGCTTTCGAGTTGCTTCGGCATCAAATTATCTGAAGTACCTCAAAATTAAAAAAAAAAACAAACACACACACAAAACATATTGTCAAGTTCTAACATCAATAACAAAAGGATTGTATTTTGTTTTACGTCTTAACGATGGCAAAAGTCTGGTAATACGAGTTATTAACAAAATGATTTCCATTAGACATCCTAGTTCTTTGACACTTCTTTATTTGGCCTTAGAGCAAAATATGAAAGAAGACCAAAACAACAATTAAACAGCAATACGCCAGATTCCTGAATGACCGACGTTGGAAAGAGATGTGTATAGACAGAGTTAAAACCTAATTTAATTTGAGCGTGACTAAAAATTCAAAGAGGAATACGTTTAGAGAAGCAGTAGTGACATCGGCGAATGAAAACAAAGAGAAAGGTGGGGGGGGGAAGAGAGTGATAAAAGTTTCGTATTGCGAAAAACAAACAATAATCAATGACAAGGAATGATATAGAGTATCAAACGCTAAAATCAGAAATTACAAACAAATGAAGGCAGGCTAAAGTTGCATTGCTCACTATAAAGCGTAGGAAATACAGTATATATTGATTGATTAATTTGTTTAATGGCATATCAACTCCTTTATGGGTCATTTAATGACGAAATTAAATTTTCTTCGCCGGTTTGAAGTAATAAATATATAAGTTCTTCTGTTTTTGTTGACCATGTTTGCCGTAGTCTCTGAATATAGAGTCCAGTGAAGTCCGTAATCTCTTCAATATCAGAGGTTGGCAGTGTAGATTCGGAGAAAGTAGCGGCTGTTAATTCTTTAAGTCTTCGATATCAGTTTGGCAGTGAAGATAATTTGGGAGAAAAACAAAATGGCTGCCTTTATACACGTTGCATTGAATATTTTGAGCTTTCTGATTGGTTAACGCTTCTATTGGTGGACTATAAAATGAGTCAGCTCATTTTGGCTAGCTCACTAGTACACACAGATATCGAAAAAACTGTAACAGTTTTCACAGTTGAATACATGGTAGATGATACTCATATTTTTAGCGTAAACATGTTTGTGTGGACACAATTACAAGTGGCGGTTCAATGTGTTTTATGCTGTAGTTTTGTTGAAGTTAAATTTTCGAATAGATTTGGATTTAAGAAATCGTAAGATATAAATATTAATGCAGTGAAAGAATATTTTAAGAATACTATAAATAGGTACTACTGGTAAGTTTTTTCATATAAGTGTATTGCTTGTCTTTTTACTATGAAAATTTATTATTACATTTTTATTGTCTTTTGTTTTTTCTTGGTGTTCACTGTTTGCCATAGCTAACAGGTGCTACCACCACGGGTCACGTGAACACAGGAACAACAGCAAAAAAGAGGTGGTTTCACACTACTCAAAAGCTCCCGAACAGAAGCGTTGATGTCGGATATATTTTACATCATACCCAAGAGAAGCGGAAATAAAAAGTATGAGCATGCACAAAAGACTCCAAAATTAATAAAGACAAAAGTTGATGTCATAGCAACGGTCGTATAAAAAGCTATATATATATATATATATATATATATATATATATATATATATATATATATATATATATTAAACTTAATGATTATTTCTTTGAATGGACACCGATACCCGAGTAGCTGTTCTGTTTATTTATTTATTAAACAGATTTCTAATGGGATTTCTGGAATATTCAGGTCGGTAGGTGGAAAGAAATACATATACTGTTTTTATATATATATATATATATATATATATATATATATATATATATATATATATATATATATAGAATAGAATGTCGCCCACTCGAATAATACATCTCGCACAATCAAAACATGAAAAGAAACAATAAACACAAAAATAACACCACGTTTTGAAAACACCCAAACCTCTTGGGAAAAAGAACAATATTGACAGTTTTTGTACTCCCTCACTCCCACCAAAGAGAAGAATGTAAGAAACCTGGAAAAACTAAATAAAAAATTAATGACATTTTCCTTTTCCGTCATATTTACCAAGAGATTTTTAAAAGAGAGTTTGTTGTCAAAATATACATATAATATATATATATAATATATATATATAATATATATATATATATATATATATATATATATATATATCTTATTAATGTAAAAATTATTTTTAGTGACAACCCGTATTTGAACTGACATCCCTACTAAAATTAATTTCCAGTTCATCAAATGATTATGTAGCGCTAATTTTCTTCATGGAAAATATACCCTTTTATGAAAGTTGAAAGTCTGAAAATTTAACTTTAATCTTACTGATTGTTTTGACTCAAAAATCAATGAAATCAAGCATCAGTTGACTAATTTTCGAAACCGAATTTTTAGAAAATGGCTCACATTTGTATGCTCACACGGTGTTCGTCTTTCTTCTCTCCAGCCAAGCCTTTGTGAATTCCCTAGTGCGAATGAATTCCTTGCATGCCTTGCCGTCATCCTCAGATTACAGTCTTTAATTTGAGGCAAGGCGAAATTTCCTTCCTAACTCCGCCTCAACATTAATAATGAACATGATTATGAGCGTTTGCCTTTAGCGTTTGCCGATTCTTTTTCCATCTCGCTATTTAAGAAAAACTTCATTGATCTCATTTCGAGTGTCTTTTGCCCGAAATCAATCTTTAAGCGAATATCATGCTAGCTGTGATTAAATGAACGAGCTGTTCATTGCACGATTTCAGGTGGAACGGTATCGAGTATATCAACTTAAAATACCTAAGTCAATAATTTTCTGTTACGGAAAGAGAAATTACTTCTAATAGAACTCAAACCTTATATATTTGTGTATAGTGCGGATTTTTATGATCAGGTTTTTACTCCCCAAAAATACGGGGGTTGCATTATATACTGGTATTTTTTAAATGTTGAAAATCACTAATTTATTTATTTCATTATGTACTTCCGGCTATTGCTATTCTACAGTAAACAATCTAAGTATTCCTATTATTATATGTGCCCTGTCCAGTCAGGAGGTGGGCGATCATGGCTCTCCACAATTTCTTATTCTGTGTAACTCTTAATGAGTTTTGTCGTTTTGTTATCTCTCGTAAACGCTGTTCTGCCATCCATGTACACAATCTCTCTAGCTAGTTTATGGCTTGTTTTCCTGTCCCTCTTGCCTTCAATCTATCATCTGGGTACCATATTTTCCAAGCGCTCTTTTCTCATTATGTTTACTAGAAATAACAACAGTTTCTCCAGGATGTTACGTATAAATGCCATTTTTTCTTTCTACTTTCTCTAAAACTTCGTTGGTGCTCACATTTTCGGTCCATGGTATTATCAGCTTCTTTCTGTAGAAACACATTTCTGATGCTTCATGTTTCTTCTTCATCCGTGAGATGATTGTTCAGCAATCACTGCCATATAGCAGGATTGATAATACATAGTAGTTCATTACTCTTTTCTTTTTTTCAAAAAGATTTTTTCTATTTCTTTATTCTTTGCTTATCGAAATAAAAAAATAAACAGATAGATACATGGAATTGTTTCAAAAATACGTTTTATTCACACGCAAAGAGTAAAGACATCAGCTGCTTCTGACTAAATCCTTGATGGTTAAAGGCAAACTATTCTAGAGACATTAAATAAATCGTTAGCGAAACAGGAGGTTCGCTCAAACACAATGTAAACCTATTCATTAATATGTAATTATATTGTAGTAAACAAGATTTTTAACATTTCCAATGATTAACCAATGAAAATCAAATAAGGCTAAATTAAAAATACCAGAATGCGTTTCTTTTTTTATCCACATATCATATCCTGTTGATGCATGTTAGATTGCTAAACGTTTCCGATTTCTTCTTTATCTTATCATTCTGTCTGATTCCAATCCATATTCCTTCTATATTTTATCCCAACTCATACTGGATTAAGTTGAAAACGGAGATAAAACAGAATGATTTGATTTCCCGAAGAAAACTTTCCTGCCAGTGTAAAACGCATGAGCATACTTATAGTCTAAAAGAGGAACTGATTCTCTTTTAGTCCCGCAATGCCTGCCTTTGCATGTGCCTATGTAATTTTTGGTTGGTTGTTTCTGTTTACTGTACGGGTTATTTAATACCGAAATCTAATTATGAAAATTCAAACTTTATAATTAATTCAAGAGAATGATATTATTTCATCATTAAATTATAATTACTTCACTGCATTTTCCTTTTTGCACCAAATAATTTTACAAAATCAAACGAGCATTAAAAACTTATTTCTCCTTACAATAAGATTACGCAGAGCAAACTGTTTTTTCTTTGTTGTTTTTGACAATATATGCCATGTCTGTAATTTTACTATAACATATACCGATTGTTATTTTGCCAGAAAATGCATTGTTAATCATTTTACTAGAAAAATGTACTGCTGGTCATTTTATTATAAAATATATTGTCACTAATTTTACCACAAAAATACATTGTTGTGAATTTCACCACAAAAATGTGATGCTGGCAATTCCACTATAAAATTCATTGCTGTTAATTCGTTTCTTATAAAATAAAACGCATAGTATTTTCTTGGTATTTTTATTATAAAAATGTATCTTTATATTGTTTTATTTTTGGTTGTGAGTTCACTATTTGCCCAAAGCTGGGTCCATATCTGGTGCTGCACCCCGGGGTCAGGGTGAACCTGGAAGCAACAGCAATTAAGAGTTGATTCCACGGTCTTCAAACGCTCTTATCTCCTCATCAGAGGCCTTGCTACCAGGTGTAGTTTATCGTCATACCCAGGACTACGTATGAAATGTAAAAGGGCATGTCTGTACAATGCGTGAAAGGCTTACATGCTCATTTCATGTACATACAACAAAAAGCACGCACACAGAATTTAATGAGTATCAAATCAGACACATTTACCTACAACTCGCTTTAGTAATCCCTACCCTTGATTGAGCCATGCTATCTTAAATTCAGAGACTCAAGAAAAAAAATGAAAAAAAATAACGTAACAGCTTATCGTTACCAAATTTTCCTTATGCTTACATGCATGTATAGCCGTGGAATAATAGTAATTAGCTTTAGTATCTTATCGATAATTATTTCTCAATGTTTCTATCAATTGGGATCAGTCTATTTCTTTTCTTGATATCAGTTCATTTATATTTGTCTACTTATTTCAATCTATTCACGTTTTTTTAATATATCAATATGGCCTTATCATAGCAATCATATCAGATCACTGCAAAAGTCCGTGCCCGATTTTATTGTAATATAAAACAGAATACAATGGCGTTTGTTCTGGCTTCGTTTTCTAAAGTGAAACCTTTTGTTGTTCACTTGTCATTCAACCGTTGTTGAATGTTGACATTTTTTCTGCAAATAAAGACCTTAAATATGGTGTATGAAAAATGGCACATTCGCCATATACTCTATGAATTTCAGAAAGGAATGAGTGTCAGAAATGCGATAAACAAACAATATTCAGACGGTTTATTTGGTCAAAAAGTGGTTTTAGCAAATTCCGTGAGGGTAACTTAAACTATATATTCAACTTCTCACCGGGCGAGAACGTCTTCATCGACATCTTCAGACGTCGATGAAGACGTTCTGCTTGTCATCATGGAAAATAAACCGACGTTTTCGGCGGAAAAGATTGCTAAGTGTTTAAAAATCGATATCTCATCTGATGTTCGCCATTTAAAGAGACTTGAGTAAAAAAAAAAGATGATTTTGGCAAAGGGAAAAGATGTTTTTGTGTACCACGACATATCAAGACGCCATATAGCAAACAGGCTTTGCAGGAACTTAATGAGAGGATACGGGAAAGCCTCCAGCACACAGCGTATTCTCCGTGCATGGCTCCTTTGGATGTTCATATGTTCCGGTCTCTAAAGAGCTATTTAAGTGACCAAAACAATGACACAGTATCATCACTCGAAAACTACCTTACAACCTTCTTCCAAAAAAACACAAAAAAACCAAAACAAAACAACAAAAAAAAACAAAAAACAAAACAACAAAAACAAAGAAAAAACACGATGTTTCCACGGAAATGGCATCACCAAGCTTGTAGAAAGTTGGGAGACAATTGTTAAAACAATGGAGACTATGTATTTGACTTTATGAAGAGGTAAATATTGTTAATAATTTTTTTAAAAATGTTTGCAATGATCCAGTATATCAGTATCAGTCCCATAAAGTAAATATTCACTTTATTAGCCGTGACGATAAAATGAATGCAGGTAAAATTTTTTAAAAATGTCCGCAAATGTTAATTCAGATAAAAATGTCAAAATAAGAGGAAAAAATCGCAAAAATGGCTACATTTTCAAACCATAAACAATCATATAATTGTAAGGTTTTATTATGCTTTGCTTTCATGAAAATAATTGGTGAGAAAAAAATTATACTTCTTTATATTTTTAGGGATGTCATTGAATAAAAATAAATATGTACAGACAAATGTACAAGTACTTAGTGAATGAAATTTAAATGGTTATCTGAGTCACAACTGTTAACTTTTGGGTAACAGGAAAGACATATTTTTATGATTCCGCTCTCTCCAATATTTTCCATGTTTTTTTTTGGGGGGGGGTCGTCAATAATTAACGGTTCTCTTACTTTTCCGCATTAACGGATATTGTATATAAATAGAGGAAATACTTTTGAATTATTTATTTTTAACATAAAAGGAACGTATATAACCCAAAATATCACGTAAAGAATTGATTATACAAATACAAATTCCATTCATTCTAATCCTTATATATTTTTACGACTTAACCCCATATGGTTAATAGTCTGTAATCAATTTTCTTCATCAAAATCTTTATGTTATTATCAAGAGGAGAGACCATATAATTTTTTGATTATTAAACTATACTTTTTATCCTTTTTAGAACGTTCGAAATTTTGGTTGAAAATCTTGTTTTTCTTCCATCAATGTCCGAACTAAAATTTGTAAGGGAAATTTTAGCGTCATTTTTGCGTTGAAAAACATATATTTGGAGATTCTTGCAAAAAGAAATAGTTTTCGGATTTTAATGAAATTATTAGGATTTATTAAGAAAGGAATTAAATTATTTTAGGAATTATTTTAGTAAAAAACATATCTTGTTTTACATCAGTTACCCCACCCCCCACCCGACCCCACATATTTAAATGTATGAAATGTTGATAAATTAAATTATGCATGGTTTTATATTTGTCCAGTAGAACACATTATATAATTTAAATCATCATATTTTTTTTCTTTTGGAAAACCAGACCCCCCCCAGTTACCGAATATCGGCTCTGAATCGTAAAATAAAATTGGAATAAATCTAAGACATTATCTAATTAGAAAAGCTTTTCATTTCTTTTATGAATAAAATATATTATGGACACTATTAACTGAAGAATATTCTTTACGATGAATAATGAATTTTTACAAGAATTGTTTTCCTTTTTTAAATATTTTAATTAAAATAAAAAATTTAAATATTTTAAATTTCTGTATTAATTTGTACCTGCTAGAGGATGTTTTTATTAAATAAAAACTATATTTTTCTTTTATGTACCGTGTCCCCTCAAGACGTAGGTGATCATAGATCTCCACAATTTTCTATGATTTGTAGCTTTTAATAAGTGTTGTCCTTTCGTTATTTCACCTAAACCCTTTTCCGCTATCCATTTACTTAAGCTCGTTATGTTATGCTTTGTTTTTCTCTGTCCCTTTTGTCCTCAGTCTGTCACGTGAGTATTAGATTTTCCAAGCCCTCATTCCTCATGACGTGCGCCAGAAACCTCAACTGTTTCTTACGTTTCCTTTTCGTTTCCACTTTCGCTAGAATTTCTTCGTTGAATACATGTTCGGTTCATGTTATCCTCAGCATCTTTCTGTAGAACCAGATTTCTCTTGCTTCAAGTCTCTCTTTCATCTTTGTGCAAATTGTCTAACATTCACTACTATATAGGAAGATGAATATCACGTAACAGTACTCTTTGTTTCTAACGTTGTTGTCAGCCTCTTAATACATTGCTTAACATTTGGAACGAGTCTTTGAATTGTCACTGTCGCATTTTCCGATTTTCAAATATTTCAATTTTTGTACTTTTTCATTTTGATATCTCAGATTTGTAATTTGAATTTTGGGTTCATTCTTTTGCTAATAACTGTGGCTTCTTTTTACTTGCAGTTTATGTTTAGTTCTTTAGTTTATGGACACTATTGGACAATTCTTAGGTTATTTTGTAGGAGTTTTTGTATTTTTCTTTCCTGCTATCAACACTGTCCTATATTATGTTCTTATGATTGTTAGTCGCCAATAATGAATGCTATTACGTCATATAATTCTCTCAGAAGTGCCTCACACTATAGGTTGAATAAATCCGTCTGTGAAAACATATCCTCGTCTTACACATTTTTCTATTTTTGCATATCTGCTGAACTCATTTTCTATCCATAAACAGGCGGTTTGTTGCCAGTATAGATTCTTCATTATTCTAATATTCTTTCCCAAATATGTCCAGGTTGCTGAGCAGTTTTATCAGCTCTTTGTGACGTTCTTCATCAAATGCCTTTGCACTAATCTATAAAGCACAGGTACATTTGTATTGCTCTCTCTGAAAATATTCTGAGCATAAATATACGTTTTTGTGTCAGTGTCTTTGACGAAGTCGAACTGTTCTCGTGCTATCTTCGGTCTGATCCTGGTGCGCGCTCTATTCATCATAATTCGGACGATGATTTTTGTTATATGGTTCATTAGGCTGATATTCCGATGGAGATTACACTAGGTTGCACATGGTTTCTTAGGCATTGCTATGAAAATAAATCTGATTAGGTCTTCCGTTATATCGCTACTGTTGTAGATTTTAGTTATTACGTCGGTAATCTTGTTTATGCCGAAATCATCTAAAGTTGCGAGCATCTCTGTTGCGATTCTCTCTGGCCATGCCGTTTTGTTTCTGTTCATTTTTGCCAGTGGTGCTTCCACATCAGTTTTTAATATTTCTGGTCCGTCGATATTTTTGTGTATTGCCGGTTGTTCTCTTGTGTCGTGGAAGAGTTCTCCAATACATTCGTTTCAGCGCTGAAGAATTTTCCCATATTATAATATGAAGTTCCATCCTTGGATCTTATGCAGCCTATTGATGAGCTTGTCTTTTGTTATGTTACAGCTCTTATTTTTATGAATATCTGCTTTATCTGTGATATTCATTTTTTCTATTTCTGCATATTTTTCGTTAAGCCATAACTATTTAAACTCTCTTCATTTGTTCCTTATTTTTTTATGTAGTGCTCTATATTCTGTTCCATTTCTGTTTATTTTAAACCTTATGAGTCACGTTTCTGTACCTAATTAAAATACCAGTGAAACAACAATCAGTTTGTAATGTTTATTTACTTGACTGATGCAGGATGTGACACATGGTTATATTATATGTAGAGTTCTCATAAATATAAATATGAACACGGGCCAAAACAAAATTGTCCAGTTCCAGCGACTTGCAATCACGTTGCAATCGATATTACCACGACCCAAGCACTGTTAACGCAATGATTAAAGTGCTGCTGCAGAGCCGAAATTTCTACCATTTAAAATAAAGAGGCAAAATATTATGCTGCCCAAAAGGCCGATGAATAACACTGTTGAGTGAAAAATGCATTTCAACATGGTGTATATAGTAATATTTTCACTGCTTTTAGTTTTTCTGATGGAACACTCGCGCATGCGCGCACCCACACATAGATAGATAGATAGATAGATAGATAGATAGATAGATAGATAGAATGTGGTGTGTGTATATTCAGGTATAAATAAAATCTATCTGTAATGACAAGAGAAAACGTTTCATTTCGAGAGGAGCTTTATCAAGCTAAAATGAAATACTGCCATTCACAGGAGGCGAAACGCGTTGGTAAAGAAAAGTTTCCTTTCTTCTTTTAATTATATATATATATATATATATATATATATATATATATAGTTAAATATAACAAACAATGAATATCTATTATGTTTGAACATGAATCGTTCTAAACGTTATATTTTCTTGAATTTCGGGTGAAAATAAAGATAAAAAAATCAATATTCGGATATTTTTCATTAAGCTGTTCCGTTATCTATGCTTTCGGCTCACGTGAGCCTTCTTCAGAGTGGTTATGCGGCCACAAATATATTCACCATCAAAGAAGATATTCTGTTATGTTGGCATAGAAGATTGCTATGCGACGATAACGGTCGCTGAATAGTAAACCCAGGTCGTAAATTCATGATGCGGTTCTATGACGTCATACCACGTGATAGACCGAAATATTAACAACAGAACCATATGTCTAGATGCAATGTAATGTGTTGTGACTAGTTTGAAGTATAATTTTGTTGTGTGTGGGTTGTTTGTTTTCATCTAGATGGTCTCCATTATCTGAAGGTTCTTTTTACTGTCTTTATATGGGAATATTGTTTTGTTATCAGCTAATATCTGTGTAATATTATGTACATGGCTATGTTATTTCTAATAAATGTTTTTTAATAGTACTAAGATCAGAAATGTGACAGGTCAGTCTACGGGAGAGCGTGGTTGTAGTAAAACTAATATATGGAGTGTGTCTATTATTAGTATCAGAGATACAATCTCTTAACAGGCATGTAAATATATATACATGATAAAATATAGTTTTAAGTTATGCTATATTTATGGGTTAAAGTGCTCAAAATCAGGAATAAAGCATATGCAAATATGAAAGTGGGCTTAAAGTCAGCACCCACAGCCGACACTCTGTTTCACGTTAAAAAATTACATTTAAACTAATATCGGATTAATAAACAAAAAATCCATCATATATATATATATATATATATATATATATATATATATATATATATATATATATATACAGAGAGAGAGAGAGAATTGGCATTTACTAAACCAACTTGCATGAAAATTATGCCAATCTGTTTTCCTTGTACAGACGATATCTAACCAATTCAACCGATTAAACTGATTCAAGTAATGATTAAAATTTTTCCCGCCTTCAAATGAGAATAAACATCTTTAATCCTGAATAAAATTTTAATTTCCTAGTTACAGTTCACTAAATCTTTATTCACTTACTTGTATAAGGTAATATGGTCGCCGCTTCGTACTAACATCTTGTGGAATATATCTTTTAACGGCCGATAATGATTTTTATAATGATAAAAGCCATGATATATTCGTATTCTTTAGAAAAATAATATTTGTAAATATGATTTATATTCCGGTGAGGAAATCACGTTCCAGACATACATCTAAAGAAGGATTTCAATAAAAAACATGAAAGGAAAATATTTAATCATATGAAATCACCAGGCTTAATGAATATTCTGATTAATTATTTTATTGCTTTTTAGTTTTGCTAAAAGAATATTTATCAATGACGAATTCACTACTTTATATCGCATAATTCAGATATGACCAACATAAACTTGTTTCCAAATAAAAGACTATATAATAATTCTGTAGTATTTACCTAATCTTTCATATACACGAATGGAAAATAAAATTGTAGCATCATGAACATGCTTTCAATTTACACAGAACTGAACCGTAAAGTAATATAATTAGATCAAAACAAATGATCACATAAACAAATCAATTGGTCCATTAAAAGAATCAGTCTTTAGATAAGGAAAAAGAGCTTAAAAATATGACTCTCACGTGACCTATTGCAGGCAAGAGGGACAGAGGAAAGGAACGAATAACCAACCTAACAGGCTTGTGCCAATGATTGGCAAAACAAGCTTTAGATATAGCAATATTACAAACATTCCTTTCAGGACGTGGGCGATCATGGTTTTTTCCACAACCTCCTATATCCTTTGCAACGTTTATCTCTTTGATAAAAAAAAAGTCACTTGTTCCGAAATTCATTCACAAAGGATTGTCAGGTAGGTGGTACGCTAAATTTTCCTTCTCCATCTTGCCCACGAAAAGACATGTGAGTGTCAAGTTCTCTTAGCTCTCTTTCCGAATTATATGCAAAATATCTGTTTCTGATTCTGGATATGTAAGTGCAATTTTTTTTCCATTTTATTCTAAGACTTATGCGCCCCGTCCATATAATTCTCAGCATCCTTCTGGAGAACCAAATTTCTACGGTTTTCAGTCTTCTCATCATCTGTGAGAATTTTCTGCAGTATTCACTACCATTCAAGAAGATAGATATATAACACTCATATAGCACTCTCTTTTTGTTTCTATTGTCATCAGTGTAATTGAATAAAAATAACATAGTTGCCGATACGTAGCATATCACCTGTTTGCATTGTATTCTTTATCTGCTGTGAAATTTAGAGTAAGATGCTTCATTCCCTTAATCTCAAACGTAGGCGGTACACTGGTATTTCATCAGCCTATATACTAACAAGTCACACACACACATACATATATATATATATATATATATATATATATATATATATATATATATATATATATATCTTACTCTTTTGAGAATCGACTTAGACTTTCTAGGCCTAGAAATTGTATTTTCAGTAATGTAGAACATAATATCAGTTTCTTTAGCAGTATTCCTGGGCGAATCTGCAATTTAATTTAATCTTTTTTAAATCATATTAGACAACCATTTTGCCTCCTATCAAAATGGCCAATGCTAACCTCCAAGAAAGTGAATAATTGCACCTTCTTCTTATCCTAATATGTTAGAACATTATTTTGAATCAAATAATAGGTTTGCTGCTAGACATTTTTTCAACAGTATCTATCTTATATATTATTATCTATCTTATATATATATATATATATATATGTCGACAATTCCTCCGTGCACTGAATATTGCTACCACATCTAGTTTGGTAGTTCTGCTATATATTTTGAGATCCTTGATATAATCTAAAGACGAATCTGCAATATTATATGTCTTGGCCTATCATCTTGGCTTCAATCACTTTCCCACCGGCGTAACGTAGGTTCCTAGTGTCTTTTGTATAATAATTCACATGATAATTTTTCTGATGAGCTTTCCCCTTTGGTACCTTGACTTTACAAATAGAAACACATTAAAATATTAGCAGTTAGACTACATCAATTTAAGATTGAAATGGTTACCCTAATTACTAAGACACATTTGATTTTCAAAAATTTAGTTGCATTATCAATAATTACCTTTTGTTTTCTTAATTCCTGTTTTTTTTATTGTTCACTGTCCTTAATATTCTTTTAATCATTTTCTTTCATCTTTAGTAGCCGCTTGTTTCTTAGTGTCTTCATTGCTTTGCTTGGGATGAAATAATTTAAAAAAAACAAAACAAATATTTTTCATATTATATCGTAAAATGAATGTTGTCTTGAACGGCCACTCTTCTAGATCTTTTTACATAACGAAGAACTTCCCGATGTCATCAATTGTCGAATAGTTATGAATGCTGATGATACAACCACTTATTCGTGCATTAATGGCAAGTCTTATTTGTTCGATAAGGCGAAATTGGCAACTGATCGGAAAATGAACTTCTATCCTGTGTTATCTGGGGATAGAAATAACTTTTAATTCAATTATAACACTTCCAAAACTAAACCACTTTATTTTAGTCGCCTTAGAGAACCTTTACTGTTTACATCAGCATGGTCACGGAGAGATGCTTACTGTACTTACTCCGAATAGCATTTTCTACTGACAAGAAGTCAAACGACTATACAGAATCAATAGCTTAATCTGTTTCTAGAAAAGTCGGTTAAGAAATTTTTCTAACCAGAATCTATATAACACCGAATTTTTCGATACGTTCATGTATTAAATATTGCAGCCACATATTTTCTGCTTCTTCGGGTATGTATCTAGATATTCGTGACAAAATTCAAAGAAAATCTGCAACGTTATCGGTCCTGACCTGATTATTCGGCTTTAGTCATTTTCCCGCCGCGGTAACTTTGAGTATATTCATGGTAATATTTCGATAAGCTTTCCGCTTTGGTACCTCAAATCACGAATTTAAGAGCAGTACTAGATTGACAGCTAGGTGACATCATTTCCATGTTGAAATTGCTTGACGTATCCATAAATTATAAGCTACATATTTCTTTTCAAATTTATCGTTTGTAGAAATCTCTTCCATCTTCTTGTTATATTATCAAACAGGATCTTCAAAATGTAAATGCAACGTCAATCGCTATCTTCTGTTTCCTTGTAGCTGATTCCTTTATTGTCTTCTCACCTCAATAACGTTTCTCATGCTCTTTCCAACTCATTAACCCAAATGCATTTTAGTGACATTACCGAGTTGCTTTTCATGGAGTGCTTAAAGCAAAAACATCTCACTTGAAATAATATTTCGGTGAACCTTTCTTTCTTTATAATAATGCAGACTCCCTTTCACCCATTTACAATTCTAAATGATATTGATCCGAACACAAGGAATGGCACACCATACCGAACAATCAATTTTTGAACTAACAGGGACCCCCTTTCCGAAACTATGAACTAAATAATTATATTTTTGAATGATAGTAATTTATTTTAAATAACACCGAACTAAGCTCTGAATTTATTATTTTTTACTGTTATATCATGTTAGGCTAAGGATCTATAATAGCTTTCTTATTCAATGAATTCTTTTTGACTTTTCATTCAAAATGTTTCCATAATCTTCGGGTCATTCCAATAATGATCATTTTTACTATTCTTATCAATTTGACTTTCCTTCCTGTTAACTTTTCTGCTTACTTTTACGGGGTTTATCAGCTTGCTAACGTCATTGTAATCATCATGATAGACTTATAATAATTATTATAATAATAATTGCCCTCATTCTAACATTTTTATTCAGGTTGATAAAAAAAGATTATTGCATGTGATTTATTTAAGACTAGTGTACTCGTGCCATCAAAAATACGGCAATTGTTAGAAAGTTTTAATAGTGAGAGGCAAAAAAACAAAAGTTTTGAAACAATGTATTGAGGTTCAATGAAGCGGAGATAATTATAAAATAGAAGTCAATGAAGCGTTTAATTAATCAGTTCGCTTTATCCTTTTAGACTTTCAAATATGATATCTATGATTCATTGATTACTCCTCAAGTTACAATAATTGATTTTTATTCTATAAATTTTCATTTAAAAAAATATAGGAAATGGAAATATATCTCAGAAGAAAAGGATTACCAAAAGAATAACAAAGACAGCGACGACAAAGACGGC
>CAHIKZ030000484.1:467500-497500 GCA_903632075.3 Acanthosepion pharaonis
TATCATACTGTCTCTCAAATATTCACAAGCTTCTCTAATTGAAAAGAAGAGTGTATGTACCTCAATGTCCTGATAGCGGGCTTTTTAACGACATTAAATTTTATCGCAGCATGCTCCCCCGTCTAAAGTTCAGACCGGCACAAGATGGCCGAACCTTTGGAAATATAATCAGAATATCGACTTCTCGCTAGCATGCACATAATCTAAGCAAGACCGTGTTCTTCAGGGTGTTGCAAATTTATTTTTCGTCTGTTCAGCTGTAAATTAGAGTAAAGTTATTACCAAATTGGTTTTCTCTACAAACAAGAAAGCAATCAATCAAAATATTGCTTTCCATTCTTTTTTGTTTCGTGACTAGCGATTGAGACTGTAATTAGAAAGTAACTGTTTCGATTACTAGATTATTAGAGGAATTGACTGCTGGTTTACGGATATTTACATAACCAGTATCAGGAGGTTTTTTTTTTTAAATTTAATTAAATGTTGAATTACTAAGTATAACCTCCGTCGCCGAGGTTAGCAAAGCGTAGAACTTTTAGATTTCCTAGGGAGAAACAAACTTATTGTAATATAGTTTGTGGGACTATCATGCTCGCCAGAAGTCTTCGAAGACGCGTGGTTTGGCGATTTATTTTTAAATCGTTTCATCTAGCCTGGAGAGATGCTGGTTTTTGAATTACACAGAATCGTGACTGAATCTAACAAATACAGAGACAAACATATTTACTAACACCGGGCCTAAACCAAATCCAATGCCAGCTTAAATAGGATTAAGTTTTACAATATCAATATATGCATCATTGAGAATCGCTATTCTATTCCCAGTAAACATCCGCCTTAAAATGACGGATTCGTCAGCAGAACTAAGGGAATTACCATTTCTTGTATCTTTCCAGGGATCGTTAAATTTATCATTTCTTGGAGATACCAAAATAAAAAAAATGACAAAGTTTTAAATATCTAGTAAGTTTTTTAACAGAGGACTGAAAGCCGTAGGCGAATTGAGATATTTTGTCTTCTAGAAGCTAAGCAAAGAGAATAACGTCGTTCGAAACAAAGAAAAGACTACTGAGCTGTTATGTAATAAGTGTCGTCCTATATAACAGGGGATATTCTCCAATGTCCTTAAAGATGAAGAAGAGACGTAAAGCAACACAAATGGGGTTCTACAGAAGGATGTTGAGTATACCATGAATTAAATATGTGAGCAACGACGATGTTGTAAAGAAAATGCAAACAAAACATCAGGAAGAGAAAGTTGATATTTCTTAGGCACATTTCTTTTCAGCTTGGGGAAACTGATGTTCACACCACAAATTTAAGGCAAGAGGAACAGAAGAAAACAACACAGAACCTACCGGGTAAAACGTGAGTAAATGGACGGAGGAACAAGTTTTAGAAGATATAGCAAAATAATTTATATTTGTTAACAGCCACAAAAGTCATGAAATTATGGAGAGTCATGATCGCCAATATCTAGAAGGAATATAAGACACAGAAGAAGAACAACAACAACAACAATGTGGAACTAACTCTCACTGAATATCTTAGAAAAGCATTCTTTCAATAAATTCCTGATACAGCATTCAGATGTTTGGTTTGACTTAAGATTTAAGTTTTGCACATCAGATTAAATAGTGACACGTATTTTAGCTGCGCTGTTAGTGGTTGCGCATAATCTATCCTGTAATGGTGAAAAGTCACATTCTTTCAAATTCCAATGAAAGGAATGGGCAATCCAAGAAATATAAGCAAATTTGGTGAGTATTAAATTATATGTTTTCTTCCCTAAGAATGGAGAAGTGGAATAAGAATAAAATACCAATATATATATATTTTAATCGGTATCATCCCATGGAAGTCAGTAATGCCACTAAGACATAAGGGGTTACAAGGTATAGAAGAATTAGGAACAGAAATATTAAAAATGAAAGGGAAGAGAAAAAAGTGATCAGGAGCACAATAGATAGCGATTGACATTGCATTTAAATTTTTGCAGATTAAAGTTGGCTGTGACGCATGCAGTCGGAATGGAGTTCCATAAACATGAAGTGCAAGAAAAGAAACTGCCAGCATAGAACTTACGGCTACATCTAGCAAGCTCAACGGTGATTGATTCTAGTATTGCGCCTAAATGTAAAGTCTTGGTATTATAGCGAAGAGATCATCCGAACAATTACAATGAAATTCTTCATAGAAAAGACACAGAGAGGCAAACATACGGCGATGGAAAATGACTGAAGCCGAGCCTCCAGATCAGGACCGATAATATTACTGATTCTTTTGTAGTTTATCACTGACCTCAAGGTAAATAGCAGGGGCACTGGACAATATGTGGCAGCAATGTTCTAAGCATGGACGAATGGTAGACTTACAGTTATGTAAGATAGCTTATGGACAGATTGAAGGAAATATTATTTATAAGAGCCAAGATGAACGTGATGGTACGAATGGCATGTCATATAATGATCCTTAATGAATATCTATGCAGATTATACAACAGTTTTCAGGTTGACCCCCAAAAATCTGGATGACCGGAACCTAGAACCTGGCTTGTAGAATTCCACACAGCCAAAACCAAACTAGTAATGTTCCACCACCACCACCACCAAGCCGACACTAAAATTTTACCTATCATGATGGATATAACTTCTCTTGCTGTGAACATCTTTTGGATGTCAAACTCTCCCCAGACTTCAAGTGAAAGCCTATATCATGTCTATTGCTATAAGATGCTGGAAAAATGGTTGTTCCAATTGTACTACACCTATAAATACTTAATCAGACTGATTAACAAAAGCAAGATCATATAAAATACGGGGTATTGCTGCCATATGTGGGTTGGAGCTGCACAGTGCCCACTTTTCTAAGTTCAAAAGCGCTTATGCAGCCTTGTGGTTGATGAATTATGTTCCACCCTATAACCCCTTTCCCACGGGTGTAACTACACGAGCTACTTGCTCCTCTATCACTATTTCCATGGGATGTATTCTGGCCAGCCATATTTGTTTGTCCCACCAGTCCTGACCTTTGAAACAGGAATGGACTGTCATATCACATACACAAGAATGAGATATCCCCATTTCTTTTGTATTCCCTTAATAAGAAGTAAGTTCCACTGGGATGTCTTCTTCCAAATAAATGGTGCTTTATTGAAAAGAATCCCGGTAGGATGTTTTCCCAATATTTACAATTGATCTCACCAAGGGTGAGCCGTTTTCTTTCTTTCATAACTCCATGAATTTCACGTCTTGTCTTAAATTCATACAACATCACACTACAACTCTCTACGTTAAGGGATTTGTACTGGATGATCATAAGTATAAAAAACGTTTAGATGATGGAAAAATTTAAACACTTTAACAATAGAATATGGGTTAACATGGCTTTGTAAAATTTTCACTCCAGATGTTATACAGAATTTACGGGAGGTCTGAATCCTAAACATATTTTTGACATTAAATTCACTTTGCTCAATCAAAGTAATAGAACATTGAAGTTACAGAAAAAATGAATATTTTCCATTTTCTAGGTAATTACAAAATGTATTAAGCGCAACAATGAACAGAACGTTGTGGAGACCCGTGAGTGTCCATACCCTGAAGGTATACGTCAAACAGAATAAAATAAGTTTATTACCAAAATTACCAAACACACCATTTTTGTTATGAAAAAAGCGTATTGGTAAAACAAGGCAATATATTGGCACCTGTCCCAGACCTTATTCTCATTTTCCTACCTACATCGCTTCTATTAGTCAACTAGTCTTTCGGTCACTGTACGCTCTGAAGGGCTTATTGCTAAATATAAATGTACTATATGCTCATTATTGATCTTATTATGCTGCCTGTATTGCCCTCGTTACATTTAATCGATTTTGGTTTAACGATTAGGGTACATAGGTGTACCCGTCTCTGGAGAACCAGTGCAAATTATACAGCAGTCTTTTAATGGAGAGTGCATATATCTTTGACTTTATTTGGTTAATTCGTTGCTGTAAATTCATGAGCTGAGTATACGAGTGTCTTCCGAGGTTTTCCCTCATTAAATGCTAAAGTGAGAAAGAATTTGGATACAAACAGGAATTTCGTTTTACTGACCCGTTGCTGACGTTTAATGATGGAGATAGAATTGAATAAAAACAAAGCAATAAAACAGCTGTTTTTTTAATAGAAAAATTCTTGTTTTCTAATTACAAATCAGCCTGGCATTAGCAAAATGGATGATTTCAATTGTAATGAATGTAAATTTGTTTCATGCCTATTACATTCCTCTTTGTAAAATTAATAGCGCTGTTATTTAGAAATTTTATGCAAATCATCACTGGAAAATATATTATAAGAAAGTATATATATATATATATATATATATATATATATATATATATATATATATATATATATATATATATATATGTGTGTGTGTGTGTGTGAAAAACATATAGAAAATAGGAAAGAACTCGTTAGGTAAATAATCCAAAGTTCTTTAGTATTTTTGTTATTATTTTTTAAAAATAGTGCTCGATACAAAAGTAGAGCATAAATATAATTATTTATTTAAAAATATGATTCCAACACGCAATACATATATATATATATATATATATATATATATATATATATATATATATATATGTATGTATATATATAAATTATATTAAGAAACAGACAACTTTAAGGGTCCATGGGATTAGAATTTATTTCCTTAGCACCGAGATTTCATCAGATCTCCATTTTCATACAAAAATATTGGTGACGAATTTTTCCCGGCTTAAAAAATTACATATTATTATTTTTACTTTATGCACGCATGTGTTTGAGGAGGCTGTTAATATGATATAGAGAGGAGGAGGAAGACGATAGATATGTGGTCGAAATTAGAGAGGGATAGTAGTGATTTGAAGCTGTTTATCTCCATCTTTATTAAGATAAGTGTCCAGACATGTTGACCTATTTATCAAGTCTTTTCACAGGAAAAAAAGAGGAAATAGATAAAGAAAAGAAGGTGAAGAAAAAAAAGAGATAAAACAGAATAGAAAAGAAAGAGGAAAACAAGGGAGTGGGGGGAAAGAACAAACGAGATTTAGCAAATTATCAAACATTAATATAGGTAAACTCTCCCTAAAGTTAATAGATAAACATTTTAGTAATAGCAATACACTGAAATATGTTTTAATAGAATGAACTTCGATGTTAGTTATTCATGTTTGAATAATATGGATAAAATCATAAATTCCCAAAATAATCATCTTATTATCATATTAATCGATCTCAAAAGAATACTAAAAAAAACACATTGAGCTCTCTGGATTATATACTCCTAGGAATTCTCCATACAGATTATCAAATACCTTCATTAACTACATATGTTGATATTTGTGTATAGGTATACTGGTTGGTATTTTCTAATAATTTTGTTGATTTTCAAGGATCCTAACTTAGTATTGTTTGATGTTATTAGTTTGCTGACAGACTTTTTTACGGCGGTTTGGAGGGGTTTTTGTCCGAGTATTTTTATAATTATTGAGAGGAGAGCAATATTTCAGTTCTTCTTCCATGAGAAGGTTTGTGGTTTGGATGGAGTTTTATTACTTTATCAATCTCCATTTGGGATAATGACTGGTGCAGAATTTCAATTTCTTGTCTTGTCTCTGAAGAGCTCAAATTAAAGCAGGAGATTAAGCTAATACATGCGTAATTTTGGATAAATTGGATTATTTTAAAAAAATACACCACATAAGTGAAGATCAGTGTAAATTTACAAAAGTAAGTATAAAATTAAGAAAACTAGTAAGAATTGTTATATATATATATATATATATATATATATATATATATATATATATATATAATTTCAGGCACAACTTCAATCTCAAGAATGCTACATATATTAAAAGGGAAAATAACTTAGTTAGAGGAAAAAACGCATGCGCACAACGGAGTATCGAAAAATAGTCATGATGGATATTTCTTCTTACTATACACGTCAAATTAGTGCGTATACGTTTTTACATTGGCGTCCCTTTTCTTTAGACAGTGGAATTAATGTATGCTTTCCTAGAAATCAAATGTCTTAATAAAGACTAGAGTCTAATATGCATTCTATTTTTTACTTATAGATACGCTTTCTCATCTAGAGTGCTTTAGAAACGATTACTTCAAAGTAAAACTCAATTCTCAGAATTAGGAAATACACCTCTCACTTTGGGAACCTAAGCTATAAGGTCTAAATCTCCTAACTTTATGCTCGTAAACAAAGTACCTTATAATTAATTAATGCTTTTCTTTTTCCATCCGACATTTTATCTTAATACTATAAACGTTAAAATTCTAGTGTACACGTGTTTGAGTTTCCAATAAATATTACTAAGAACCTCTGGCACTCTACCACACTGATGACCTCCAGACGTGAACATACAGCATGACTCCATCGAAACTCAAATTTCGTAATAAAAAGATTCGTCAGACTAAGAAGTGTGTTACAAAAAACAAATCATCACCGCGAAGAGATTATCAAACAGATGTGTGTGTGTGTGTCTACGCTTGAAGTGCAACTTAGAGTGCTGTGGTTCTATCAAAGCATCAGAGACTTTTGATATTTTTACAATAGCCTCATAACTACACTCAAAATTTTGTATTTTACACCCTAATATTATAGGAAGTTTATATTAACTTTGAGCTTTGAATCTACATTTAATTGCCTCCCATGAGACCCAGTAGGTTTTTAAATCAACAGTAATTATTCGTGCCTGATGAGTTGGTGAAACCACGAAACTTTAAGTTGCACTTCGAACGTAGGTATATGTATATATATCAATGTATACTTCTTAGCTGTGCCTAAACACATTGAGCAGTATTTTGTTTACACCTTATATTAGATTGCGTAAATATTTATTCGTTTATCAGTGTAAGCACGTTAACGCACGTATATATCTTTGCTAATATCTAGTTATTTGGCTTATATCCACACACAAACACACGCATATATGTGTGTGTGTAAGTGTAAAGAAATTTCTCAACAAGGAATGGCTTTTTTATTTATTAATTAGCAGCTTTTATCTCTTCAAACTTTATTTTAAGTGGATATCTATATTTGATTGAACGCTGCATTTATTTTAAACAGTAAATTTATTTTCGTCGACCTGACTGAATATTGGAGAAGTCTTATTAAAGAAAAAGATGTGCTCTTCAATTGGATTAGAACCTGTGTCTCACCTTGCAGTAGAAACCGTCGTAAGATCCGGTGTGCTTTTATCCGAATGGGCCACAAAGGACGTCGCTAAACAAGTAAGCCGTATACTGCCTTTAAGAACTCTCCTTTTACTTCAAGATTCCTGAAGGTTCATATCTGCTCCGTTTCGGATCCAAAACTCAAACAGATCAATTTCTAAACGAGTAATGGACATTTTATTTAAGCTTTATTATTTTTATTAATACAAAAGACTTTTTCACACACACACACACACACACACACACACACACTCTCTCTATCTATATATATATATATATATATATATATATATATATATATATATATATATATATATATATGAACACTAGATTTCAAAAGTTTGAAGATATCCCAGAATTAGCATGGGATGAACTTGACAAAAAAAAAAAAAAAAAAAAAAAACATGAAAAAAATGCTGTCAGATTCATTGACAAAAGAATGGAATAAATTATCAAACTGTTACGAACTATCAAAAATTGTGCTGCAGTAATCAAAACTAAAGGAGGATATTATGACGAGAGCAAAATTTAATCATGATTGTTTTTCATCAGAAAAAAATTACTAATAAAAAGCATGTTTCACTTTTTTTTAACCATATATAATATCTTCTCTTATTTAAAATTTTGAAACAATTTTAAAAATTACTAAAGGCGGCCTCAAATGTTTTTAATTATATATATATATATATATATATATATATATATATATATATATATATGGTAATTTGTTAAATTAACCGCTAGTAGCAATACAACTAAAACTAAATAAATTAACGTTACACTTATATTTTTAGTGACAAATTGTTCTGAGCTCAAACTGGATTTGAACCCCATACAATGTTTGAATATCTCTCCTTATTGCTATTCAACCATTCTAACATACATTTTCAGTCATTTCCTGCATTACACTCTGTTTTTTTTCATGGCCAGAGAACACATTTCCTGATTAAAGAAAGAATTTCTCCATTTTGATATAAATTTCTTTCAATAATTTAAGGCAGTCAGTCATTCTTTTGTGTATGAAGCATAAATCCGAATATGACAATCAGCGATCAAGAATAAATTTAATCATTACATACAGGGAGAATTGAGCTAATATTAGGAAAATATTTGTAGAATATCAAGAATGCTCCGTTATGAGTTAGGGAATGTAACTGAAGCCGAGATACCAGGTCGAGTCATATAATATTGTAGATTCTTTTTTGGATTTTCTCCAGAATCAGAGAATACATAACAGAAACACCAGAGTAGATGTGGTAACGAAATCTAATGCATGGGTCAAAGTTAAACTTATAAATGTGCAATACACGTACGTATGAAAAGATTGCCTAACACGACACAGTGAATCATAATTATAAAGCTCCTAAAGAGAAATACGCATTTTTAAGCAGTGTAATGCATGGTCATCAGTAAAATGGTGACCCCGAAATGCGATTTGCAGGTCGGGCACGCTAGAAACAATCAGAGGCGGAAGTTTAAATATCTGGGAATCGTTCTAACAGAAGACGGTAAATACAACACCGAGATCCGTAGAAGTATTGGGATGGCCCATTCCATTTGCTGAGCAGAATATTGCAACACAGGAGGATTTCTTTAGTAATGACAAAAAGAATACATCTGTCCTTCTCTACGGTAGCGAAAGTTGGACTATTTCCTAAACGTTGAAGAAGAGACTCGAGGCAACGGAGATGTGGTTCTACAGAAGAATGCTAAGGATATCATTGACCGAGCGTTTGAGCAACGATGACGTCTTAGAGAGGTTGAAAACAAGGAGGAGGCTTATACTTAACATCAGGAAGAGGCAGCTGACGTTCCTGGGACACATAACGAGGAGGGAGGGCCTGGAGAATCTGATACTCACGGCTCGAGTAGAGGGAAATAGACACAAGGGAAAACAACGCATGACATACTTAGCGGCCTGAAGCAATTGGATGACAGGACGTGGTCTGGGGATGGCAGAGGGAAGGAACTTGTTGAGAGCTACAAGGGATAGAGGGATGTGGAGAGCCATGAAAGGACACGGCACATAGAAAGAAAAGAAAGAACTGAGCTTTATTTTGCCGTAATGACTTTGTGTGGCTTTTTTTTATTCTTATCAAAACGCACTGTACAAGTAGGGAAGAATGACATCCAATTATTCGTAATGGTTGGAAAATTCTAAAGGTTCCGTGGAATCCCTATTTCCTCTAACTGTCCTATTGTTAATCGGGTCTTTCCGGATCATTGCAATCCATACGACCTCAACATTTTCCGGCGTTCTGTTACTTAAGAACTTCTGAGATTTTCTTCAGATATCCGACAGAATTTCAGACCATGATAACCATTTTTCCTGCGCTTCGTTCATTGAATCATCCCAGAATCGCTTTATTCTTCTGCGGATAAATGTACAACGTTCAAACAAAACATGACCCTTGCCCGTTGTGAATGCAGTGGTAATATCACACAATGGTGACCAACTCTAATTTTTTATTTATTTATTTTTTTAATCCGGTTTACCTTGTACAATGCCCAAGAGTCACTCGAAGTATAGGGATACGGAAGTAATTTGTTCTGTGAGCGGTAAGAGTTTGGTGTAAAAAGGCGCAGTTTACTATGGGATGTGGGACATATAACGGTTAAGCCTAGAATAGGTAGCTATCGGGAAAGCATCCTCTTGGGAGTCGATTCCAGAAAGTAGTGATTGTTGGGAAGAAGTTTTTCGAATCGTAATTATTTCTCACTAACAAAAGAATACGAAGCAAATGAATGTGCTTCACCTCAGTATATTGGTCTGACATGTGAAAAGTACGGAATGTAGCCCAATTAAAGAAGGGACTAATACGCCTGCACAAAGATGACCCATGAATTGTTGTCATGTTACATCAAGGCTAAAAAAACGATTCTCTCTCCAGGTATTAAATAAGGTTCTATACATTCGAGAAAGACCTGTCATATGTATACCTTATTGTATAAAGAAAAAAAATATCCTTTGTCATTACATATGCAATATCACTTGGTATTTACTGCAGGTGTTTTATCACTTTTATAACAAAAGCTTCTTTTTTATATCGAAAAGAGATGCTCATTATTATAGCAGCCACAGAAACAACTTCTCCCTGTTGCCATAATTTTATCGAGAAATAAGTGTTTTCTTCTTTTCCAACCAAAATCTACATCTAGCGATACCTAAATAAGGCACTAGCGGAAACCTCCGTTGAATAAACAACGTGTTAAAATGTCCGCAGAAGCCAAAACAAATCACGCGCTTTCTCAATATATTACTTCAAAAACAAATCGCCAATTTAAAGTTTATTTAAAAATTTAAAAAAATAAAGGAATGATTGATAGATTTGACTTTTTACGACTTATCAATTATTATTTATAGCCAGAAAATATTTTTGATTGCAAGAATTATTTTAGAGATAATAATGATCTATGATGCGTGCTAATAATTAACCCATAGCCTGGGGAGAAGAGGTGGATTTATACTTTTCCCAAGCGTATTTGCACGTAAATGAATATAAAGAACCCAACGTGAGGTAGAACTTGTCTCTCCGATTTCCAATTCCGAGCCGTTATTTATAACACCACCCGTACATCCATGCTTACGAATTTAGGTACCGACTAGGATCGAATATTTAACTCCAATGATTGTAGAGAATCAATATTTTAACATAATGAGGTTATAAGCCCGATCAAATAGAAGAAAAGGTCATCAGTCCTAGACATTTAGCAATGACGTAAACACAGGGTGATATTTTAAAATAAAAACAAAGATAAAGAAAACTCTTTAAAAAAATGAGAGATCGATTTTACATTTTATTTATATTATGAACATAATCCAAATTCTAAAAGGATTTTAATCAATATTTTATGTTATCTTACGTATATTACAGTATACAAATTATTCACAAAATCCCCTATATTTTTACGATTGGACAATTTATCATCAGGTGTGTAATTTTCTTTAAATGATTGCTACACAAAATTATAAAATATTCCAGTGGCTTCATTTTCCAAACTTAAAATAGACTTTCTCTATTTTCATGCTTTACTTGACACAGTCAACGAGTTATGTTAAAAGGAAAACACATTTTTGTACGTCTAGTTCGCTGTGAATCATCAGAAGAGTGACACATCTAACTTGCTACGAGATTTAAAATGATTCTCCTAGAAAAATGGGTTAACGTTGCAAAACTAGTCATATTTGTCTGTAAACGTGGCCATAATCCGTTGCGGAAAAAATTACAGGCTGTGGGGCTGTGGAAGTTCGGCTTCGTCCAGTGGCTAGAGGGTGCGGATAATCAGGAAAGCAGCAAAACTACAGATGCAGAACAACGTTCCCTGGGAGCTATAAAGAGCCGTAGTTTTATGCGTCTGTTGACAGTTTTATATGGAAGCCAAAGAAAACGGCAATGAACAGTTGCCATATTAGCCATGCAACTCAGATGACGGTATTAAACTCGTCGGCAATAATATATCATACAAGTTTGTATTTGCATTTGAGGTAAATTATATGAAAGATGTTTCAGTTACCGCATCGCTGATCATATATATGAAATCAATACACGCACACACACACATACATACACACACACACACACACACACACACACACATATATATATATATATATATATATATATATATATATGTGTGTGTATGTATACGCACTTTCTTTTTCCAGCATATGCATAAAATAAATGCATATTCTTTCACACTGTATCAGTAGTATTGCTTTTTTCTACAGACACACATTTGTACAAAACACGAAGACGCATATACAACTTTTTATTTATATATATATTCTAAAGCAAGAACTAAGAAACTACACTAAATTCGAGGATAATTATGTATTCATAACTATATCCATAACTTAGATACGAAGAAAATTCACAGGAAAATTGTTTTAAAAATGCTATAATTTTTACAACAATTTACATTTTAATCTTTTTCTCGATCAATGCTTTAATTTATTGAATATTCGTTCCATAAATAAAACATTACATATTGAAATTTTCGAATCAACATTCAATGATAAATATGTCTCAGACAGCAGACATATTAACAAGCACGCTCGAGTGCGCGGATATACACATACAGACATGCGGGCGGACACGTGCACAGATCCACAGACAAGAAAAAAACACTTTGAAATATAAGTAAATGGCCGAAAGTGCTTGGGAGAATGAAAATTTCTGTATTCCCTTACTCCTACAAAACGAAAAAAATATATTCTGTCCTTTTTAAAATAATAAAAAAAGAATTACAATAATTTTGTCATTTCCAACATTGATATAAGATTAACTTACGACTATGATTTTGAGAGAACCTATTTTTTATATGGTAATATCTATATTTTATGCTCTCAGCCAAAATCAAGTTTTGCCTTTTCTTTGTGAGACCTTTATTGGTGTTTAGTTGCAGGATTTTTTCATTATGAACGTAGCTTGAGAAGTTGCTGCTAGACGAAATTGAGGTACCGAAAATTTATCGCTTCGACCATTTCGAAAAATTAGTTTTTGAAGACAACCAAATTAATTGGGGTGAAGTGATAATTAAAGAAACTTGAGTTAAGATCTACTGAATGTATTTAATTGACTTTTAAATATGAACATTATCATATATATTCGTTGGCTCGGGGTCATTTTCTCGGCCGGAAGACCCATCTTCGCATGTTTACTGATTGTTACCGAATCAGAATAAGTGAATAGCCCTCGTAAGTTTACCCAGTCAGAATAAGTGAATAGCCCAAGTATGTTTCCCTTAGTTAGAATAAGCGCATAGCTCATGTATATTTTACCCAGTTAGAATAAGTGAATAGACCATGCAATCTTACACAGATAGCATAAGTGAATAGCCCACCAATGTTTTACCCAGTCAGAATATATGACGAACTCATTCAGGTTTTACCCAGTCAGAATAAGTCAATAGCCCATGAAAGTATTACATAATAAGAATAAATGAAGAATCCGTGCAAGTTTTCGCCTGTCACAATAAGTGAATAGTCCATCCACGTTTTACATAATCAGAATAAATGAATAGCTATGCAAACACTCTTAGAAACAGTGAATAGCCCATGTAAGTTTTCCTTGTCAGAATAAGTGACATACACGTTTTACGTAATTAGAATGAGAGAATGGTCTATGCAAGTTTGACATATTCAGAATGAGTGACACTTGTTTAACTGGAGTAGTAAATGACAAGTAAAACGTTTAAATATTTACAAATAAATATCGGTAATTTGCATATATTTTTGCCACGGAAGTTCTATTTACTTGCTTGTCATGTATTTTCCTTCTCAAACACAATGTAGACAAATCATATCGCTGTCAGACTGGCATCTACATTCAATAAACTTATTTTCTTTCTTTGCTGAATGAATTTTCAGATACTTCAGATTGTCTGGTGTTTACATAAAGATGTTTTGAATTTTAAATATCCTGTTTCAGTAAATGCACAAATGACAAGAGATAAAAAAGGAAAAAAAAAACTCTTTCCAATATTTGAGTAAATTATTGTTTTTAAAATTATTAAAACTAATTATACTTTTTCCTTAATTTTATTACATTTTATTTTTATCACGATGACATTCGGGTTTAATTATTAATATTTTATCATTGTTAAATCATCATGATGATTTGGAATTTGACCCTCATTAAATTGACTCTTTTGCTCGGAAAGATACAGAGATGAACAGGGATTTATTAAACTTTATCTTTATCAAATTCTTTTCTTTGCAGAAAACATATAAATGTCTAATTTCAAAAGGCTTGTCTCAAATAGCGTCTTTAGTTTAATTGCTTTTGTAAGTTATATACCTATATATTTAAATAAATAAATATTTACTTTTAATATATACAGTATAAATGTCCAACTAGACGTGCAGCTGCGAATTTCGCTTGAGTATTTGTAGGGAGCGCAGTTATCGTTGAGCGCCAATATCGGTAGTTGAAAAGCCTTAATCTTATTCCTGCAGAGAAGTGTAATACCAAAAGTTAAAAGATTATAGACATAAAATTCGGAAAATCAATAAAAAAACATGGTACTTTACAACCACATAATGTAGAAGGATGATTACAGATGCAGGGAAATACATATGAAGACGTATATTTTTTCCTTTCTACATCTATTTAAACTTTTCGTTTAAAACATTTCTTTAAAAAAAAAAAAAATAATATAATTTATTTTCAATCAAATTACTTTTTCTCGTTTAGCTTTTCTTCTTATAGACCATTTTCCCATTTCCTTCACTTTTCTATTCCTTCTGCGACTCATCTTTTGTTCATTTAAATGATTTTTTATACGTATTTAATGTTATTTATACTATTTACATTTTCCTCATCTGTATTGTGTCATTCCCAATGTTTCAGTCGTTGTACGCTCCGGCGTTCTTCAGGAAATATTTTTAAAATTTCGAACCGAACTTAGAATATATGGAGTTCCTGAAGATTGGTTCGATGGCGTTTGTGCTGGTGTTCTTCCCATGATAACTTGCTTATATGGGCTGGCATATAGCATTCACATTCTTGCATCGCTGAGTAAAGACACACACAATCTTTTCCATTTTTTCCACATTGGAAGAACAACTACACAAACGGCATCAATATCAATCTTCAGAAACACCAACATACAGATTGACTATAAAAATATCACCTGAAGAAGGTCGGAGCTTAGAACGGTCGGAACGTTGTTAATGTGATAATAAAGATACGCACAACAGTCGAACAATGTAAATTGGATAAATAGTTAAAATAATCCATCTCAGTAATGTAGACAGATATCTTAATGTTATTCATTGCCACATTTGTTTATTTAATGTCTAATCTTTTTTTTTAGACTCTCTTCAATGTTTCTTTCATTTTTCCTTTGTTTTTCATATGTTATTGTCCATCGCCCAATCTTCTTTTTCGTTCTCTTCTTATCAGTTCACTTCTGCGTCATCGTGCTTCGGTTTTACTAGCTTTCATTTCACGTCTATGCCACCCACTTTTCTTTATCAATTTAGTAATTTTCTCTTCGTCCTTTCTCCCTTTAAAACCTTCTCCACACAATCACATAGGTTTTCTTTACCCAATGTTTTTTTTTTTTCGTTTTAATAGATTTCCTCGTCTCTTTCTCGCTCACCAAATCTTCCTGCTTTATTTGGGGATTCGTGAACACACATCCTGCGACTGACAGCTCCCTGGGGATTGAAGTGGAGCCAGTATCTATTAAATCTGGTTCGCACTTTTCTCGCTGTAGAAAATAGCTGTGACTCTAGGCTAATGAGATGATTCTAAAGGAGGCCAGATTTTACAGCACTTTTTCTTCCTTTCACATTCCATTCGCTTTCTCTGTCTTTTTCAAAACTCCATTGGTTTAAAATTAGGCAAATGGATAAACGAGCCCATGGGTCACAGTGCTGATCTCCAGGGTCAGAATTTGAGAGTTCACATCTTCTCGTCGGCCCTCCACACAGATAATCATTTGACCCTAGGGCATCTTCTGTAACGGCAGTCATAGAATGTTACGGACATTCCTTAAGCCAAGGGTAGATAATCACTAAGTTTATTCTGTGTGGGGTAAAGGGCCAAAATATAGAGACATGAAGTGAAGATTGATCTCATTAAATTTAGGAGAATACCTTGATAACCTTCGCTCTACACCAGGTTTTCTTTGCTTTCGATGATGAAAAAATATGCAGAATTGATTTTTGAACTCATGACATATATGACACCAGGGTACTCAATATATATCAGATTCTTCAGAACTTTAAGATAAAAAAGCAAACAAATGGAAATATATGTATCGATCACAGAAAAACATGATTATATATCTATATATAAAAATATATTGGCTTTATTGCCATCGATCGTACAAAACATACACATTTTTTTTATCATTTTAAACACTATATGTAGTAGATACACATGTTTGGGTAGAACCGTGTAAATTATATCCAGCAACTTGTGCCATCGAAAGTCTTAATAAAGTAATTGTTCCCTCGCTGGCATGGTTCACACCTATGTCTTCCTTTATAACGAACATGGTCGTCTGACCAGTTGTGCTTTCATCTACTCAGTCATGCAGAGCTGTACAACCCAGAACAATTCAATTACTTTTTTATGGAATGCAAATCTCTCGTTCTTATTCGTTTAAAATAATAAAAGATGTCGGATTGGGGTTAATGCCTTTTCATTCCTTATACATTTTTACACCTTTGGAAGATATTTTTCGCATTGAGAAAACTTTATTATTATTATTATTATTATTATATTTGTTATCAGAAATTCCAACTCTATAAATACTTAAGAATAATTTGGTTTGAAACGAAAATACAGGATGTTTAAAATTTTGTTTATATCGTTTCCGATATAAATATAGTCTAGGCCAGCTTTTCTCAACTGGTGCGTCGAGTGTATTAATGTTTCTGAAAGGGCTCAGCAATTTTTACGGAAGAGTAATTTATGAATTATTTTTATATTAAAAAAAAATCTTATTTTGTTAAAGCTGAAGACACCACGCACATGTATTTAATGTCTAAGTCAACTGATATTTCAAATGATGATGTTGGCTTATTGTCAACAGAAAAAAGGGATATGGTTGCTATATCTGCTGATCTTGTCTTACAAATCAAGCGTAAAGCGGGATCCATTTGTCAATTTCTAATTTTCAGAAGAATATCCTTCAATAACGTGTAAAGAACTGAACGTTTTATTGCAGTTTTCCACGCAATACTTCTGAGAATTAGGGCACTTCGACGTGTTGTAATGGTTAACAATCAATTAAAACTGACTAGTAAATTCGATCCTCACTGGATGCCCCATACCTTCGTATTTGTGCCATATTGAAACTGCTCTTAGAAAACTACCATGCCTCTGCAAATTAGGATTTTATGCACTTGCCAACATTAAATGAAAAAATTGATCAAATATTAAATGCATTGATGAGGAGATGAGAGCCTGTTTATCACATACAAGGCCTTAGATTCAAAATTTTCTCAAAAGATTCCAAGCACATTTTTCAGAAAAGCATACTAAAATATACAATATAATGTCTTAAAAATAAAACTCATTTCAGGAGATTCTTGCTTATTTTTTTTCTATTTTCAAATGTCATGACTAATTTTTCCTTATTAAAAGTGCTTACCAGAGTTATTTTACAAGTACACCCTAAGGTAAAAAAAAATGTTGAGAAACATTAATCTAGGCAAAAGAAAACAAGCAGAGCAAAGTAAGATTTATTTATCCAAACTAGAATGAGAAATTCAAAGGTATATGTATTTCTTGAATGAAGTTTTTACAATTTGCAATATGCGTACCGCGTGTGATACAGCAGACGTCAAGTCAGTAGTCCTGCTTTTGCGAAACTCGTTAATCTTGGAGGAATATGGTTTTCCAGATATCTTCTTCTTATGGACTTCCTGCGACTCGGAAGAAATGTTTCCCCAACCAACTCCACCATCTCCATCCATACTAGAAATCGTTCAGATACTTTTTGCCCTGCGCAGACAGCCTTCCTCTTTTAGCTTTTTGTGCCATGTGAAAATCTGCATTGGATTTAGTGCAATTTTAGCGAATTTTCTCACAAATGCATGATGCACAGTCTTGTACAATTGTGTTCGAGCATACTCTGACAAAGAAAACTACATTTATCAGTGAATGGCATACCTATAATTTTTAGCTCTTTCTACACATGGCGTCAACATTTGTGATCATTTGAACGAGAAGTGGTGAATTTATTAGATTACGAAATGGTATCACTTTTTCTGAAATACCATCGATATTCCTATAATAATACAAATAATGCTAATTTTCTCTAGTTTTTAAATAACGTAATAAGTTCAAATATTGTTTCATCTAATAATAGGCTTAAGAGACAGTTAATGTAGAAGCATATTGAATGAGTTTCTTGCATGTGTGTAAGAAGAAAAATTAAGTGCATATTATAAGAATATGTAAGATAGATTAAGGTTAAACCTAGAATTGAATAGGTTAAGACTGTAAGGATTGGGAAAACATCCTCTCGGGAGTCTGTTCGGCAAAGTCAGATTACTTGGGGAGAAACTCTCTGAATGGAACTTTCTTCTTACGACTTGAATACGAAGGGAAAAAAGGATGATTCAATATTGTCCTAGGTGCGGGAACTAAGGAATATATCTCGTCTGAATATTGTACATGGAAATAGTGATAGAGTAGCAAAAGGCTTGCGACGATTTTTCTGTCGGTAAGACGACTGTAATGTTGAAAATAATATATCACCCACAAGGCCATGTAGACGTATTTGAATTCTGTCATATCCGGAAAGCGAGGATTGAGCAGCTCTAACCCAGATATAGTAGCAATACACCGTTTAACGTCTGATAAAAATAGAGCAAGGCCAGCGGAGTCAAATGCATCCTGGATATGTAGAAGTAGCCTGATAACCCGTTTTGTTTTTCATTTATCTATTCGCATAGAAACTAATTAAGTTGTATACAGTATTTAATCTTACCTGGATGTATGCTTATATATATATATATATATATATATATATATATATATATATATATATATATATATATATATTTCGTTTTACACACATACAAACACAAAACACACATATATATATATATATATATATATATATATATATATATATATATATATATATATATATATAATCATATCAAAATATAAATCTTCGAATGGATCCTTTCCAATATCTTCTTTCTTGAAAGAATTTTATCCTTTCCCAAGGCAAAATACATGACTACAAAAAAAATAGTTAAAATAAAAAAAAAGCGCTTATTCAAAATATATAACACATAAATCAAGCCCAATCCCAAATGATTTACATACTAATTTTCATATATATATATATATATATATATATATATATATATATATATATATATATATATATATATATATCAGAATCACCTATACTTTATGAGTGATGTTTTATAGGTGTTTATAGAAATGTGTATTTGTTACGGAATTAATAGATTTTAATTCCAATATGAATTAATTAGCCTTGCTGGGCTATGTAAATCTCAGTGAAATGGCTGTTCCCCTATAAAGGCTAAGACAGTTTCGATGGCACAATCTCTTTATTAAGATTGTCGAATGCACAATTCGGTGGACATAATTTACACTGTCAAAAAAATGAGAGTCTACTGAAATACGTGTATCTAACACATGCAATGTTTAAATTTCTAAAAAAATGTAGATGCTTTTTAATCTTCGACTTCGATAAAGCTAATTCATATTTTACAATATTTTTTTTTCTTTTCATAATTGGATATTGCTGAAGAATGATTATCAACCAACATGTACAAGATGTCAAGATAGACTCACGGTGAAACACATTTTATCACTTAGCACCTGTAGCATAAAAATTCTACACGGACATCATCATCATAAAACTAATAGAAAATACTGAAACCGTCAACATAACGTCCTATCTTAAAGAAGTAGGATTTTGCCAAAATATGTACCACCTACAATAGATCATCTACAAACTATATATATATATATATATATATATATATATATATATATATATATATATATATATATTAAAAACTAGAAATGTAGTATTGTAGGCCATGATAAGTTTAAAATAAAACACACACCAGTCGACCGGTTTCCTCATAATCTAAATTCCCCGTTAACAGTTCTGACGAGAGTGGACGAAACCGGTCGACTGGTGTGTGTTTTATTTTAAACTTATCATGGTCTACAATACTACATTTCTAGTTTTTAATGCCTTAATACGCTTTTGTACCGTTTCAAACCTATTTAAATATATATATATATATATATATACGTTCACCCTGAAAATATAAAATTATGTAAAAAATATCAGTAGTACAATTGCGTACAAAATAGTTGAAGGCATAAAAATTTGTATAAAATATACAGATTTCGGCATTAAATACCACATAGAGGGGTTGATATGCTGCTAAAAGAAAAATAACCAAATCAAAATATTTTCATAAGGGAACAATTATTTTATTGGAAAAGTGTAAATAATGTCTGCGGCAAAAAATAATTTACTCCTTATCCAGAGACGTCAGGCTGATATCGAAATGACTACTATATGATTTTGAAATGGTAAACAGATTTTATTCTATTCTATTCTCTGTTTCCCATCGTTGACATTATATTAACAAAGCCCAGACACCTAGAAATATGACTCTAATGATTTGGCAACATCTTCGTTTGTTGGTTGGCCGTCCAGTGAGACTTTGCTGCTAAATATGTCAGCAGTTTGCAATCTCCACCGATTTCCAGGCTTGCCATATATTCTCTGTCAGTAAAGACGTAAGAGTGGAATAAAGCTGTGTCGTAAACATGTATATATCGCTGTTTATTCTCCGAAGGAAGAGACTGTAATTCAATCGTATGAAGTCAGCTCCACGCTGGTTGTCTCTCGCTGTGAATGTCGCAGAGTGTGACTCTCTTTCCATTCAAATATATGCGAAAGTATTTATAAACTTTTCATGACTAACAGCCGACGATATGAGATAGAAGTTTGGGAATCAGTGAAAGGTATGGCGCTATTAAAAATGACGTTGATGGATTGCTCCTATTTCCACTCGTCTGACTTCTGTTGTCTTTTCTTCTGCTTCCACTCGTCTGTAATTCCGCGCCAGAAAAAAGGGCGAATATATAATATTTTAATTATGGAAGAAGTGTTTCAAGCACTCAAACGGATGTCTAAAATCACGTATACTACCAAGTCCTATACGTTTTCTTATACATACATACCTATTATAAATTAGTGCATTATATTAGAGAACGAATATATATATATATAGGGCAGATGGAACACGCTTTCTTACAGTAGACCTTAGCAGTTTAAGCGTACCATTATTTTACTTTCAATATAAGAACTTTCTTTTTTCCGTAAAAGAAACGTTTTACCATTTCTATAGCATATCTAATTTTCAGCCTCTGAAAGATTAGTGTTCTTAGACTTTGGGACTTGGTCACAGCAAGTGAAAAAATGAAATAAAAAAAATGTCTAAGAATGAAGCGTCAGAGTTTTGAATACAAAAACGTGTAAAAGTAAGGAGTAAGATAATATCTTTTCTCTATTTCATTATAACAAATTTTGAACTAACAATGAAAAACTTAGTATACTAAAAGAGAGATTAGCCTCCGGATTGTGACAGATAGTGTCACTTTCATCAGAGTTGGTTTCGACCAACAACCTTTTATTTGTTAACATTTTCAAAATAGAAAAACTGAAAAATTAGATTACAATGCTATTTACAATCTACTGTAAAATTTCGCGCAGTACAATGACTTTTTATTCAGCAGAATACACTTTTTGGTTTTAAGAATACAGACTGTGCTAACCATATTTTGAAATAAATCAACACTACTTAGATTCATTTTTCTGCTTTTAAAAAATTGGGCACAGTCATTTTTTATAATAATTTGGTAGATTAATATTCATTAAACCGTTCTGTACACATTACGATTGTAATAATAGAAGACATAGTGATATTTTCTCATTTTATAAGTGAGACGCTGTTCATGATATAAACACAATGACAAATCAGTCTCAGATATCTTAAATAATTATTTGTACTTTATTTTTATTTATAAATGTCAACAATTATACTGCTTATGTCATTGATAGCTGCATACTACTGATGCTGTTATGTTTCGAATGTTGATGATGCAACAATCAATACATTACATTCTAAAGAATTACTTGAAACAAATGCAATATTATGAATATCCTGAAACTCAGCTAACAAAATGATGTTGCTACAACGTCTTTGCATAGAAAACGCATAATATTTTTTTATAGACTACTCCAGAACGTAGACGCAATGAGACGTTAAGATTTGCAAATACATTGCCTTGTCAGCTTAAATTTACAGGAAATGAATAATAAATTCAAGGAAGATATTAAAATATTCATTTTTAAATTAATGATTCTCAATGTAAATATATATATATATATATATATATATATATATATATATATATATATATATATATATATATATCGGCTATGCATATTGTTAAATGAAGAATTATTCTGATATCCCTCTACCACTGTGGAATTTTTCAGCTAGAGTGCTTCGTGATGTTGCCATAATATTGTGAGATTGTTTAGTGGCCAGTTGGGGCCAGGAAAAAAAAATTGGTTGCAACGTTACATTTCTGTCGGCAAAACATAACATATCCCCAAACCAAATTACAACGTATTTGCAACGTTACAAGAGTGTTCCGTGTTATCTGGTAATTAAGTGTAAAAACAAACAAATTAAGCCGTAAACGGTTTTTTAAAAACATTCGCCATGATTTCGGCCAACAGTTTTAAAACAATAATATAATAGCTAGCTGCTCGTTTCCGAATATGCCCATCTGCTCGGCTTGTTGAAGAAGCTCTGTTGTGGACACTGGTTTAGGCAACTTCGTGATTCATCAACATAGAGACATGATTTGGGTTATACAGCAATAATACTATGCGAAACTGATTTACAATTTCTGAGAGAGAGAGAGAGAGAGTACAATTTGATCAGTAGTTGAACGGGCTCTATGCTCAAACCGTCGATCACGTTGACCAGTGACTTCATGCCTAGCACAATTACGAAGATTTTCGTCTGCCCAATTTTCCTCGGAATGCTTTGGCCAAGCGTGGTATGTGTAGCAGGCACTTCCCAAAGGTGCCAAATAGGTATTAACAAGATGCCACCGAAAAGCTAATCAAAGTATTGAGAAACAGGAAAATCTAGTTAGAGACAAAAAAGTGTACTGAGATGTTTTGTATTATTAGTCATCCAATATGTTAGTTAATGCTAGACAACGTTACAGTTAAAGAAGAGACTTCAAGCAACAGAAATGTAGTTCTACAGCTAGATGCTAAGAATACCATGAATAGATCATGTGAGCAATGATGATGAAGACATAATAACTATCAGAAAGAGATTGTTGAAATTTCTAGGACATATAAGAGGGCTTGGAAATTTTACATTCCCAGAACGTATTGAAGGCAAGGCGGACAGAGGAAATCAGCGCATACTCTACCTAACTATCGTGTGCATAATGTTGACAGAACAAGGAATAGGAGAGATACCAAACATGCAACATTTATAAAATTTACAGAGAATAGGAAATTGTGGAGAGCCATGATCGCCCACGTCATGAAGGGACACGGCAGACAGTAGCACTTCGACAAATCGACAATGTTTTATGGTCGGAAGGCTAATATTTTAACTGCTCGCCAATTTTTCCTGGAAATTATGAACTACAGAAACTAGTGTAACAGTCGCTATCATCATAGATGTGCCACTATAAATGCATGATTTTAAATGATTCCGGCCTACCATGGAATAAATAAGTTATTTTTCGTGGTTTCCTGAACGTAATCTGCTTCTGAATCTGCAATAACACTGTGGAGTAAATATCCACTATTTCGCCCGATCGTCAATGTGCCCGAATGGACAGCCCGACAACTGAAAGTTTAATAGTGACACAGTCTCTCATAAATACTCATATCTAACTTTATTCTCGTGGAGAAGAGACCGTAATCTAATCAAGATAACACACATCACCTCACAATCGTTTATCATGCGATTTACGCTACTCAAAAGCAAAGAACGAGCGACGGTTTGACAGCTGAATACCTTGCACGGATCTTCCAGTAAAACGACCAGTAGAAAGACACAGGTCTGCATGTAAAGCAGTAACAGAGGAAGGATAAATTCTAGCAATAATTCTGAGTTGTTGATGATTTCGGAAGAGAAAACTGTCCGAGTGTTTTGCTGATATTTTAATAGCAATGCAGACGGTCTGAAAAGTAAGAAAAACAATAATTAAAAATCTTATACGACGTCTGTCCAATAATAGATGTAAATTAGCAAATATATTTCATGCGCAAAATGTATCAATTATTTCGGGACACATGTAGTTATATTTTTCTTGTTGTTTCGATTTAAATTTATCTGTTTGAGGAAACTGCGATACTAAGGACAGAAATTATACTAGTTTCCTTTTTTTTCTCTGAGGCAAGCATATGAACAGGTATTTTCTTTTTACTGATTTTCATGTGGTAAATTCAAATTTCTGAAATGTTTTGTTCTATCGCCTCTAGTTCTTTTGCTTTCATATATAATATTTCTATTACACTGCTTATAAACTCAAAATATAATATATTTATTTTATCTATTACGTAGGCATATTAAAACAGCATATATTCAGAATACTGGCTGAACTAAATTACTTAGATAATACCATAAATCGACGTCATAGTACAACAGATTTAAATGTGATATTTCTCGGACAATCTCGTATGTTGCGCAGGAGCATCCAGCTGGTCCGCATCGTACTGTGTTTCGACTTGCTTTGGTAGTTTCCTTCTGTCTTAGTTATATCTTAGTGGAGCATTTCTCCATGCACATACCTTACTGTCTTGAGATTTAGAGGGAAGAAGTTAAGGGGTGGGTAAAGTGAATTTTGAGTGACATTCGGTATTCCATATCCTCGTATAACCCTGCAACAATTTCTCGATAGATACTTGGTAATCTGGTATCTGTGTATAACCAAGGAAGCCATGGTAAACTGAATTAAATGATTCATAAGCGCTCAGTTCATTAAAGATATGAAACCTCTGCGGTAGTACAATCTGTTTTCTATGTCTAAGAATGAGGCGATGTGTTTGTTTCGTATCCTGAAACTGGTGATGATTATATTTGCCGTGAGCATGTTCCACTGCTTCAGCCAGGATGCTAGGAGCTCAGACTGCTGCTTAGATAGCTACACATCATGGGCAAGAAGCATTCACGTCTTCTTGGGGGCCCAAGTAGTGCTCACTACAACTTGCTCCGGAATAAAAAGAAACATTGCCTTCAGAAGAGAGCGACTTGGCAGAATTTTCTTTATATGCTAAAAGTGTAATGGCAATGATATCATCTGAGAGAGTAATATCTATCATAGATGAAGAGGGCTTGAAATAATTATTTTTTAAAAAACAAACACACATTGAACACTTGTATTTGTTAGATGAAAATAACAATCATTTGCATGGATTCGTTGTTCTCGCTAGACCATCGGGGCAGCAAGTTGAAGGGTGTATTCTTGTCATAAAACTATGCAGTAAGTACATTTTAACAGGATTTACAACAGATGTGTGGGGTCAAATTTTAGAGTCAAAATAATATTAAAAAGTTTTCAGGAGAGCAGTAATTGTTTGGTGCTGTGCAACTGTCATGTATTCTCCACACAGGTAACAGAATGATTTTGCCTTGTTGATGCATCCTCGGTGTTTTGAAGCGACTGAAGCTAGTGTATTAGCTCACAAAAATACGTAAAAACTGATCATATATATGGTCACGTTTCTGTGTAACAGACATTCGAATACGGACAGGATTTCGCCGAAATGAAACATAGACCAAAGAAGACGGACATTATGTATTTTTCAAAAAAAGAAGAAAACTCACACAATTAAGAAAATACAGCAGCAAAATCTCCTAAATGGAACACATGAGACAGCCTTAAATGTATGTACATGCACATATTTTACCTATATGTATAAATATACAAAATATATATATATATATATATATATATATATATATATATATATATATATGTGTGTGTGTGTGTGTGTGTGTGTGTGTGTGTGTGACAAGTGTATATAAATATAAATAAATATATATATGTATAATTATTGTGGTGATAAGTGAACACGGATTTCATATCTGAAATCAGCACCAAAATTAGGTTAGAGCACATATTTTTATGCTTGATTAAACCAGTGTTACTAGAAAAATACTTCAGAATTCTAATCTGTCACTCTGTGCAAACCCACTGAGCTGGAAATTGCACATTCAATATACTTGGAACCTCCATATGTACTACATCTTGTCCTTAAAAAGGATTTTAGAACTTGTCTAAGCTTATGCCAAGTATTTGTCAAGTTATGATCGTTTAAATTTGATCAATACGAGCACATGTTTAATCACTTATTTGTAGTTGATCAGTTCTTGATAGTTGTATTTTCTGCCTCTTTTCTTGTCAAAAAGAAAGTGCAATTTCCTTATACCGCATTCATTGACTAAACAGCCTGTTGGTTGAAATTTATAAAATCTTTCTCGTAAAGCAATGTTTCAGGAAAATAGGTTTTTCAAGTTTAGTAACTTAGCGCTCTCTCCAGTATTGATGGGACTTTCATTGTAAACCTTTTATTTGAAGTAGTGTGGAATGTCAACATCTTCATTATTTTATCAGTTTCTATTCAAGTTACATGTGATATCAATTTTAGTCGTTTCTGTTGTTGAAGGTCCTCAAGTGAGGACATTTCTGGTGAGGTTCTTTGGGATTTTAGCGCCAGTTCACGAGATTCGAAGAAGTATGTTCTTCGCCACAGGAATCACTCAAAGCCAATTTTGATCATTAATACATGAAAGCGATTTTATACAGATGACAACTGAGACATACCTGAAAGGGATCGGTGCTATGCATGACAACCGTATGCAATTATTGGAGTCTTGTTGAGATGAATGTTAGATGTGACAGGTACAACATGGCCGTTTGTAAAAAGAAAAAATGCCTTAATCAAGCAAATTCTGGAGCCCTACTTTAACACAATGTTGGCTAGATGTTGTCTGCATTTTTGTGCCTGACTCTGAACATCGACTAACGCCCGAGACAAACATTTTCTCCTTTTTAGTGTTCGCAAATATTGAATGAATTTAAATCTGCGATAGGCAGTACTTTAATTGATTGGTCCACTTGTAAAGATACAAAATAGGTTTAATGTTTTAACAGATTTTGTAGATGAGTATGCATTAGACTTTCTTTAAACCGTGACATTTGTCAGTGTTATGAATAACCAAGAGTGGTCTCCCCTTGTTGTGTTACTCTCCTCTTTGAGAGAGCTATTTCTGTTTACTGATAGTATCAAAGGACACTATACGCGAACTTTGTATTCTCAGTTGAATAAAGCTTTCTTGAAACCTACACCTGCATATTTTTGCCATTACAGTGAGTATCGAAAAATATTGAATATAAAACATCTGAAAAGTCGAGTTCTATTCATAATATAAATCTATGAATCTATACCCGACTTAAAAGTTATCGGTAAATTGTTTTTATTTCCAAATGTCAATTTGAAACTGTTCATAAATTATTGATAATATTGATGCCTTTTCTCTTAATTCGTAATAGTTTGCAGATATCCAAGAAAAGGTAGAAAACATTGTTACTAGTTTTCCCAGAAAATATTGTTATTTAACGTAACTAATTCTTTTCGGGAGATATTTTTGTCACATTACATTTCAATTTTTTTAATGTAAAATATTTTTTATGGCATTTTCTCAAGATTTAATGTGAGGAAATACTATTATAATACTGCCTCTGAATGTTACTATACTGATATTAAAATAATCGTGTTTGAAACTAACGTTTTTTTACACAATTTCAGCTGCAACGCCTACATGCTGCATACAAGAAGCATATAAATGTCTCTTTAATATTATATTAAAATTTAAAAAGTGTTTATTTAATTAAACACCTTCTGAAAGACATCAAAACAAAGTGACAATATTTCGTTGATCTCTCTAAACTTTATTTTAGGTCAGACTGTTTTTATTAGAAGCGTGGGTCGATTGAAAACTTGACTTTTGTAATACATAACATTTTCTTTTTTTACTTGTGAAAACATGGGGTAAGATGGTTTTATTAAGCCGGCCATTTTAGAGATGTGTTGCCTGATATCCTTGTAATTTAGCAATGAAAATTCTGACATTTAAAGAGGGCTCGATATTGTCATATTCGGTATCGGAAATCCAACTTTGATAAGATCATGCAGTTCACATTGAGGGAATAGGAATATTATTCTCAATAATTTAATTTTAGATTAACTCACTGAATACAAAACTTCTCTAAAACCTCTTATACATAAAATTATTTTATCTTTTGTCTAGTGACGAAAGACATTATTCCGTTATTTTTTTTTGAATTTTTTCTTTTTAATAATTACTTGTATATAATTGAAAGAAAATAGATTATTATCTCTATATAAAGAATATTATATTTATTCCATTTTGTAGTAAATGTCTTTTAGTTTTGATTTGAAGCAACTGTTAATATTCTTCATTTGATATTGTATTTTTTGTTGATAGCATTTACGAAATGTCTACAATTAATGTGATATCACAATGGTTCGTATAGAATCTGGTAAAATTTTAGAATAGAATATACGCCCCTTTATACTAAAAATAAATACTTACTGCATTCCATAATGAATCATTTCCTGATCCCGGAAACATTGTTTTACAAAAAATAATATAAAAAATAATAACGTGTCAAATGTTATATCCCATGGCAATATCAATTAGCATGTCTCGAATAATGTATAAAAGAATATATATATATATATATATATATATATATATATATATATATATATATATATATATACATGCTTTAGAATGTGCGCGAACACGCACGCGCGTCTGTGTGTGTGAAGATCGTTCACATCCAAAGATTGTTATTTTTTGAGAATCTGGCCATCAATCAACACAGAAGAGTGGAGTTATGGAAGAGATAGATTTGGGAGTTTTTTAATATTTGCTATTTTAAAAAAAGTTCCCCAACTAGAGATAGACGACAGTATTAATAAGCGTGGAAGTTCACATAATATTAATAAACTGTCGTGGAATAAAGGTCAATCTTATGATTTGGTTACAGATATTCTGAATTCCACCCGGTTTTCAGACATTTAGATTTGAATATTCAGGACAGATTGTTTTAATTATGAGTATCGAATGAGCGCTAATTTCATAAGTTTTTAAACGAAAATTGAAAAGTGTTATTATGATGTAAAACATTTTAAAAAGTAAATTAATATTAGATATATGCTAAATATTCTGAAAGTAGATTTACAAGTCGTGAATGTCTGGGTGTTACGGCATGATCAGTCTACACAACGTAGTGCATTTCCGTACTAATCTTTTTTGATAAATTGCGTTTTAACGATCTATGTTTTTCCTTTTCAGAAATCTTAACATGTTTTCAATCGGTTTAAACTCTGGTGAAGTAGTGTGCTACTTTCTCTATCAAATGACTTGAAATGAATCTTCTTCGGATACTCACAGGTTTTATTGGAGTACGATGACGGACAAAAGAGGTGCATAAAAAATCAACAGCATTCAGAAAGCGCTTATTTTCATCTTCAGACATGTGTGAGTTAAAAAATCAATGAATGTCTGATCTCTCGTATTATGATTATCTGGGTCGCCCTATGCACTCTCCACTTAAGTTCACTCTCCACTTCACTACATCACACCACTTCTCGCTTGTGGATATCCCAACATGAGAGGGCTTTTTCTGCCAAAAGCTACAAAGGTTTTGCTTCATCTATCTGATCTATCAAGGGTAGCATGTAATTCATTGTTGAAAATATCGGTGGTATGAATGTGTTTTATGGGAGAACAACTGCTTGATGTGACGCGATTTTCTCACTTATTTTTGGTATTTTATTCCAAGCACCACAAAATACTGTCTTATATCAATCTTTTGAGACGGATTTCACATGTGCCCTGATTCTTGGCACCACGCTTTCCATTGAGTTGAAGAGGAAAGACTATATCGAATCAATACTTACATCTACTGCAAACAAAGTTGGGTCAATGTATTGTGGCAGAATATTGTTCACGTCAGATTCCATCTGCCACATTTACAAATATACCATTTCGTCCGTATATCGAATAATATTGCCATATATAGTCTGGTGCACCTGATGTACATTTTGAGGTTCTTAACAAAACTCAAAGAAGTATCTGTAATATAACGGATCCTGA
>CAHIKZ030000484.1:502500-607500 GCA_903632075.3 Acanthosepion pharaonis
ATATTAAAAATTGTAATAGAATAGGTAAGGTGTAGACAAAAACACGCAAAGGTAACGATTAACGGTCATATACCTATTCCAGAAGTAGACTCAAGTGTAAGCTAATTGACCCGACTAAAAAAAAATTGGTAAAATTCGTAAAGTAACTTTGGAAAAAAGGCGTAAAAAACTCAGAGGTTTATTAGGTGTTAACCAATGGCAAATTACCAAAGCGGCCATTAATTGGTTCGATAATATAAAAGAAAAAAAGGCGCATAGATTCCTGTAATTTGATATCAAGGAATTCTATCCCATCATTTCTGTAGATCTGTTAAATAAGGTTATACACTTAGCTCAAGAATTCTTGAGATATGGGCAAAAAGATAAGTTATTTTAATGTCGGAATCGGTAGCTATGACAATGAGGGGTGTCGCAAGTAGTATAATTTTTAATTGTGGAAACTATCCTATAAATACAATAAAGAAACAATCAGCCTATACAGAGATGACGGACTAATGGTAATAAAATTAAATGAAACAGGGTAAACAATAATCACAGTAAAGTCTTACAACTGTTTTTAAAGAGTAAGGGCTCAGGATAGAAATAGAATAAAAACTTATCGATGTGAAATACCGAGATAGGAATTTAAATATATGCACAGAATAATACAAACCATGTAGTAAATCAGGAGATGTTCCATAATACCTACTGCGCCCTACCACCCTACTATAGTCACAAATCACTTATACAAGTCCATTACATCTAGACTATCCCCCAATTCCCAAAATAAAGGAATCTTTCAAAAAGCTATGAGCCTATATTAAGAAGTATTAAAAAGCGGACAAAATGAGAACAAAAACAAAACAATAATAAAATGCATAGGAGTAGAACATGTGGTTTAATCCAACATAAATAAATGAGTAAAGACCAACATATGATGAATATTTCTAAATTTAACTAAAAAATACTTTGCTATTTCTGAAAAAATGTAGAAACTATTAAACACAAGTAACATTAAATTGAGCTATATTTGTGCTAAAAATATCAGAAATATAAAAAAAGTTACTCAATATGAGTGATTGTAAACAAAACAAAGATAGATGCAATTGTAGAGTAAAAAGTTCCTGTTCCATGGAAGTAAGTGTATAATGGAACATATAGTTTATTTGGCTAAAACAGAGATTGTATATGGTAGTAACGATAAGGAAGAGAAAATATACATAGGGAACACTGAAAATGAGCGGGAAATATTTACAATAATCATAAACTGAGTTTTAATCACAGTAAATACGAAAACGCTACAAAGATGTCAGCGAATTATTAGAAAATTAAACGAGTAGGTAAGTCCGTTAAAATTACCTGGAAAATATATAAAAAAAAGTAGTAAAAACATAATGGATAGACGAAAGCTTTGCCTGGATGAAAAATAATTAACTTTGAGCAACGACAGCAGGATTCTTAATACAAAAACCTAATTAATTAGCAGATGTAAACACAACATAACATACTTATTGTGTCACCTACCATCGAACTAGCGTAAGGTTTTATTGGTGATTGTTCCCACCGAACTCGACTCTACATCTCAACAATTTATAGTTTAGCCTCCCTAGGGGTATTTTTCTTTGCCTATTTTCTTTTTTTCCCCTGTGTAAGTGTGGTTATCTAAGGGTAATTTAATTAAATTATTTTTAAGAATTTTTTCTGTGATACGTTAGGGCGAGTCACGCTTATTTATATAAGCACGCCCTTCTCTTATTTTCATTTTTTGTTCAAATCTTTTGAAGTTCGTGTCGGCGTGAAACTCGAGTTACTCGTTGTTAAGCGTTTTTTGATGTGTCTAGGCAATCGGTCCTTTGAGCACATTACTGATTAGGTAAGTTTGCCTTTAGTCCTTTTACATTTTTTTCCGTTTTGTCGTTTTTTATATGAGATTGTATTTTGGATAAGTGTTTTCGGTTTTGGCAAGTTGTCCGTTGATTCCACATGCGGTTGTTGTTTTTTCGTTTAATACATACATACATATATATATATATATATATATATATATATATATATATATATATATATATATATATATATATATATAGTCATACAAGCCTGTTTCGCTGTATATGGTTAGCATTCCGATTACTTTAAGCCGGGGTCAGGCAGAGTTCCTAGCCTAAAACTATCAAACATTAGGCAAAATTTAACGTATTATATACAAGATGTATACAAACACCAGTATCCATGAGGTCCCAATTTGTAATTGAAGTGCGATGTGTTAATAGCATCCGCACCAGCCACTGTTTTTAAAATTACTCTTTACGTATATACATACAATATATCTATCTATCTATCTATCTATATATATATATATATATATATATATATATATATATATATTTGTTGGTGTGTATAGACACTCAACTATATATTTATTAAATGTAATTGACAAGTTCTACCGAAAATCTTTTATTGTTGTTATGAAGTAGAGGAATCATTGTCAAAACAACAGATGGTAGCCCGACCGGCATTCACTGAAGCGTACCGCTTTTATAGGAATACCTCATTTACATACAATACTGCACCTCCCTGTACCGAAATGGCTTTCTGCCCTTTGTTGATCTTTGACTTCTAATTATTCTTGGGAATCTAAACTGTCTTTCTTGTTGTATATCTCGATTTCTTCTTATAGGTGTCCTATATGTCTGAGTTCATTTTCCGCTTTCGACTCCACATCAGATTTATGGTCTTTAACACCCATACATTGTTCAGTTTCATTACTGTATTCATTAGTTCCCTCCTCTCCTTCATTTTCTTCACCTTCAGGTACGTCCTCCGTTTCTATATCCTCGGATTCCATTCTGCTTCTGAATTGATCCGCATGGCCCAGTATATTTTGAACAATTTTTCTTTAGTATTGCTATGCTGTATCTTTTCTGCAGCAGAAAGCTCGCCTCCTCTTGATAAGATTCTTTATGTTTTTTATACCATACACTTTCACTTGTTGAAAATCACATTGTTGTGGGAGCTCTAATCTCTATCTATTAATGCGGAGGGATTTTGTAGTCTGACGGAATATGGAATTGTTCTATAGCTTAACAGTAATCTTCGTAACTGGCTCTCTATATCATAATTACATGATGAAAATGCTTTTTTCCCATTTTCAGAACCTGCACCATTCTTTCAGTGATTCCGTTCAATTATGGGTCATAAGATGGTGTTTTATATGCCGTGCATCCAAAACGGTTTAGGCCAAGAACAAAATTTCCTTGCAAAATTCTGGCGGTGTTATTTGAGAGCAAAGTATCAGGCAACCCATTCATTGAAAATAATAATATTTGTTTTAGAGTGGTGGATTTTCTGTCAGCAAACGTAATGAGTGCACGCCATCCTGAAAATGAGTCTACTAAAATTAAAATGGCCCCATTCCTTTAAAATATGCAAATCCATTTGTATCTGAGCCCATAGTTCCTTTTTCATTAGGCCACGAGTGAATTTTGTTTTGCCAAAAGTGTTTTATTTCAGAACAGTCTACATCTCGAGAATATCCATCCACCACGCTTGTAATTTTAAGCTCATTTGTGTCGATGTTATATGAAATGTACATCATTGTGTACATCTTTTAGTTTTTTTTTCTTTTCTTAAAATTTGTGGGGTTATTATACTATCTCTATTACATATTATGACTTTCTCTACAGGTATCTTATGTCTTTCTGTCATTGAATAACTGGTCAATGTCTTTCTTTTTATTCTGTCTGAAATTCTACTTAACACTTGATCTTGTATAGTTTTTTTATTCCGAGGCGATTTAAGTTTAATGCACCCATTTCAAGCCAGTGCAGTATTTTATCTTCTGAATTTTCAAACGTTTCTAATATTTTACCGTCAAAATTTAGTCTGGATAGCGTATCCAAATGCGGAATAGTGTTCCTCTTTATATATATGATGTCGAAATCAAAGGCCATGAGTTTTATTGCCCATCTTAAAATTCTATAAGATATGGTAATTGCTTTCTGGGGTTAAATACAACCTCTAAATGTTTGTGATCTATCTTGAACAAACATTTTCGTCCAAACAAAAGAAAATCGAGCTCTTTCTTAGCTCCATATTATTTCTAACGTTTTTTTTGTCTTAATATTTGAGTAGTTAGCTTCAGCTGACGTTAATTTTCTCAACAGGTACATTATTACATGAACTTTTTGAGATAGAATTGTGGCTACAGCATCTTTATTAGCATCCATAGGCAATGTCACTTATGTTTTTTGGATCAAAGATTTTTACAATCAGTTATTAGTGCCTTTATAAGCTTTCAAAAGCTATATTTTGCCTTTGGATCCATTGAAATTCTGTATTCTTTTTGCGTAATTCTGAAAATCGTTCTATTAGCTGTAATATGTATCTTAGTTAGCCTATCGGAGTATTAATTGTACTAACTTCTTCAATTTTTTCGACACATTGTATTTGGTTATATGCCAATTTCAGATTAATAATTGCACTAATTCCTGCTAGTTCATGCCTTACCGTTTCCATGTTAGGTAAGGGGAATGAATCAGAGCATATATGATTATTCACAACTACTTTGTAATATCCTCAAACCGCCATTGGGCTTTCCTATCGCAGCAATTGGTGAAGCCCAACTTCTATCACCTTGTGTAACCTTCTCTAGTATGTCTTGTTCTGCCATTTCTTTAGGTTTATAACTACCATGGGTAAAATGTGAATAGGTATTATTTTAGATTCAAAATAAATCGGGTGACTATTTTCTTTTTGACGAATACTCGCTTTCTATCCTTTCATTGGTCGTATATCAGTTTCTTCTGATTTTATACAATTTATTATTAAATATTATTAATTTCTCCGTATCTTTTAAAGTGTATATTCCCAGGAGTCCATGATTTTTTGTGCATTGTACAACAATGATATGACTAATCTCAAAACGATTTTTGTCTCAAAAGTTCCTTCAAAGGAGCCGAGAGTTTTGATCCATCAAATTGTTTTAAATTATGATTGATTTTTCATGATTTGTTGTTACACGTTTTGCCTTGAAAGATTTCAACGTAACATCTCTCCATGAGTCAACCTGAATGGGAAAAGTTATGCCATTCAATTTTACTATCACTTTGCTTTTTTTTTCAAGTGATCTTAATAAATATACTCCTGTATTTTCACTATAAGTGTTTATATTTTCTACTTTTTCTATTTCTTTCTCTATCTGCAAACAGATTGGAAATGGTATTTCCTTTTACAGTTTAAAAATATTTTTCCTAGCCCTGGACATTTGTTTTTTTTTTCTTTCCTGTTCTTTGTCGCAGTATTTGCACTTAATAAAAATTTTAGTTATGTTGTATGATTCCATATTATTTTTTAGGATTATTAAATTCATTAATTAATTCTAACTGCTGCAAGAATTCTACATTTGCTTGTAAATTCATATCATGCACATGGAGAATTCTGGGATCTTTTATTTGTATGTAACGTCATACATGCCTTCAATTAGTCTTAGAAAGATCAATTCATCTTCTATAAACATTTCTCTCGAACTCAGTTTTTCAAATTCGCATTATTTGACGCTTCTTTCAGTCTGTGTAAATATTGCATCACGGTTTCATTTGGATTAGCACATTTTTTTAGATTTTTTTTTTCATTCTGCACTAACCAGCTTTTTTGGTCGCATGTGTCTTTTTATAATGGTTGAAATTTATTTATATGTTAAGTCTTCTAGATACATCATAATGGATTTATTCGTTATGGCTTCACATCCCTCCAAAGCGAATAAATAAATCAGTAATATCATTCTCCCCTCCGGAGGATTTCTTCTTTTTCAGGTAATTTACCCCAGTCGAAGCTGCTATATATCTAATCCACGCGGTTAGGAATACCATCGGCCACGCCATTTTATTATGACGTAGAGTACTTTTCTGGAAAAGAAGTAGTCAGTTCAACAGATGGTAGCTCGACTGACATTCGCTGTGGCGTACTGATTTAATAGCAGTATCACATTTACATAGAGCACTACAATTGTATTTTTACAATTTTCGGTATTCAGTACAAATACAAATATACAAATGTGTATTATTATGAATGCATGTTATTATGCAATTTTAATACAATACAATATAAATACAAAAACTATACTGTATTTTCCAATTTTAGTATAAGATGTTGCATATAATGTGTGAAATTGTGAATTCACACGTGTTCTGTTGTTTTTATTCATGTACTTTCGATATTCTCCGTCATCATGAAGAACCATGTGTTGTCATTTGGTCGTCAAGATTCCGTTGCCTTATTTCTGGTATTTTATAGAAATTATATCTCATGTGACATTTTGTGCAAGGATTAAAAAGAGCGGAACAGTACCAAAACTAATAAATTGGTTAATATTTTTATGGATATTAAATATTATACAAACTTCCAGGCAGCGTCTTCGCTGATGCAAACTTTTCTTAAATCTGGATTACTTATTTTGTATAATAGCTTTTAGCTGAATTTTGCTTGCATCGAGTGCTCTATTGTATTTTGTTAGTATACACTAATATTTGTCTTATGTTGATAGCCGTATATTGGTTGTGTTTGATATGCAGATCGATATGTGAACTAAGATTCGCCAAGTAAAGGCGAGAGAATGTGGTGCAAGTATTGTTGATGTAAATATTCAGAGTCGTTTTTATTGTTTATATTGGAAATTCATTTTCCCAGAAGATATGAGAATTCATAAACATTATTTTTACATTATGTTTTTGACGTGTCGAGTTATTGCTAATAATTTGGCTAGATGTTTTGAACTTTTTAAAAATATGGCTAAAATGCCATCTCTTAATGACAGAAATTATGAACACTTACAATGTACTGGCCGTATATGAGAACTAAGAATATGTCCACTTTTCAACAACATTTAGACTCTCTTCACTACGTTATGCAGACCAATTATTATGGTAGCTTACATAAAATTGCAAATGGCTAAGAGCTTAGCCGAATTCGCTCCGTATAGAAAGAATTTGGACATTGATTAACATCAGAAAAGAAAACATTTGTTCCCATGCATGAATAACATAAAAAACAAACATAAGAGATCCTTTTTTCTTGTTTTCAACACACACAAGCACACACACATTCACACATACATTCACACAAGCACATACGCAATCATACAAGCACGCACACGCGCGCACACACAGACACATATATTACATATAATAGAAAGTAAGCTTCGTCAAATTGCAATGTATAAATAATAATTGAGAAAATAGAAAGATGTGATGTTAATAATGTCTCTGGAATAAAACTTTTCATCACTGTACCGAACGTCCTCGGAGCCATATTCAAATTAGTACCATGAATATGAAAAATGGATCCATCATAGATAGCATAATAAATTATAGACAAAGTCTAAATGATTCAAACAATTACATAGAAGCGATTATTACAGCTGTTGTGAAAAGAGAAAATGAAACAACGGCATCAAAAGGACAGTTAACTTGACTATAGATATTATCGGAAAGAAAAGTTTATACTTCATCTCCTCAGATAAACTTGGAAGAGATGCTATTATGGATGCTAATAATCCCAACGGTAAAAATTGAATTTCTTTAAAATGATGTTAAAAGCAATAAAAAAACAACAAAAAAACAACTAAGGAACATGAAGTAGAAAAGGCATAAATATATTACCTGTGAGAAACAATCAGTTCTAAACGTTCCATAATTCATGGCTACCACTCCAAATATATATTGTACATTTTTCAATCTAGTGTCTGTTATAGATATTCCAAAATATTGAATTTCTATGAAAGGCTTGCTGGAATAACAGTAATCACGAACCAAAATATTTTTTTTATTGTCCCTTAGCATATAATCTATGATCCGTTAACATTCGAATTCCCCAAGATTTTTGCTTAATTTTCTATAACGATTTCTGGTTTGTGCTCTGATTAATGAAAATATCTGTAGAGTCAAGCCCAAAACTTAGGACATCACTATTCCTAAAACGTCATGTTTATTATTATATTCTGACTGAGTTAATTTTCTACATTCCATTATTTATCTGATTGACAGACATTAATTCTCTCCCTCTACAGACATGACACTTTGTTCTTTTGTCCATTTTCGTTTTGATGTAGTTTTCGTTAATACACTTGTTTAGAACTACTATTATTAGCGGATCTTGTTCTTTTTCTCAAGTTCTCTTTTAGAAATTATTAGCACGTAATTTAATCTGTATTTTCTTTCTCTATATCAAGACGAATTCTCCTTGGCGTTGTTTGCTATTTTCACTTTTTATTTCGTTATTTTTTCTTCCTACATTTGTATTTTTGGCAATTGATGTTGATTATCCCATCTTCTATAGTACATCGTCCGCCATTTCTTTGATAACCAAATCGATGCAACACTTAGAGATGGCAACTAGTTTACGAATGTATGACAAACCCCTGTGAACAAAATCTCAGAGGACAAAATAACAACCTATTATCCCAACAGTGGGCAAAACCCCATCTCATATAAAATTGATTAATAATATTAGGCGTAAAAATCCATTCACCTTCTATCACATTATTTTATACTAGCAGTAGAGCACGGCGTTGCCCGGGGATGTAACAGTAAGAGATAGATCAAGTGTCGACCATCATAAAGACTGAAAAATAAAATTGACAAAGATTATTGTTTAAGGTTGACAGACACGCATGTCTTAATTAGTTTTGTTTTGTTTTTTTTTTGTTTTTTTTTACGAATTAGTCAAACTCAAACTCAAACAAAAACATTGTTTTCAATCGTTATGAGTCTACCGATTAAATAGAATTTTATTATAAACAATTCTTGTAAATGGAATTTTTAAAGCATTATGAATGTAAAAATAAAGAAAAAAGTGTGCAAGACAATAAGAAACACTACCTGCCAAAAAAAGTGAAGTTTTGTTGAAATCGGTTGAAAAATGTAGGAAATCCGATCCCATATATAAACGAACACACACACACACACACACACACACACACACACACACACACACACACACACACACACACACACACACACAACCTGGGTTTTATAATAAGTATAACTCGATATGAGATGTCCCCCTTTAATTCTGGCGACTTAAACGTATTTTCAAATTGATTTCGTGCAAAAACAATTGTGTGTTTTCCAATTTTTGGCGCTGTCAGAACCACCGCCAGGTAATTTTACGTAGTCCTGTGAAGATTTGTTGAAATCGGTTGAAAAATGTAGGAAATCCGATCCAATATATAAACGTACAGACACACACGCACGCACACACACAATCTGCGTTTTATAATAAGTAAGATTTAATATATATATATATATATATATATATATATATATATATATATATATATATATATATATATATATATTCGTTGAGCACTTCGACGTGGTGGAAGTGTTAAGAAGCTTGTTTTGCTATAACCGTTACAAATGAGTATTGAGTTATATTCTCATTTATTATTGTTGACTCAATTTTGCATTAAAATTTGAATTAAATGTTCCTTAAATTTTCAGTGTTAAATTGCTTTCTTTTTATATATGACACTTAGATTTTGACCCCGTTTCGGATAAGTGGCTGGGATTTTGTCCACTCGTTTTTTCCTGTTAATCCTAGTCTATATGCCTTTTTCTCTTCTCTTAAAATTTATCAGCATCAGTACTGTATGTATAATCTACATACATAAACTGACTACAGATATCTGAAAATACGTGAAAATAAAGTTTATACATAATCTGATAATTTGTAACTGTTTTATGATTGATGATATAGTGAATTTTTCAAAAAGATATTAATGTCTAGGAAATAAACTAAAGAACCCGAAGTAAATAAGAAATTATAAATTAAAGAAATAAAAAAAACTCATAATAAATGAAGAAAAAACATGTTTACATTTGATGAAATATTATTCAAAGATGCCTAGAGTCTTTTACATACCAAAATCCAAAACTCAAGCGCAACCTATTATCTCTTGTGTTGGCATCTCATCATACAATTTTATTAAAGTTGTAGCTTACATTTTAACCCGTTTAGAAGTGATTAACCTCTCAGACATTAAACAGTCTTATGATCTCCTTAACAAATTTAAATATAATTAAATATCAATAATAAAGTTATAATTAGTTTTGATATTTCGTTGTTATGTACTGACATGCCAAATAATTAATGTCACATTTTTTTTCAAATGTACCACAGATGAAATGAATAAAAAACTCCTCACAAATCAGCAATGCTATAAAACACTGTCGACTTTCTTTCATCACATTCAGTAACAGTATTTACAAACAAAATGTCGACCTTTCTATTTCTTCTCTTGTCAGTGGTATATGAGCATGTTTTTAATTTTTTATAAGATTAAGAACATCTTACTCCAAGATTCATAGACTAATATACGTTTGCTATATTAATGACATCTTAATAATATATCTTCGCAAAACTAAATTAATAAATCCCATGATAAAACTAAACCAACTCAAACCGATAAATTAATTAAAAAATTTAAACCACATGTACAGACAATACCAGGCCAAAGAGCCACTTATGGTAGAGCGTTACTGAATGAGATATGAAATATTAAGTTAAGAGGCGGAAAACAGTGATTATTAGGATTTATAGGACAGATAAATATTGATCTTAGTCTTGGAAAGGTTAACTTTGTAGTGTTAGGGGAAGAATCCACGCGGGAGCGTGCTCCAGAAAGTAGTGGCTCTTGGGGAAAATTTATTCAAGTAAAAAGAAAGGATACCACCTTAATTGTTTTTGATATTCTGCTAATTCAAATAAATCCTGTCTTACACTTTAATGTTTACGTTACTCTAAATAATATCGTAAGTACTGCACGTTTGTCAAGCTCTTCCAAGTTCTTACGGGAAGTAATGGAAATTTATTGATAGGTCTTTTAATCTCGTTGTTTAATGTATATACTCTAGCTGTTCATCCAATGTCTATAAATTTTATTTTTCAGTTTGGCATGGATGACAAAACCATTTTTATAATATTTCCTGCTTTCAAAGCTATTAACTTTTGCTGTTCTGATGTTTTATTTTAGTTTATAAGAGACAAAGTTCATCAGTGTTATACCTATCAACATCCCGAGCCAATAATTGCTGCTCTTTCTTCACAAGTCCCCAACATTAAGTATTATGTAACTGAAGGCACTTATATAGTTTTAAATAAGAAGTTGCCAATATTTAGCGTGGACAATAAAAGAACAGTATCCAAGGAGACAAAAGATGACGATTGACGTTGCATTTCAATATTTGAAGATCGTAACTGACAAGAAAGCAAATAGCCTGCAGAAAATTCCACAGGATAGACATGCGAGAAAAGAAATTATTAGAATTGTTCATATAGTTTCAATAGTGAAATTACGAGTCAAAGCTTCCTGCTTAATACTACGCTTAAACGCGTGAAGTCAAGGTACCAACGATAAAAGCTCTTCAGAACAATTATCGTTAATTTTTTAGAGAAAGTCACAGCGAAGCGACATTACGGCATTGAATAAATGACTGAAACCGAGATATCCGGTCAGGACCGATAAGGTTTTAGATTCTTCTTTGGATGATGTCAAGAACCTCGAGATATATAGTACAAGCATCAAATCAAACGCGGCAAAAATATTTGTACGAATGGTAGACATATAAATGTGCAAGACAGATTCAAGCGAGAAAATTGTCTAGCACAACGCAGTGAATGATTTTAAGAAGCGGACCTAACAAATGAGTCAACATAATCATTTCACTTCACTTCAGTGGAAAACATGTAACCATGAAAACGCAGTTGAATTCTTGCAGGTTAGTATCGGCGATACGTATGGTTGGTAAAAATATCATCTAATGTGATTAGGAGATGAGATCAGTATTGAGTGTCTGATTAAATGGTGTTCTACTTGCCTGAAATCCATATCATCTTAATTTTTTTTAAATTCCGTAAAGCCTATTTCAAACAAACTATTATAACTATATTCTTTCAAATTGTAATAAAATATTTTAATATTTGTTTCATTTTTACGTTGGGTATTTTTCGATGATATTGGTTTATTCTTTTATGGCATAAAGTTTGATAACTTACTTTTTGATCTATGTTGAAACAATTATGAACATAATTATGAGAAGAAAACAGAAACATAAACATATAATATTTAGATAGATACATTTTGTTAGTCTGTAAATGATAATTTAAGAAAAAGGGAGAGTTTATATTTTTTATTGTATTAATTAGGCCCATTTTCTTTTCTCATTCGTCAAAGACAAGAAGTCACATAGCTTCAGCTTAACAAATGATTTGAAACTTCTCGGTTATTTATTTATAACTGTGTAAATCATATTTTAATAATATTTCGAATACGATCAAAAATCTATACATATTCCTTTTCTTTATCATCAATGAATTGCCATGACTTCTTGGGAATGATTGTTTTCTGGTTTCTACTTGCCATTTCTACCGTTTTAATTCAATTAAAAGAAGCAGGAAGGAGAAGAGACTAGTTCTTACTTCCCCCAAGGGCAACAATATGAAATGAACGCAATATACCTGTCCGGAACCTGAATTTGGTTCACCGATTCCACTCTCGACGCCAATAGCTGTTACGCTAAACAAGCATCCATTTAGCGTTACTTACCATAAGACTTTTGGTATGAAACTGGTTCTTGTAGGACAGATTGCAAAAACAAGGGAGAAGCTTTCGTTTTCTACCAGAATCTTATATTTTATTCTAAAATCAATTTATTTTTAAAGTCTAAAAGTAACGATGAGGAATCCGCAATAAATGTCTATAATTTTCTTTTTAAGTGCCGTGTCCCTTCAGGGGATGGGTCTCCACTACTTCCTATCCATCATAGTTCTACGTAATGTTTGCCTCCTTACTATCACCCCTAGTTCCTTTCCTGTCATCAACTTACACAAGATCTTTATGTCGGCTACTCAATTTTTCCCTCTGATCCTATTGCCTTCAATACGTCCTGTGAGAGTCAAACTCTTCATCTCAATATATGTCTTAGAAATATTAACTTTCTCTTTCTGAGTCTAAGTATAAATGTAATTTTCTTTCTCTTTTCCTTAAAAATTACTCGTTCCTCAAATGCCCCATATATTGTATTCTCAGCTTCCTTCTATAAAATGACATCTCTGTTGCCTGAAAGTCTCATCTTTATCTGGAAGGAAGTTGCCTAGTATTTAAACTATATTAGGATTACATACCATTTAAAACCTCTTCGTTTCTAACGATTTATTTTTTTACTTAATACTTAGTTTAGATATTAGAAGCCATTTATGGTATTACAATTTCCGTAGACTCTTATGACACTTCCCATTAAATATTTCTTTCATTTTTGACATTTCCAGTTCATAGCACGAATATTCGTCTGTATGTCTAGCTGATAGCCATTTATTGTCTTTTCAAGAGCAAGTAATTTTCGGTGAACATAAGTGACGACCATTCCAACGTCGCCATAAATTTTCATTCATTAAGAAATCTTCTCTTGTTTATATGTTATATTAAATAAGATTCACTATGACAGGACAGCACTAATTAATTGTTAGTAAAAACAAATTCTGATAATAGCAAATCACGAAATAAATTTAGCCAAAGCCATCAATTTTAATTAATTAACTAATAAATTAATGCGCATTATATTTCACATCGTATGAAATTATCTAATTCTCGCTGGCTTTAATTACCAGGGCTACTAATTTGTAAACAGATAAAAAAATGACATTACTTTAAATAAGATAATGTTAACATCAACGATATTTATTAATTAAGAATTTAATTAAAAAAGGGAACATCAATTTAATGCTATTTTCCTAGGCTGCCATGGGGTAGAATGCAATCGGTTAACTTGTTAATTAGAAATAAAAAAAATTCCTTACATCAGCAAAGGTCATTAACACTAATTAATTTCTATGCTTATCGAGTCAAAAGAAATATTGTCATTTACCTCTCTAAGATAGAATGGAGAATACGCCAGTCTAAACTAATTGTTACATAGCTGAATCAGAAATAGGAATTATAAGAGTCTAATTATCAAAGATTTGTTTCTGTTATTCTTATTTTGTTAATATTAGACTCAAGAATACAAAACTTTAATTCTAAGTCAACACATGAAGAACAATATTTTGTACTTTTTGAAATTATGCTGCTGGCTTTCAGTATTAAAAGAAACGTTTCAATTCTTCTATTAAAAAATAACATGGCGTGGTATTCGTCAAAGTTAATTAATTTTACTCTTATTTACCTAAGTAAAGATTAATATCACGCAAAATCTTTACATCTTATAAGTTTATGAGGAATGTTAAAGACACAAGTAGTAGTAGTAATAAGCGAAGCGACTATTTTCGTGTTGTTTCTCTATACTCAACATGCAAGGTAAAAATGTCCAAAATGAAATTCTTATACAATTAAAACATAAAAAGAAAGTATATTACATCAAGTGCACTACAAGTTCAAAACTTGATGTTGAAAAGAAATTGTAATCTAATAAAACCACTGAAAATCATTTGTCATATGTTAGGAAAACTAATAAATTTAATTATTTAGATAACAGAGGGCAGATTATCTGCTTAATCAGTAGAGATCGGTGATCAAAGAATCAGCTACATTGCTGTTCTACGTAACGAATAAGGTTATCAGTAAAATGTGATACTTTCTCTCCTTATCTTCTTGGGATGCCACCTGAGACATTTGTTTTAAATGCCACGTTCTCTCAAGACGAAATCAATCATGGCTCTCCACAGAGAAAATTTCTTTTTTATTGGCAAGTTACTATGATTTCTTTGGAAATATAGTGAAGTGGCGTCCTGTTGGAATTCAGAGTATTCCTTCCTTTAAACTGGTACTCTCCAAGACTCGAGAGTTCAATTTGCTCTGCTACTTAAACAGTAGCTGGATGAGAAGAATCGTTTCATTCATTACTCAAGGATATTCGTTTGAAAATGAACACAACTAATTAGACAAGAATTTGAACTCAGCTAGCCAAATCCATTTCTACAGCGATACGTTAAACTAATTTCACCTCCATTCCGAAATTATAGAAGACGTAAAAATGATATGAAATACCCGCAGAGATCAATTAGGACCGGTTGTTATTAGAGCTTAGCAAATTAATGTATATTAAAGCTTATTTTTTCTACAAAGATAACTCATGAAAATGGTGGTGGCAACTAGAGAGTTCCTTGGCACTTGGGTTTTCAGTGAATATCCAGTTTCTGAAACAGATGAATATCTAAGGTGTTTGGTTAAGTTTGAAACTATTAAATTTAAATCGTTTATTCACTTAGCATCAAGAAAGAGGCAGTTGAAATTTCTACAGCACATAATAAGAAAACATGGCTTGTAAAATTTGCTACTCACAGGACAGATTGAAGACAAGAGAAATATAGGATAATAATGATTCTGTCATGTGCATACGACCGCATTCCAAAGAAAAAAAAAGCAGTTCCTGTACGATCACCAAAGTTAAGCAATGTCTAACCTGGTTAGTACCTAGATGGTTGAACGCTTTGAAATACGAGGCGGAGTAAGCTTGTATGTACGAGTGAGGCAATGGATAACGCCTCAGATTTAGAGAGCCGAGTTCGAATTCCAGTCGGTTTCGTTAAATTCAGTTACGCGCAAATGCCCTTTTGAAAGTTATTAATCCAGCTTCTCTATGGCTATTAAAGATTCTTACAATTTAATTTATTGTGAGACCGGAAACTACCTACACAATAGACTCTTCCAGGCCTATATTAATTAGGCGACATAGCACTCTAGAGAGTCATACAGAGAGTCACACTGAGTGACATAGAGTGACAGAGAGTGACAGAGAGTGATATAGTAAGCTCCGCTTACACTATCTCTGTAACCTGTTGTTAATATATCTTTCTTACATTTAATCCGTGTTCCGTGTTTTACTTCTGTGGTCCCAACTTTGGCCCCACATCATAATTATAATAATTTCTGGGTTTAAATAACTTCCAAAATGTTGATAAACAACAAAGAACATATCAATCAATCAATAAATAAATTCTTTGTTTACTTAACACAAGAAAGACACAGTTGAAATTTATAGGGCACATAAAGATGTAAGAGATCTTGGAAAATTTGATTCTCACAGGAGAGATTGAAGACAGAGAAAAGCAATACATAACTTGCCTAACGAGCTTGAGTAAATGGATGGCGAGGCAACGTTTCGGATATATAAAAAAGACAAAACTTATTGAGCTGAAAAGGACAGGGAAATGTGGAGAACCATGAACGCCAAATCCTGAAGGGACACGGTATTTGTTATTAAAATCCTGTGGTAGCCTTAAATGAAACAATTTGTGACAGCTACGAATCCATGCATCTCCATCATGACTCTCTACTCTCGTAATGGCACATTGTAGCAGTCAAAATACTCCCAGTACATGTCGCCATGTACATTTTTTTATATCCCAACATTGTACAAGTAAGAATTGTATCATGTGACTCGTTAATATCTGTCGCAGGATCAACGTTGACAAAACCTTCTGGTGAGGAGGGTACCTAGACACACAGAAGAATTAGAATTTGTAAATAGGCGGATGAAAATTCATGTAAGGTCAAAGGCTATCAAGTATAATGAACTAACTGAACTTCATAGTAATGTATTCAGTTCGTGATCGCTGTGTGGACTTTCTAGGCTGAAGCCAGTGAGTAAGCTATGGATACCCGTGATGGAATCGACGGTCATCCCTCCGTGATCAAGGTGAACCTTCAATTTGAACGATATCGGCTGTGGTTTTAACTCGAGAGGGTGGGTTCTGCTGGTTTAACCTACCACAGCACGCCGCGCATAAATTAATACCTCTCCTGCTTTCAATCCAGATATGTATAGGAAGCTGGTTCGGTGCTCAGTCTCGTAGCGATGCTATGAGCACAGCCACTGGATGAGGAGGAGGATGATGGTGATGATGATAATCTTCAATGACAACACTCTTTTTTTCTGTATGTGACTTTTTCTCAAAGCAAAGTTTATTCTTCTGACATTGAAAAATTCGAATAAGTAGGAAATTATTTATATACTTTTATTGAAAAGCCTATCAACAACGTATATCAACGATTAAGATCCATGGGTTGAATTATAAATTATTAGATGATTAGATATCTTTGAATTATCGCTTTTACCTATGAGGACTTGCATTTCTTAATTTTGGACTTTAAAGCCTAATATCGGACCAGTTGGATTTTGCGTGTCATTTGTATCTATATATATATAGTATATATAGAGAATGGTGTTCATTTCTCTACTAGGTTTATGGAAAGGTTTTCAGAACCTGATACCCTTGTTTTAATCGTCATATCATTCAGGTTTTCCATTCTCTATCTAGTATCTTTACTTCATTCAACCAGGGTTGATGAGCACTGATTTCCCTCCATGCAGGCTCAGCCATATCTAATTTCAGTGCATCTCCGCTATGTCCAATGTCAGTGCATCTCAATATATCTGAGTCAATGGGTCTATTTCCATATTCCTCCATTACGTTTACTAGACATCAGATACTGCTCTTTTAATCATTTGCCACTACTACATGGGGGGGGGAATAAATGTAGTTCTTAGTTATATTGTCTTCCGATAGTGGGCTCGGTTCGGTAGGGATACGAGCTATATTCCAGGTGTTTTCAGACTTTTTCACGATAGACGTTTATTAATTTCCCACAAGCATCTAATCTCGTTCAAAGTAGGATCCTCCGAGTTTAATGCACTCATTGTAACGCTTCAGCAACTTTGTGGTTGCTCCATGAAAGTTTGCCAAAATAAAGATGTCCAGAACCATTGTCGCAACCTCATTCATCTTCTCCATATTGTCAAATCTAAGAAGTTCTCTTTTTGTATGGGAATGAACTAAAAGTCACAGCGACCAGTGCTTGAATTGTAGGGGGATGTAGGTAGAGTTTTAATGTCGATCACCGAGTCTTTCTGGCGGTTCTTCACTGATAATCTTGGGAAAAATCTTTGCACAATTGTTGTGCATTGTTCAGATCTTCAGGAATAATTCTGCGTACATTTGCCACACCAACTCGAAAGTGTACGCATATTGTCTTTATAGACACAGAACGGTCTTCATCCCGAAAATTACGATTTTTTTCAATCAGCTCAGATTTTCTGATGTCTCTCTCCCTCTCACATCTCTCATCAGCCCTTACCTCCTATCTACTGTCCTTGAACGTGTGGAGCCAACGGAAAACAGATGCACGCCATATACAAGTTAATCCATAATCATGAGCATTTCCTAAGGTTCTGTAGGGTTTTTTGCCTAATTTAACACACAATTTTATTGCATAGCAAATTTTAAAATTGTCTTTACATCCCGTCTGCATTCCGTAAACTAGTCAGCTGTGACAAGGTGTGTTTCGTAGAGTGTGTTCAATGAATTGTTACAACCATCTCCTTCAATTGGGAATAACAAAACTAGGCAGGTCAACTTATTAGATATATAGTAATGGTATACGTAGATTACAATAATGGAGAACAGTAATCTAAAAAAATCTCAGAAGTTCTGGAATGCAGTTCGTATTTCCAAAGAGTCGAATTGATTTTGAATACCTATTCATGCTATACGGATCATAAACGTCTGAACCAGATGTACAATAAATCGACTCACAATTTTATTATTGTTTTTCTGACTTTTCATTTATTGTACGTGGCAACTGGTTTTATGCTAACAGGGTAGATATTACCTTGAAGTTGTCCTTTTTAGTATTAATCATCTTCTGTTGATATGTGCAACGATCACTTATGGGTTTAGCAGCGAATTATCCATTTCTCGACGTTCCATAGATGTGGGAAACGGAACAAATTTTAAATACTAGCTATTAAGTTTAAGACAAGTTGAATCGATCATTTGCATGTACTACTGATATTCCGTGAAGCACAGTTGAACTTCTATTTTTTACATTGTGAATAGTATGGTAGACATTATAAAGTTAGTACATCTTCCTCGTGGGCTCAGCTTATGTAAGATTATAACTACATGGTTGGCTTTCGTTGTGAGGTTTATGTATCAATTATCTATCTCAAGTCCTTGATGTATATGTTAGCCATTACTGGAGTAAATAACGATCCCCTATCGGTAAATTTCAGAACACATTTGGAATTTAGTTATTGAATGATAAATTAGAATATCTGCTCTGATAACTGAATAAAGTGTTCGTTTCAAAATTCTAAGAATGTTACCAATACAAAGAAAGATATCAGAACAATGTCGGAGGGTAAAATGACCGCTACGTTTTGAGTATAACAACTAAGGTAAGTAAATAAGTCAGGATGGATATATATATATATATATATATATATATATATATATATATATATATATATATATATATATATATATGATAGTTATAATATCCATGGATTGTGTACACTATTATCTTTAATGAGGGCAATTAAACAATAACATTAAAAAAACTTCAAAAATGTTTTATTTCGTATACAATTTATATTATTTTTCGTACACATTTACACTATCGAGAACGCTACATTTTCTAACACACGCTCCTAAACATTGATGTCTGTTGACTTAAGCTCTCGTAATTTTGTGTTAGCGGAGACTTGATAAATTGTATATTAGCTTCATATTACTTCTACATTAATTTAATATTTAGGAAATATTGTATAAAATATTTTGATATTTTATTTGTATAAAAGCTATAACGATCATTCTTTGATTACAAAGCAACTAATTAAGAAATAAAAATTAAACAAAAGAAATGCGGTATTGTGTTTCCATCTTAAAAATCCCTGCGTTTATTGCAGGTCATTAATTTTAATATTAATTGGCAGTTTTTACACGCTGTGCTGGCTGTAAATTTTGTGCAACACGCCAGTGATTATGAACAATTTAATAATCATTTCCTTTGTGTAACAATTATTAGTGTCCGCATCGATTTAAGAAGCTTTTTTAATTACTAGCTTTAAAGGAGTGGAATTTATTTTCAAATATCTTTTTAGAAAACGGTTTTGGTGACAATATTTATAAAGAGAATGGCACGTCAAATGACACTGAGCGTACCTAAAATTAAAGCTTATATGAAACGTTTCTGACTCAGTTATCTTTATCAAACTTTGAAATTAACCTTATTTCCCCCTGACCAGCGTCACTACCAACAAGAACCATCCTAACGAAAGATCAAATACTTCAGGGCTACGAGGAATGCTGCAATCTTGTTTTTCAGTCTGATTTAAACTTCATTATTTATTTATAGAAAAGAATAGTGTTCACCTAAAACTCATTCCTCCATAGACCATTTTATTTTTTCAGTTCATAACATATCCATGGACCAAACTTAAGAGAAACGGTGAAAATTCCAAAAATCATAGAAGAAAATGTCATGACCAAAAATCAATTTTTAATCAATATATTTATTTTCAACTAGTACTTCTGTGCTGTCTAATAGTCTGGCATATATGAAATCACATAGAAACTATTAAAACAACATTCCTTTGATTCCAATTTAATTTGAAAACATAATTAAATGTATCGCTTTAAAATCGTAACATTACAAACCAACGTTTCAGAGAAAATGGAAACAAAAAGGATATATTTTAACTGTCTTATTGATGCCAAAGTCAAATGAAAGAGTTAGGATACATAAGGAAGAAAAGCTTGGCAGGTTTGGTACCTACTGAACAGATTAAAGGTAAGAGGGAGAGAGGAAAGAAATGCATAACCTATCTAGGAGCTTAAGTGAATAGTCGCAAGAACAATGTTTAGGAGAGATAACAATTTATTTAGAGCTACAAAGAACATGGATTTGTCTAGAGCCATAATAACCAATGTCCTAGACGGATACGGTATGTAGAAGAAAAAACTATTTTTTATACCTACTGATATTTATAGTTTTGTAGAATGGAAACTACAGTACCAATGTGTTATAGTATAGTAGGTTAATTACAGTCACTTCTTAATTTTGTATGCCTATGTACATCATTCTTTTCAGCCCTTTTGATCGATTCTCTTCTAGCGTGAAGCCGGCACTGCGTACATACTGTTGTTGCATGTATACTTATAGGGTATTTGTTTCCTTTCTCCAATCGAGTATTGACTTCATATTGCAAATGTTTTGTATCGTTTTTGCATTATTTCCTTGAATTGGGAATTGTTATGAGAGACCTGAATTTATAGTAGGTAATAGATAATTCAATATGTTTTCTTTATGTGTCCCCAGTAAGAAAGCGCATTATCAGATTATTCTATTCAGTTAAATTAGAATGGAAAGGAAGAAAATTAAATAATAGCATTAGCTTTTCTAGCTGAAATCGAGAATCGTGAATAATTTAGTTGTAGTTTTATTTATCAACGCAATATTGCAGATGGAAATATTTTATTCTATATCGCTGACGACAAATATCTATAAATGTCTTATTCTTGTAGCTTTGGGGACAAGTACATAGTGAGATATTTAAAAAAAAACTTTTTCAACTAAAAATAATTGATAATTAAAAGAAGACTAAATTACATGAGAATGATAATGGAACGGATGCAACTCTTACGCCTGTGACGACATCTGGAGATATAATCAGAAATGTGAACTTCAAGACGTGTGGGCAATAGAAATGTACTTAAACAATAAAGACAACATTCCTCAGTCTACAAAGTGTAATTGATAAAACCGACTTGGATCAAAATGTCCTATTAAATCAAAATGTGACACCTGCAAGCAATTGATACTGTATAATTTGTTTTTCTGTTGCCTTCAGAGAAACCACTTCCATAGCCGAAACATGCCATTACTAATTTAAGCAGAGGGGAGCAATTTTTTGGTGGATGTTTAATTAGATATTATTTCTTTTAACTAAACGTTCTAATTAATAGGTAAGCATGTATGAGTTACTGTCTGTTCTTTTTTATTAAATAGCGAAATTAAAAACAAACCAACCAGATTGAGGAATTCTACTATAGACGTCTCTCGAAAGAAGTCGAAACGCCATCATTTCTCCCAAATTTGATCAAAGGGCGGCAATTTTTTTCGGAGACGTGTTGATTTGAGAAACTTTTCACCAACACACGAATATACTAATTATTGTGAACTATTATACAAGTGTGCTTACTTCAGCCGAAGGTCAAAATAGTATAAATTTATCTCATTGGAATAACATTGGTCTATCAGATGAGCTTTTATGTATTTTCAAAATATTTGTCTTATATTTCATGGTACATCCCTGCAATAAAAGACAAAGTTTCCATTTCAGATGGCACAATTTTGAAGTTGAAGTTTAAGGTGTTTCATAAATCTATTTATTCCCGATTTTCCTATCATCTCATTTGTTTTTCATGTCATTTGTTCATCACATCTTTTCCTAAGAGTCCATGTCCTCATAACATTTTTAAAAGGATTCTAATACCAAAGATCAACTAATACAATACTCGAGAGCTGCACAAGGTAGAGGCTTTGTGAATGTGGACAGATAATGAATTACTTTTGACTGACACGCTTAAGATCGTAGCTTTTCAGAAAACATCCACAGGGCATTCTTTATCAAAAAGAATTTCCATTTACGATTGAAATTCGGAGAAAATCAGGCTGAGTCGACTTCTTGGCATGCCCCTGTCGTAAATGTTTGGTTAAGTGGATCTAAAAATCAAGGTCATCTGAACATTTTCCATGGAAATAGCTATGGAGTACAGATAGTCTTGCGATGATGTTTTTGTAGATAAGAGAGTGAAGAATGGAAAATAAGTATTTCTTTACAGCATGGTGTCAACGATTATGAACACTGTCATGACTGAAAAAAGAGGATTGCGTGGCTCCAACCAAGATACATCATTTTCATTTTATCTAATTTGAATCTGATCAAAGGAATCATATATTTTCTAGTGCGATAGAATTTGAAAACAATTATTTCAGCATTTATAGCAAAGGATCGTATAATATTCCATTTGAGGTTTGGAATGTGATCTAATAGAGGCTCTAAGCATAGTAAATCGTTGAGAGTTAAAGCGTTCTTCAAGACTAGATGAATAAATGGAATAGTTGAGAGACGATCACTTTCAGCTCCGCAGGTTATTTTTGGTTACGCATTGAAAAGGAAAATATATATGTTTTTGTCATTGCATTAGAAATTAGGAATATTTGAAAATTGTTATTGGAAATGATAATTCGTCCTTTGTTTCCCATCTTAACTAGCCATTGATAACATTTCTTAACTTGAATAATCAATATCTATAGGAATATAAAAGCATTTATTAAAAAGATCAACGCCTACACGCCGTGTATAGAACAGAAATCTAATTTAAATTAACGGTTACTTTCCTATGCTTATCATGATGATCAATTTGATGATGATAAGCAAAACTCCAATTTGATAAAACGAAAAGGAAAAGGAAAAATTAAAACAAAAATATATATTTACTTTAATTTTTGCACTGGCTGGTCACGTCCCGTCTCCATGACATCACCATGTTAAAATTTTATGGGTGGCGCCCACTTAGCAAAATCTTGTCTCTTTGAAGCCGTGCAAAGCAAAAAGGATTAAATGCTAAACTGATATATTTTAAAATTCTTTCCACCACAATCCCCTGTCTGCTTCTGTATCTTTCAATTCAATGTGTTTGATTTACATTTTGTCTTATTATCATTTTAAGTGGGTGGGGGCGTAGCTCTTTTCTTTCGGTGTATAAGCAGTTTGCAAGTTTTAAGATTTCTACTACTATTTCGATTTCTGTGTTATTATTCAATACGACTTTTTTATCTTCTTCTTCTTCAAATAATAATAATAATAATTATTATTATTATTATTATTATTATTATTATTATTATTGTTATTCAATGCGAATCTTATTATTAATCTTATTATTGTGCGATTCAAATCTTATTATTATTCATTCCGAATCTTCTTCTTCTTCTTCTTCTTCTTCTTTTTCTTCTTCTTCTTTTTCTTCTTTTTCTTCTTCTTCTTATTATTATTATTACTATTATTATTTAGTACTCTTCTTATTATTCAATCAGGCTCTTATTCTTCATTTTATTATTCAATCAGACATTTCTTCTTCCTCTTTCTTCTTCTTCTTATTATTATTATTATTCTATTAGATTCTTACTATTATTATTATTATTATTATTATTATTATTATTCAATCAGACTCTTCTTTTTCTTCTTCTTATTGAATCAGGCTCTTATTATTTCAATCAGGATCGTCGTCTTATCATTATTCAATCAGGCGTTTTTTTTTTTTATTATTATTATTATTATTGTTGTTGTTGTTTTTGTTGTTATTATATCAGACAATTCTTCTGGCCCTCCATTCTTTGTCACGTCATTGTGTTTATTCAAATATTCTTTCTTTCACATGTCATCTCCTTCCCATTTCGTTCTCCGATTTTATTCGGACATTTTCCCCTTTGTTCTTATCTTACCCAACCGATTATTGATATTTTATTTTTTTCTCTTTGTTTATTTCGTTTTTTCTTTTTTTCTCATGTCATGAACATTAATTCTTCATCTTTTTATTTTTTTTTTTGGTCTCCATTTCCTGTTTTACATTTTTTTAATAAAATGTTTTCGAGAAATGACTTTATTTAAAATCATTTTATTTCTTTACAGGAAATATTATTATTATTATTATTATTATTATTATTATTATTATTATTATTATTATTATTAACTTTTAGCTTTGCTCTCTTTTCCGTCGTGATTCTTTCCCATATTTTCTTTTGTTCTTACATTAATTGTTATTCCTTCTTCATCCTGCACTTATTATTATTCATCCGCTTGTTTGGTTTATTTCATTTTTGTCTTCCCCTTTTCTTGGTGGCGGCTTTCACCTTTCCGTCCCTTTCATATTTTTACATCCCCACTCATATTCATTCACTTATTCATTCATTTATTTATTCATTTTTGTTCTTCTATGCATGCCTTCATATCAGCTTCGTTCAATTCTTTTTCTTTTGCTCTGTCTTTCCCAAATTTCTTCTTACATTTCTCTTACGTTTATATACATTCTTCTTTCATTTCCCTTATTCATGGCTTCAATTTTCATTGTGTTTCCGACATATTCTTCTTGTCATTCTTTTGCCTTTACTTCTAAATTTACATCTGATTCTTCTTCATCGTCAGCAGCATCTTCTTCTTCTTCTTCTTCTTCTTGTTATTGGTGTTCTTTTTCATCTCACTTCAGCCTTTTTTTTATAGATGTTTCCTTGTACATATTTCTTTTCTCTTACTTCGTTTCTTTTTCTTTGTCTTTCGTGGATTTTCTTCTCATTCTTCTTGTTTTTTTTATTTCTCTTTTATTTGCATATTCCTTCTTGTTCTTCTTCTTCTTCTTCTTCCAATTCCTCTTCTTCTTCTTTTTTTCACCTTCTTCTCTCATTTTTTCCTCTTCTTTCATTTGTTTTTTTTATCTTTCCCACATTTTATTCTTCTTTATTATTTTTCTTCTTCATTTTTATATTCCTTCTTCTTCATCATTTTCTTCTTCCTATTCTTCTTGTACTTCCTTTTCTTTTTCTTTTTTCAGAATTGTGTATTGAGTTTTTTCTTCTACTCGGATAGAATTTCTTTCTTTTACCTTTAATCTTTTTTAAACTTGCATTATTTTTTCGTTTGTAATTCCTTTTACATGCTATTATTCCTAATTTATTTTATTTCTTAACAAAAATGTAAAAAAGACAAAAATGACTTCATACTTTATGGCCCATGACGATGTCATTATGTCAGATAACAGTCTTCCAGTTCCTTTACGATTGCTTTGCATTTTAATATCTTTTTCAGTTTAATTTCAAACTCATATTTTATTCTTATTTTTCAACGCCATCAATTTATAATATTCTCTCTTACTTTTTCGAAATTTTTACAGAATATTTCTGTTTGGTACTCATCTTCCATTCTTCTCCCCACCCCCAATCATTCCTCCCAATCCTGTATTTCAAAGCATAATCACTTCAATTTCTGACATATTGTCTGTCTGAATTATCGATGGCCACTCATCGAGTAGCTGAGCGCCGTTTCTGCTTATCAAAATTGCCGCGCTGGTATACGAGATCGAATATTGTTCCGGTGATCTAAATCAACGTTGATGGCGGCTCGCCATTTTCAAAGACGAGTAAAAGAGATTGATCTCTGAAATGTCAGCGCGAAAAATAATAGGCTTGACCAGAGTTAATGATGTCAATTCGAAATTTTTCAAACTCGTCCGCCTCTACGAGAAAAAAAGAAGAAATACAGCTTTTGAAATGATTTTCATCGATTATCTTTAAAATTAGTGGTATTGTTTTACACGGCGGTCCACCAAAACTACAGAATTGGGAGAGATGTAATCGAATTGCCAAATCTATATTTGTTTACACGCAGGAGCAAAGAAAGACAGTCACACACACACGCACACACACACACACACACACACATATATATATATATATTTATATATATATATATATGTGTGTGCAAGATGTGTGTGTATGTATGAGCAAAACGTGAGACAAATGGCGCCAAAAATGTATACCACGTAGGAAATTCTATGATAATAGTTTCTAATAGTTTCTTGAGACGAGTATGCCAATCTCTTCTCACTTCCTGTTTTCCAGTTAACTACGATTTTCAAAAATTTACATGCATGCCAAACCTTCTGTTCTGTGACTTTGAATCCTGTTCTTTTACTCTTATCAATAATTATTTCCCTATCATCATTACCACTTGCATCATCGTGTTCTGTATTCAATTTCTTGTTTTGAAATGATTAAAAAATATTGTAGATTTTAGAAGTACGTGAGTTTAATGTTTGCTTCAGCGCAATGAGTATACATTTCACAAATTTACAGGTGCAGGCTTCTTTTGAAAAAAAGTATATCGGTCTAATGAATTGTAGCTGTGTTTGGACATTGTTATTTACATCTTCTATGTGTCATGTACTTTAGGGCGTGGGAGACTATGACTTTCACCAAAGTCCTATTGGTCAGTGCTTAGATATGTGACTGCTTGTAAATACCAGGAGCTCTAAGCTTCTATGTGCGGGTGGTGTAATTGTTAATAGCACGGAATTGGAAATTAGAGAGTCGAGTTCTCATTCCAGTCGGTTCATTATATTCACTTACTCTTAGGAAATGTATACATCTATTTCTTCCCCCCTCCACACCAGCAAAAAGATTGTATCGATAAATCATTATTAACTCGAATAAAATTCTTACAATTATATATTATGCTCTAAATAACCGGTAAAAGTTTGATAAACTATAAAAAAAAAAAAAAACAAATCTTACTGTTGTGGCTCGAAGTAACCCTGGCTTTCTTGCTGCCTTTCTTTTCATTTTTCGTTCTTGTTCTGTAATAAATTTTATTAGGCTCAAGTTATTTGCCATTTCCTCCTGCTTCCCATGTCTTTCATTATGCTTTGTGAGTTCTGCATTCTCCAAATCTTCTTTCTTCATTATTTAATTCCACATTTATTTAACAATTTTATTAAAGTTACCATTCACTTGAATGTTCCCTCGTTACTCTCATAGCTATTTCCCAGCATTCCTCTGTGTATCTCCGTCTTTTCAAGGCTTTTTCTTTGTGTGATACAACATTCGCAGCATGTATATTATGCCCAACACAGTTGTCCATCCTTTTTTCCTTGAATATCTTAATACTTTTATTTTCTGAATGACGTCATTATCTATTTCCGTGTAACTGTTAAATTCTCTGTCGAGTTTTCTGTTATTTGATACTACAATAACAATTCGTTACATTCTCATTTCTTGATTTGCGCTTTCCCGATAGGTAACTTCTTAATTTGCCGGGGAATTATTTTGTTGGTAACCATAGATACGACCTTCATACAGGTAACAGCTTATTCTTTTTCTTGCATGCATCAACTACGCAGTTATGATCTTTCAATAAATTGCATATTTATAATTCATCTGGATGTACGCCGTACTATAAAAGGAGTGACTATATAAATTTCAGAGAAGTATGCAACATTTACAAACACTTACAGATTTGAAGTTGTTAACATAGAATCATTCCTACCCTGTAGCTTTGTCATTGCATCTGGATATCGCTTTTTGAGACTTGATAAACAAAGCACACGCACTTAAAATGCAATTTTTTAATGCCGCCTCTTCCTGCCATAAAGACATACCTGAATGCAGCATTTCTATCCAAATATTTATAATATAAACTAGTTACGTACTACAGTAGGCTATCATAAGTTTTTAGCGACCCTTGATTACAACAATTTTGGCTTTTTTAATAACGTCTATTATTTTTTTAGACAATACCGTGTTAGTAACAAGCTATTCTCATCTATGAACAATAGTTGACTTATATCTTGCGATGAAAGTTCGGAAAAGTAAGGAAATTAGTGAATTTCAACAGGGGCAAATAATAGGATGCCATCAGTGTGACAAATCAAAATAGAGAAATAGTTTTTCCAGGTTAATCATCAAACATAAGGTTAATAATATTGTCAAGAAATTTAATGAAGAAGGTCATTGCCGTGTCGAACACCGTTCAGGAAGATTAAAAATCATGTCTGAACGAACGAAAAGGGTACTGGATAGGGAAGCCATCAGAAACCGTCGTCAAACGCGTTAAAGATGTCGCCAACAACATAGAAATACTCTGAAAGAGCTATGCTATCAAAGAAGAGTTGCAAGAAAGAAGCCCTTGATTTCAGTGGATAACAGGAACGTTCGTTTGGACTGGGCGAGAGATTTCAAGAGCAAGGATTATGAATTTGTCAGTCTGTAATTTGGTCCGATGATAATAAATTCTGCCAATATTCGAATTCGAGATAGGTTTATGTTTGGAGAAATCAGAATGAGACTTGGAACAATGAATGTCTACCGGCGACCGTGAAACATGGAGGGATGGGAGTAATGGTGTGGGGCGCTTTCTGGTTTGGAGGGAAATCTGAGCTGATTCTTGTTGACGAGCGGTTGAATGGTATAAAATACTGTAAAATAATAGAGAAAGGATTACCCACTATTTGATACCAATCAGATTGACAAGAATGTTTGCCTTTTTTCAAGAAGATGGAGCGTCATGTCATACGAGTAAAGTAGCAAAGACCTGGAAATCCCATGGAATCAAGTCACTGCCATGGGTAGCCCAAAATCCTGACATGAATCCAATAGAGCAAGTTTAGGAGCACCTTGACCGAACACTTCGAGAGAATGCAACCAAAATCCTGTCAGTGGCAACCCTTAAAGAAACATTGCTAAAGGAATGGCAAAATATGGCTCAGACGATTGTTGATAACTTGATAAAATCCATGAAAAATCGAATAAAAGGACTGAAAGTGGCAAATAGAGGACCTATTCAATACTAGTTCCAAATACTCGCTGTATAGGGATTACGTAATTAAATTTTTAAATTGGATGCAGTTTATTTCTCCTGGCTAAAAACGTTTCTTAGGCCACTGTATATAATTTATTGTACATTTCGAACTGAAGTCCACACATTCAATTTGTCCACCAACGATATGCATATGAACATTACTAAAGCGTTTATATGAAAGGAACTATTAGTTTGAATGTTTGAACAGAGAAGAAATTCTGTTATTATTATGTAGTTCAAATTGATTAGCAGTTTTTTTTTATTACCTCCCTTTGTTTTGGCTTTATATTTCATTTCGTCTTCTCTTCTGCTTGGCTTTCTCAGAAATCGAACGACTGACAAAACTCTTGAGTAGGGCTAAATCTTAGCAATAAAAATTCTCCAAGTAAAAGACAAAACAAACTGACTATAGAGAAAAGGTCTTGGATTTTATAGACGTCAATTAACCGGCGTGATATATCCATTAAAAGCTATGGTCTAGTTGGTCGATTAAAGGTGTTGCGCTCATCCCGTTCAGTGGCCAGTATTTCTATTTTTCTCTTCAACTACATGTCATGTTAAGCATTAGTAGAAAGCTTATTTTATGAAGATTAGCATACCAAATACATAATTTCTAATGTTTGAACGAAAAGGTTACATTCTGTCAAATCTATTTTTATGTTTTAATACGAATTTCCTATCGATCACGGCTATATAATCGTTTACTGTGTCACTGAAAATTGTTTTGCATCATACTATATGTGTTGTAGAAAATCTTTTATTTGACGTAAGTTATAAATATTCGACTTCATTCTATCTGTATTCTAGTCATAGATTCTATCTGTATTATATTCCTACATTCTGTCTGTATTATATTCATAGATTCTGTCTGTATTCTATTTATAGATTATATCTGTATTCTGTTCATACTTTATATCAGTATCCTGTTCATAGATTCGAAATGTCTCATATTTGAACTGTGCTGAACTTCTGTACTTTTGGTTTGATATGCATTGTGACAGATATATGACAAATATTTGTATATTATGAATAGATTTTTTTTAATATCGAAAGTCCATTGATTGATATTTCAGTTCCATAGTAATATGGAAGGTTTGATGTCGGAGGTTTTAGTGACAATATGGTTTGTATAATACATACTAATGATACTGATAAATCCAAAAGAGTATCAATTAATATCGAAAATATTTATTAATTGAGATTTTGCAACCACTTAAGTTCGTAGTTTTTAGTGTATTTAAGAGATATCCATATACATATTTTCTCCCTCACTTTAATCATGTTTTGGTCCAAAATACTGTTTTAGCCGAAAAGTGATTATGCTTCAGAGAACGTAATTTGTTTCACCAAAAAATATCAAGGAGGGATTTGCTATATTATTCCTCATTAAATAAGCCTTTCCATGTATTCAAATAATTTTTTTTTATCATTTGATCCCTAGCAATGCAATAAAGCCACTATGATGCAAGGGGTTACTGACTGTGAAAAACATGAGAAAAAGTAAAACATTATTAAGCAGAGTGTGCAATAAAAGAACAGGAAATAAGAAGAAAAAAGATAACGATTTACACAGCATTTAAATCTTTGAAGATCAAAGTTGAGTGGTAAACAAGTGGCCGGAATAAAGTTCCACAAGAAAGAAGAACGTGACAAGAAAGATGTCGCAGAGAACTTACCGTTATATCTAACCTTTTCAGTTATAAAATGACGAGAAATAGCTGCCAATAGTGTACTTAAATTTGTAAAGGGTAGGTAGCAAAGGGGAAAAGTCATAACAACAAATACCATGAAAATATTTATAGAAACGGTACAGGGAGTATAAATCACGTATACAAGCTACGTTACAGCGGAGGGAAAATGACTGCAAAATCAGACCAGATGTGACAGCAATATTTAATTGATTGGTGAATGGTAGATGCATAAATGTGTAAGATAGATTCTGGCCAGAAAAATTGTCTAGCTGAATACAGTGAATCAATTTGCCTATCAGCAGACTTAGGAATTGATTCAATGTAATCTTTGCACTTAATGTCAGTAGAAATCGTTACAATCGTAGGTGCAATCAAGCAATGTCCACAATGTTATCGTCAGCCATGAAGATAGAAGGCCAACAAAGAATCTTTGTTAAAAACAGACGTTTAGTTTAAGAAACTAACAAGCCTTCCCTTGCCCTAATTAGGAAGAGATTGTAGATCATTTTTGTTGTAACCTCAGAAAGGGTTACTGAATGAGGAATAACCAAAACGGAGGTTGGAAATGAAATGGTAATTTTTATAACATCAAAAAAATACAATACTTGCCAGCTACGCGAAGTAGGTAAACCACTGCTAATGGTGGACTACTTAAACAGCATATTACGAAAGTTACCTGCCTCCCAACAAGGTAGCATGCGGAACAATGGCCAAATTTAATGTGGGAAAATCCGAGCCCGTGGGCTCGAACAAAAATTGATTGTAGACGCCGCATACTCGGGATTGGGTATCTGTCTACATTCCCGGACGAGGCTCTGCCCTTCGGTATAGCCTCGTCCGGGTTCCTCTCTTCCCATGGCAGAGGGTTCGACACGGCAAGAGATTCGCTCGCTGACAAATCACGCTGACAGCTTAAGCAGCATATTGTCCCCCTCACTTTAAAATAGTGTCCAACCTATGAGGAATGGGACTTACACATTAGTGTGCATAGGTACGATAGATAACAATCTTTGAGATTATTGTCATTTTGAACTTATCGAAACGATCAGACTTATCAAGAGTGAATTGTTGTGACATCAGTATGAATACCTATGTTGAGAACTGATGATATCGTGATGGTTGTTGATGAAAATTAGTAACAATATAGGTCCAAGTACAGAGCTTTGGTGAACATGTTTATTCCAAGTTCACCTATAATACATCATTCTAGAAAATTTAAAGTTTATTGTGAATACTTAATTCCATAGATATTTACTGATTCATATAGAATATGCTGATCAAAAGGATCTACTCGTAGATAATTATAATATCTTGTCAAGGCCTAAAGTTAATATAAAATTATTTCATTTTTTTTTTTTTTTAATTTACATCTTTTTTTTTACTCTCGGTTAAGTTTAGATTTGAACTTATAGTCTGTCTCTAATTAATAAATTATGTTTTATTTCTTTATGTTTGCAAATATCTTGCTTAAGATGTTTTAAAATTTATTTAAGATCAATTCCAGATTTAAAAGGATTTTGTATGAGATTATTTAACGAAAGCCTCTTTGCATCTTTATTGGATTAAAGTTTAATTTTGAAGGCTAAAATTAATCTCATTTGATTTTCGGAGACATTCATTGCGAACAAAAATTATGGAACTTCTGAAAAATCTGTTATTTTTATTTTGCAATGCGTTAATTTTTATTAAATCGAATTTATCAGGTTAAAAAAAATGGCACGACAGGATATTATTGCTATTAGATGAATCAATTCAGCAAATTATTGTGCCAATTATTATATAGGCTTTTAGACGAGCTGTGTATCTCTGCTTTCTTTGGTGGTACATTGCATATGTCTCCGAACATCTGCAGTATTCAACCATGTTATTAAGGATTTCTAATTTCAGTATTTCCGTAGACACTCCACTTCAGTCTTGTATCTTTTTTTTTAATTTGGATTATGTGTTGGGCGAGACGTGTAAGAATGAAAACAAAAACATGAAAATAAGAGTCCGAATGTAAAAAAAAACTACCTTATAAATACATTTAATGCAGATTCTAGTTTGTTTTTCTTTTAAATATTATCATTTTCCTGAATTGTCACATCAATGTCCTTATACCGACACGTATATATGTTATAATCTGTTTGTAATTAATTTAATTCATACATTATATGTTCAACAGTTTTGAGACAGTGGGTCTTATTGTTGAGTCTTATTCGTTTGAGTTTTGATAATTTTCTTTTCTGTAGAAATTTCTTTGACGCATTTACTGTTGATATATTTTCCTTTTGTTAAGTTTCCTTAGCGCAACTCGTAGTCGTCGTCAGCTTTATCTCGTATCCAAGAATTTAATTATTTTGCTGATCCCTTTAGAATGATGGTGTGTTGATGATGAATGTCCAGGTTCAGAACAAGAAGCTTCCAAATCTCACCAAAACTTGCTCCCATCATCAATTCTCTAACGCCGTTTGGTTTTGGAAGAGTTGAATGCAAAAGAAAATCGGAAAAGTGCCGATGGCATGTATCTCTTATGATTTCGAGTGGCGTCATCTGTAGCATGTCCGTTATGCGTAGCCAGCTTCATCCGCTGGTTCAACGGTTGGGGTCTTTGTACTTGGCCGCGTTTTGTCTGAGTCCTGTAGCCATGTTATTTCATTTGTATTCTATTGTCTTTTTAATTACTCATTAATCTGTTTTTTTTCTCAACATTTTGAATTTCAGTTGTTGGAATTTTTTATTACTTTCATCTTGTCAGGTGTTTCAATATTTATACTTTTTGCTTTTTTAACTTTATTCTCTTCAACTTTTTTTATTAATTTTGAATGCTGTTATTATTATTGGGAGACGTTTCGTAATGTCTTTCTTTGTTCTGTTCTGAAAGGGAGGACACACCTTGGTCTTGGGGCTACATTTATTCGATAAATTGAGGCAAGAGGCTCGGAATGAGAAATCGAAACGACCCGAATTCAAATTTCGGTCGAAATTTGTTACATTCGTTTCAGCTCAAATACGTTGGAAGCGTACAAATACATCTCTCCTCCCAGCAGTTAAGAATGAGACAGCAGAGTAGTTTGGGCTTTTTTTAGTCAAAACTCTATGTTTCGATGAAGTGGGGGCACATACTTGAACGTCAACTAACACACACCCAGTATAGTTGCAGTTGGCTCTGTAGGTGTTGAAGAAACACAAATGATCCTGAACATTGGAGCATGTTAGGAAACGTACAGCCATAGGGGCTGTACGTTTCCTAACATCCTCCAATGTTCAGAAATGAGAAATCCCACTGATTAGCAGTGTGGCTTAAAGTCGAAACATCCCTGATGATGATGACTGCCACATAATATTCAGGCAGTATCAAGGAGGAAGATCTTCTGGATTTCTTGTATCTTGATGTTGCTGGGCATATTGACGATGTTTTTCCCATTTCTTTCTAAATCAGACTGTGAATACCTATTACTAATAGTATTGCTTCCCGACATTTTCTCAATTTCTAATTCTACATATTTATATTTGCAAAGTTTTTTTTGCATAGATTATTATTATTATTATAAATATTATTATTATTGTTGTTGCTGTTCAATGAAATGAGAAAAGGTGATTTAAGTATTCACTTATAATATTTTCTACATAGCAAACATATTTTCAGCAAAAAGGTACTTTTGTTGGTTTTTATTAAATAATTAGAAAAATGCAGATAATTGTTCTATAGCACTCTTTATTTCCTACTGTAACTAATATTCCGATATGGGCGTAGAATAGTCATTAACGGGGAGGAAATTAGAATTGGCCTGTCGAGATCAAAGCCAATATGAAACCCTTTATGTTCACTTTAGCAAAACTACACTTAGAAAAGTATATAACTATTGTTAATGCCCCAGGAGGGGGTTAATAGCAGGGTAAACTCTTTTCTTTAACCCTAGTTGGCATCCTGTTCAGAAACTCTCAATTCAAAATCGGATTCCTATGGTGGCTGGCCATCAATTCCACCTTGCAAGAAAGCTACTCTTTACAGACACCACAACAGCAAGACCAACCGCATCGAGACTGTAAACTTATACTCCACTAGATATCTACAGGTTTAATATATATATATATATATATACATAATTAGTATAGATCTGTGAATTAAATTCATAATTGACTTTGCTTTCTCTTCAGGACGTGGACGATTATAGCTCTCAACAATTTCCCGACCTTTGTAGGACTTAGTAAAAGTTGTCGTTTTATTATGTCTCATAATCCCTGTTCTGCCATCCATTTACTCAAGCAGCAAAAATGTGATCGGAAAATGTGATCTGATAATCCAGCTAAAAACCACCCACCTGGGGAAATAAAATATAATCAATGTGCCCTTAAGGTTGTCTGTTTTCTAATTAAATTGAATTAATAATTGCTCTGTCTTGACATTGAGCTCTATAAATTACATCCTCCTTGGGATTATCCATACGGATTACCAACTTTTCTTTTCCTAACTACACACACACACACACACACACACACATATATATATATATATATATATATATATATATATATATATATATCATGCAGGAGAGGCTCGTCACGAGAGGACTATAATTCATGTAAATGAGGGAAAACCTTTCTCGACCAAACAGCGCTCCCTATTTATGGGAAAAGAGAGAAATCTCGGTATTGAGTGCCTCTATTTAGCAACGTCCAAGCAACCCCTGCGACAGCATTTGAACTACGTGTGTCGGTGTTTGCCTTTCCATTTGATAAGTTCAAGTTCGACGACGTGGTATCTGTCCTCTCCATTTACGTACTCAGATTTTGTGAACTCCCTAGACTGACTGATATCTAATCCAATGATTGTCTTGTGAGAATCATCCCAGAAATCCAATATTCGTATTTAGCACCACCTAAATGAACTAGATTTTCCGTTCTTGCTATATATAATTACATTTTAAGAAACATTGCTTTTATGTTAGGTTTTACAGTAAGACATTCCTTTTATGTTAGGTTGTACAGGTAAGGACGCTGATAAGAGTAGTTTACTTTTGGTGAATATATTGTGTCAGCGAAAATGTTCGTTCGTTTTGTAAAAATTCTACTTAATAACAGAACGAACTTTGTGGCCAGCCCAACACATCAATATCAGTTTTTTTTTCATACAAAGACGATCGTATACGATAAAGAATTCAATCGAAGCTTATTTAAAAAGAAAGCATCCTGAATATTTACGCAAAACCTCATAACTACATCAATTTGCCTGGAATATCAACGCAAAAAACCCATCATTGTTGCACGCAGTGATTTTTTCATTCGTATTTGCAAATGAAAATGGAAGACGTAAAAGAAAATCAATAAAACAAATGGGGGCTGTCAATCTTACCATTTCTCGTCCAAGGGATTCACAAACTGTCCGATTTCTACCGTTCTATTCGGCAAACAGAAAGCGAATTTGAACCGATCACAGGTAAACGAATCTCATGATTACAAATCGAAAAATTATTCACGTTTTCTCCGTGAAACATTTATGTTGTACTCCTGTAGTAAGAACGCAATTGACTGCGTTTAAGGGAGGAGAAAGCAATTTAGGGAAGGAAAGAAAATTAAACGGAGGAAGTTTTGAAATAATAGAGAGTTGAGAAATTCCTTATAGATAAAAAATGAGAGGAATATAAGAAATAGGACGCGCGGTAGAATAAAACACGAATGAGAAAGTGTCAAAAGAGTTGAATTAATGACTATGTATAGGTTATGAAATAACAAGAAGAAAATGAATTCGCAGATAAATAGTCAAGATAGAAAGTCAGCGACAAACAGAAGATGTTTTAAATGAAACAAAACAGAGTAATATCAAGTTATAAAAATTGCAGAGGTTTCAAGTAAAATAGTAAATAATGAGAGAAGCATTCAGTTGAGATACAAAATATGTACAATATTTAACATATGAAAATATTTAACATCTGTAATTATGACGGCACGATACATGACTATTCTTTGGCATTCTCCTACTTCAAAAATAGATAAATTTAATGAATCTGAATGCATTAGGTATCAACACTTTAGTCAAATATATTCTTGGAACAATTGAATATATATATATATATATATATATATATATATATATATATATATATATATATATATATATATATGTGTGTGTGTGTAAGTAAGAGTTTTGTAATTTAGCTGAATGATATTACCTTCAACATCCAGACTCAAGAGTTTTGTAGACAGACCCATCCGTCCACTCATCAGTGGGTATCCACAATTGACTGTTTTTTTATGCATTTATTATTGGTGTATGTTTTTTTCATAGTGCGGGTGTCCGTTCGCGCGCGTGCACCCATCCGCCCGTCTGTGTGTTGTGATTTTTTCGTTTCTTTACTCCACTTTTGACACTTAGTCTTTGTTCTCTTTTTTTCATTTTTCCTCTTTTCTTTCCTCCTTTCTTTCAATTTTTGCCATTAGTTGCTATTTGGTTTCCGCTTTATTTCTAGACATGTTGAAGTTTTTAAATTTTGAGTGTTCTAGTCTTTTCTTCAGTAAGGAAAATTGTTTTTACATAAATAATTAATTTTGATGTTTAAACGATAAAGAAAATATTTATATATATCTTAACATACTATTATTTAATTTCTTATCTCGTTTGTGGTATGTTAAGTACTATTGGGGCATTTATTGTAGGTGTCTGGGTTTATAAATACATTTTTATTTATTTTTGCTTGAATTTGCATGCATATGCCTCTATTCGTACGTTGCGCACATTTACAGACGCATAGATGCATACACACACACACACACACACACACACACACATATATATATATATATATATATATATATATATAGATGGTGCGATGGATAAATTGTCATCAATCTTACGCAAGAATTAAAGCAATATTTACAGATATTTACCAAAATTACACAAACACATCTTGAAATATTAAAGAGTATTTGTTTTTCAATAAAATCGCAATTGATTTCAACAACAGCCTCCAGACAACTTCGGAATCTCTTGCAACTCTTCTGTACGATCTCCATGTTTAAGTTGGTGAATGCTGCCATAATCCTAGCTTTCACTTCATCTTGGGTGTCGCAAGGAGTTTTGTTGGTCACTCATTCAATTGGGCCCCACACAATAATCAAGTGGGTTGCAGTCTGGGGAGTTAGGTAGCGAGATATAAGGGGAGATGTGGTCGTAGAAATTGTCTGACAACCATGACTGGGTTCTTCCCTTTGAGTGATATGATGCAGAGTCCTATTTGCAGACACTGGGCCTTCAAACAGACAACCACTTGACCAAGAGTAGCACTACCTCCTCAAGGTATTTGATGTAGACCTCTGTTTTAATCTGAGACGAAATGAATGTATTTTTGAACAAATTTTAAAGGATACTTCTTAATTTTGGTGTTGATTTCAGTAAACACGAATTCTTTTTTATTTTGGGGTGATTTAAACTTTGGGCTGAATTGACAGAAGGAGCCGCGTTATTATATTTTAAAACTGAAAAGTGTAATGGTGTTACAATATACATTATTCTAATCGGATTAAGAGGCAAATAATAAATATGAATATTTTATTTTTGCTTGATGTTACTACGAACTGAAATGAATAGCTCCAGGTGTAGGTTTATTATGAATTCTCTATAAATTATATTCGCGGAAGAACACTTTTAGGATTTCTTTCTTTCGTGTACAACTTGAAGAAGAGGCATTAATAAAGGGCGATTTGTTCGTACACTTGAACTAATTATTTGTTTTATTGACTCTTTTGTAACAGTCTCTTAGTCGATCCATTTTAAAACTTCTTCAATTATCTAATCTGTGGGAAAAGAGTGGCATCTCTTTTATTTTACAGAGTAGATATCGAGCAGAGATAATAGCTCCCAAATTCCTCGTCTGATCGATTTTTTCCATGGTGGTAGTCGTATATGTCTAGTCTTCAGAAATCGACATAAAATTCTGGTATATTTTCTCCCGTTTTTTTTGTTTTTGTTTGATAGGTTAAAAAAACAAATACGGGAGCTGATTATTGCTGGGGAATGAATTTCTGACGTATTTGGTGCTAATATTTTAACGTCATGAAAACCGAACTTAAAATTGTATGGGCAAATTTACTCAATTTATTCTTAGATATTCATATATTATATATCCCAGAAAATTGCCATTAATTATTATGCACTTTTCTACAGATGATTAGTGATCGAAATAGATGATTTTGTAATACTTCTCTGGCACAGAGAGATTCACTAATGAAATGCAATCATCAATCAGAATAGAAGAAAGTGTAAGAAAATGAATAAAACGAAAAATGAAAGCCGTCTGATGTATTGCCTCACATTGTAAAACAGTTAACCATCAACTGGATATTTTCCTTTTTGGTTGGATTTCACTTATTGCCATTTATGGTAAACAGATTCTCTTCGCCTCACAGCAAAACGCGTAAAACAATGAAGAAGGTCCATAATTACGTAAAGATACGTCGGTAATGCTATAGAATCAGCTTAAGAGTGACTTGAAAACAAAAACAAAACACCAAGTCAGCAATTTTGGATAGTTATGGCAGTTTGCGAGATTGGTGAAAGACCAAATAAAGGTTACAAAGAAAGTTTCCCATCTTTCGTGTTATAATTTTCCAAAATCATTGCTTTCTTATTCTTTTGCATTTTCTACTTGGTGTACTATTTATACACACACACACACACACACACACACACACACACACATATATATATATATATATATATATATATATATATATATATATATATATATATGTATATATGTATGTAACAAAGAAGGAACATACATGCACACATACACTTGAAATAATAACTTTTCTATCTGCTGTATTTCTTTGAGGTAAAAGACAGTTTAAGAATATTAGATTTCTAGGTTGGGCCATATCCACGGAGGTTTAACCCATTTAATGCCATAATATATATGTATATTTAAATTCAGACGTTTACATATATTGTATTGCTTTTCTCTAGATGTCATTGAACAGATTTCATTGAAGAATGAGCTTATTTAATATACAAAAATAAAAAGAGGCAAAAAACAGGGATTTATTGATCCTTTCCATTTAGACATTCCTGAGAGAATTAGAATTCGGTATTCATTTTTGGCGGCCACAAGCATGAAGATATGAGATGTGCAGTTCACAGGGTGTTGATAGACGACACAGCAAAGTATCCACAGGAAATCCATCAGGAGTTAGTGAAGGAAAGCTAGAAGAAAGAACCGAACATCAATTGTAAGAAGACAGAATGCATGGCTGTCAGCAAAAGTAACAGACGAAATTGTGAACTACGAATTAGAAACATCAAAGACGAGCAAGTATAAAATATAAATAAGTAAGAACACTTTTAAATGCCACGCCGAAATCTGTAGACGCATTGGAACTCCTAAAGATGCACTGCAAAAGATAAGCAAAGAAACAGTAAAATTTCATTAGAAATAAAGAAAACAGAAGTGATCTGTTATATACTATCGTTCCTCCTATATGACAGTGAATGTTGGACAGTCTCTTCACAGATGACTAAGATAATTCAGGCAACGGAAATCTCTTTTTACTTCTATAACTCTTAGGATGCTGAGAATACCATTGACTGGACATCTGAATTTTGGGGAGGAGGAAAAAGAATGGACAATTATAAACTTCTTGTTGTGGGTTCCGGGATGAAATCCGGTCTCAAATAAATGAAATATCGCAAATAAATATATTGACGTAATAATACAATTGGTAATACGGTTAGTAGATCCAGAAATGCGGTTAGTAGCAATAATAATATATATACAGTCTGGGAAATTCAGTATGGAAGTAAGGCATCCTTCTGAGTCTACGTGCTCGCAAATGTGACTCCTACAAAGCGGTTACCTCACACTCTCACTCTCGGTTATTCACCGGCAGCAGTCCAAGTACACACTGGTTGAGTCCACTTGTATAAAAAGGGGTGGACCCCTTAACACTTCTAAAGAGACAGTTAACATTCTTAGGGTGCACAATGAAGAAAAAAAGAACTTAGAGATTTTGATACTTCCATGACATATTGAAGGAGAGACAGATGAAAACAATGCATAACCTCTCTAACGAACATGTGTAAATGGTTGTCAGAACAGGCAATAGGACAAATAGCTAAAAGACAAAAAAGAGCTATAACGGACAGGAGGTTTTGGAGAGCCATCATCGCCTACGGAGAAGAGTGCTCACTATGAGAGATAGATCATTTGAGGATATAAATACTTTGGCCATAGGATAAACACTGAATTGAGACTGTCAGACCATATGTCACTACGCTTTTCACGAACTCTTTTTTTCATTACACAACGTGGGTTTTACGAGAACTGGAAGAAAGAGGAAACCAACATTTCACTGTACTTCTTCTTGGTACAAATATTTTAGTTTATTATTTACTAGTGATTTTTAATTTGTGTCCTTCATTTAGTATTTAAATTTATTAACACTCTCAGGAGATATAGAAAGCACAAGAGATGAGGGAAACATCGGATAACTTGCCTATGGAGATGCGTAAATGGTTGGTAGAACAGGGATGAGGAGATATAGCAAAAACAATGCTAAGAGCGACAAAGGATGGGAAGTTGTGGAGAACCATGATCGACCATGTCATGAAGGGATATGGCATATAGAAGAAAGATACGTAATTTATTTTTCGTTTGTATATTACGCATGTATGCATCGTGTAACTGTTACCGGCGTGAAATGTAAAATCGGCGACCGTATTTCAATTTCAATGCTTCTATATAAAATCCATTTCCGCAAAATTCACTCTCTCTCTTCTTCCCCACGTAAGGGTTATATTGTGAGACCGTAACATACCTACAACATGGACTCTTCCAGGATTATATAAAGTATGCGACATAACACTCTAGAGAGAGAAGGATAAAAGGAGGAGAGAGAGTGTTCTAATACCGTAGTATCAGCCGCGTACGACTACCAATATTGGGCACTAGCACATAGTAAGCTCCGCTTACACTTACACTATCTTTGTAACCTTTTTGTTTAATATATCTTTCTTACCTCTAATCCGTGTTCCATGTTTTCCTTCCATGGTCCCAACTTTGGGTTCACATCAGGTTAAAAATCAGATACTATGTATATTTTATTTAGTAGGGATAAGTAACTTAGAGTATGCTTCGCTGTTATACATATCAAATGTAACTGTCATTATTGAATATACAGCATATTTTTGTCTAGGTCTGAACAGTAACCAGAAGTTTCTTTAGAAGTCATGGAATATTTATCAATGGACACGATAAAAGATATTCATTTTGGCTAAAAACAGATGTTATTTCTATTTCCCAATGTTATAAGAAAATTCCCCAAAATTAAAGACTTTCTTTTATCCGGTAAAAACCTGATTATCAAATGGTTTAACAGTTATTATGGCATAGAAACTACATAACTGGCATATACATAACTTCATTGGTATTATTTTAATGCAAGAATCGCTTGAGATGTAATTACATTCTGACGAGTCGTTCAATAAATATAAGGTTTGTGGCAAATATTTGAACAACTAATACACTTGAAATAATTCATTGTTATGATATGCAAGCCGAAGACATAAACTGTATCACCAATTCAAACAATTCTTATATCCAAATATAAACTTTGAATCGATAATTTATCTAAAAGGAAACAACTCTAATAGCTGAGATCGCTGAAAATAAGAAATTGAATAAAATCTGCATACAAATACATACACATACATATATATATATATATATATATATATATATATATATATATATATATATATATATATATATATATTGTTTTCGTTAACAGTTTTAAAATACGAGAAAGCTTATTATATAAAAATATGTCAGAGGAGAGATCAAGTGCCAAGCTCTGGTTATCGAGGCTTTTGGATGTGTACCCATATACCAGGTATCATCAACACAGATATACAAAAATGATCGGAGTATACACTTAGGTAGATCATTTGTCTAGATGAGTAAGAAACTTGGCCCGAGAAGCGAACCTTGAGGAACGCCCACTTTGTTAGCCTGAGATTGGGAGCACTAGTCATTGACATTTACCGTTAGGAAGGACATTATAACCGTGAAGACTTTTCAACTGACTCCATAGATTTAATGCTTGAGCAGTGACCCATTATGCCACACCTTGTCAAACAGCTTTGAATTATATAATGTGACCGTCAATGAGATGTATTTATTGTCAAGTGCCTGACTAATTCTGTTAGTAATTGCAGTTATGATATCAGCAGTCTTGAGACTTTCTGGGCTATAATGAAAAAGTTGCTGAAGTTGTGCTCAGTGAGACGCGGGGAGTCAAGAAGGAGAAGGTCTTTGTCATCTAACATTGAGTTTGAGGTAAAGATCGAGGCGAAGAGCTTCGCTTACACCGACGAGGATGAAATGTTCTCGGGGCCATTTATAATAGTAGGTACTGATGCTTAGCCTCTACTTAGAATTTGACTGGAGATCATCCAGAATGCACGGTATTCAATTTGTTTGCTTTCAACCTTGGCCTGGACTGCTTGAGCATAACTAGATTTTGCATTTTTCAGAAGACAGTTGTAGCGGGCCTTTCTGAATGCACCATCCCCTGTGGTAATTATTGTAGTAGTGGTTTCAATGGGCTATGTCTGCAGCACATTTGAGGTGACAAATTAATTATCGATATTACTTAATTAACAAATTAATTTATTGCTAAAATATACTATTTTTTATTTATGTACATATTTAAAATTTTCGACAAACTGCACATTGCTAAAAATTAGTTCTTCTCCACTTCATCCGCATTAAGTGGAATTAATATTTATTCGTACATTGGTACAAAATGTGGCACAAGGCCAAAAGGGGATTGGGGAAGGCGGTCTTCTTCTGTCTAAACTTAGCTAGTCACAAACACGGACCCAAACATACCAACAATAGTCCTATCACCAAAACGACACATTCAGTCCTACCTTTTTTACTACGTCCACCATAATACGTCAAATTCTCTATGAAATCCTAACTAGTCCCCATATGTACATTTCAAAGTCTGTGGGGAGAGGGGAAAAAACAACAAATTAAAAAAAAAAAAACAATGATTATTTACAATATGAATTAATACTATTTACATAAAACAAAACAAAATATGGTTAGTAATAAAAACTCCCACAATCCCTAAATGTGGAAGAAACACCAGTTAACTGGACGAAATAATTGCGGGATTATAACATTATAAAAAACAAAGCACACCCACAAACACGCACTCATTTAGACACAATAGCAAATACGAAAACACACACACGAAACGAAAGTCATCCCGCAACAACCAGAGAACTGACATCACTGACCACCTAACGAGGGAGGGGATGGGGAATTAAACAAAAGAAAAATAGGGACAAAAATAAAAGGGGCATAAAGTGGAATTTTTTCTACACCGATGACGTCAAATATGATGCCATATCTGATTTCCAAACCGAATTTTACCTTTATATAGTGTATTACACTTTAGAAATAGCTGACATTGATATGATAACGAGTAACTTAGGAAATATATAGACGATAGGTTTTTCTGTTTATACAAGATAAATTAAGACCTTCCATGTATGTGTGGTATTTCTTTCTGTGTTAATCTAAGTTTTACTTTTCCCCATGATACGCAAAAACAAATGATATGTTGAAAGCTAAATATTTGTACTGGCGAGGAATAGCTGATAAATCATCTATTGACAGATATGATTTTCTTTGAAACATTATCACAGTTGATCTTTTTCTGTGTCTCAGTCAAATACCTTTTTAGTATCACGGTAACAGACTTGATGAGAAAGCGCTACTTTCTTTTCTTGAATAACGCAATGGTGTGATATGAAAGAGCAAAGTGAGAAGACGGGCTAGTAAGAGGTGAAAATAATAAATGCCTTTCAGTGAACTCTTTTCAAGGTCATATGAACAAAATTCTCAAGGGTAACTGTAATCAGTTTTAAAATCAACATTTCTGTTCCATTATTCAAATAGCCAAACTTATTTTTTAATCTACATATTTAAATATTTCTCAGGGACAGGCGATTGATGGAACGTGATTGATATTAAACGTGTCTGATTCCAAAAGATATAACATGATTTATGATTAGGCAAAGTAAGTTTCAACGAAACCTTTATAATTACACCGAGTAGAAAATAATTTCTGTCTAATATAATTTTGTACATCCGAATTGAAAAGTTATTTGAAAATATAATAACTAGCTTATAGAAGTATCTGTAGTGGTATACAGTCAGTCATTTATTCTATAGATCTTCAACATAATTTTGATGTGAAATTATCCCAGTATAATATTTGATATATACAATAAGTATTAACTGAGTCTAGTGAATTTTAAATGAAAGACCAGCACCAACAGAAACCAATGCAAGGAAAAATTCAAATCTGAAGAAGATATTTTTATATAAAATAAACTGCCCACATTAATTAAAATATCTTTTAGTGTATATTATATAAGTAATGTACGCACATCAGAATAATATTAATAATAATAATAATAATAATCTTCATAATAATAATAATAATAATAATAATAATATTATTATTAATAATAATAATAATTAAATAAAACATTAAATTAAATTAATGCATCAATCACATTTTTTTCTGTCGCCTTGTTTTCAATAGCCGTTACACATGAAATCATGCTAGACCATTTTAAACGTCCAGCTTCCCAAAGAATACGAGGATGCAGACAAGGAAATTCAAACTACCACACAGACACCATGTAGTTTTTTGTTAATGACTGCTAGTTTAAAGTACTTGAAAAAAATAACAATATATGAACTTCGGACAGTTTATTCACAACAGCTTATCCGAAAATTCCCAAAATATAATATAAAATTACACAGACAGCCCTTATCGGTTCTTTTTTTTAATCACACTTGTTTTGGGTGAATATTTGATATTTTTATATATATATATATATATATATATATATATATATATATATATATATATATATATATATATGTATGAACAAAGTTGAAAAATCCCGATTCTTAAATTCTTTTGCAAAAAGCATAGCGAATGCACTCGCAAGCAACCGACCCTTAATATATATATATATATATATATATATATATGAAGAAATATAGTCTTAAAGAAAAGGTGCGCTATATTTATGGGATAAAGTGCTCGATATCAGAGACAGAGCGTGTGTAAATATAAAAGTGAACATAGAAGTCAACACTTAGAGGCGACAGTCTGTTTCATGCTATATGCAATCGTCAGGCCACGTGTGCTGTTATTTTTCTCGGCTATTTATACATATACGGGTCAGTGGTGAATTGTGGGTAGTCTAACATGTCGTTTGTTGATAATTTTCCTGTTGTGCTTTTTTATTATTTGTGCCATGTTCTCGGTGCAGCTGTAGCTGATTTTTACTGTGTTTTTGTTGAATATTTTGTGTAGGGTGCTTGATTCCGAGAAGTGTTTGTGTAAGAGTTTGAAGAATATTTTTCCTACGTTTGTTTTTACGTTTTTGCTGTACGGTGGGTTGAACCATGTGATATTTCTTGTCCTGCTGGCCTTTTTTGTGTTTTGTGGCGAGTATGTGAGTGTTGCTGGGAATCCGCTATCTTTTAGGGCTGTTTCATAGTCTTTCTTATCTTTGTTAAATATGGATTAATTGGAGGAACTCTCGGAAAGCCTGCAGTTAATCGATTTTGGTATTTGTTTGAGTATAGAAGGCGGGTGTTTGGAAGATGTGTGTATGTAGAGTGGTTTATCATTAGGTTTTCTATATGATTTATATGTGCCTTTTGTTAGGTTGAAGGTAACATCTAGAAAATCTACTTCGTTTAGGTTAGTTTTTATATCTATGTCGAATCCGTTGTTTTTAAAAATCTTTATTATTGCTTTTCTAGTTTTGTCTGTGTTTTGTTTGTTACAGTTTCTTAAGATTATGAGACCGTCGTCCCTGTAGAGTCCTGTGTCATTTCTATCTATTATTTTGCTCAGTTCGTGTAGTAAGTAAATACCTATGATTTCGCATGTCTCTGCACCGTCAAAGCTTCCCATTGTAGTGTCAAATATCCCATCTTTCTTTATCTATGCTTCTTCATTGTGGAATAATAATGATTTACGGGAGTGCTTAATGATGTTGATTTCGCTTGGTCTTCTTATTATTTGTTTCTGAGCTAAGTTGATGGCCTTATCTAACATGCGTTCTGTTATGGATGGGTAAAATTCTTTTATGTTTAATTGTAGGAATTGGCAATTGTGTTTGTTATTTGGAACCAGTCAATAGTTGTTTTTGTATTTTTCCACTGGTTTACTCCTAACTTCTTCCTAAGTTCAGAATTAATTCTTTCTAGTATTGTTTTACTTATTTTACTTAGTTCACTTTTGGCCGGTTTTATGAGTCTACATGCAGGGTTGGTTTTGAAATTTTCTTTATGATCTTTTAGTGTGATAAAGGATTGTGCCTTGCTAATACAACTTATTCGGTTATCTAGGTCTCATTTTTGAGCGATTGTTTTAGCTTACTTACTAATATCATGTTCTATTGTTTTGGGTGCCTTTTTGTATGTTTTGGTTATGTTGTTCTTGAGTAATTTATTGTGTGTAGGAGGGCTTAGTTTGTATAAATTTCTCGTTTTGTCAGCAGCGATAAATACTTTTGCTGAGTTGTTTATTTTAGTTATATCTTCTTTTAGTTTTTTTTGGAATGCATCTTGCTTTTTATGGAATTTTATGTTTCTAACTAGGTCAGTTGCTAATTCCGACAATTAGACATAAAAGAATTTTACCCATCCATAACAGAACGCATGTTAGATAAGGCCATCAACTTAGCTCAGGAACAAATAATAAGAAGACCAAGCGAAATCAACATCATTAAGCCCTATTTTTACTACGTTAATAAAAAAACACCGATCAAAATTAAGTAAATAAATAAAATAAGAAACAAAAAAATAAAAACAAGCAACATAATTTAACCCAAATAAATAAATAAACGACTTCCGGTAAAATAACCGCCATAAGAGACGACCCACAATTGACCCGTATATGTATAAATAGCCGAGATTGCGATTGCATATAGCATGAAACAGACTGTCGCCTCTAAGTGTTGACTTCTATGTTCACTTTTATATTTACACACGCTCTATCTCTGATATCGCAAAGCCCAGCGATGTTGATATTTCACGTTTTGTGAATGTCGCCAGGTCTTGTATGCACAAAGTACGGAAACAGCTGGAAGGATCCAGCTGGAGGGTGTCGCCTGTAGCGAAGCGCAAAATAGCATCCACAGCTTTCAGATAATGTCAGACCACCACAATTTGTACAGAGGCCGCAGAACATCATCATGCGAATATCGGAACATCCGTGAGGAAGGGTCCAGATATCTCCAGGTGCCGGAGAGTGCAATCCGAGATGTGGTGCATGAGGACATTTGGTACAAACCATACTTGATAAAGAAAGTGCAGTACAGACACACACACACACACACACACAACCACACCCCCACCCCCACACACACGCACAGACACACAAACACACAGACACGATTCAGTGACCGGTATTTATATCGCCCTGAAACTATATATGCGTTAGTGCTTGTTTGAATGAAACCTGGTAACATTTTATGTAGTGAGGAATATCACTTTGAAAGTATAGTAAGTGAAGTTTGAGAAATGTTCTAGAGAGAGATAGAGTCTGCCCGAAGGTTGCTGAGTCAGAGAATATTTTGTGCGGAAAATCAGAGTTTTGACTGGCGTGGAATTGATGGGAATCTCTCTAGGTGTGGAGGTCTGACTTGCGTGTGTGTTGGCAATGGTCTTTAACGTCTGACTGCATAGTTAAGACGGTCGATCTTGAAGGCTACATCTTGGCAGCAAGGAGAAAGATGAATGAATAGAAAACACCAGGGAACTTACACATGTTTTGTTATAATAAGATCGTGTATCACGTAGGAGGCTCCGAGCATATTGAGCGGGAAAACAGATTTGTAGTGTGCAGGAGGTTTGATTGGTCGGAACTGACCAAACAGCAAGCTAGATTGAAGGTGATTAACCAATGAATGTTTGTTATATATTTTGTAAGATTGTGATGGTGAAAACCACAACAGGAATAGTGCATTTCCTAGCAGGGGGAAACTGGCTGTTGTGGAAGATTCCACAGCTAATATATATAATATATATATATATATATATATATATATATATATATGGATAGATAAAGAGATAGATAGATAGTAGATATTGGTGCCTAAGCTATTTGATGACATGTGATTGTGAGCCTGCATTTATGTGATAATGAATTACTGTATTTTTATCCTTTCAGAGCATCAATAGCGAACTATCTGCTAACGCCTGAGATGAATCGACATGCTGTAATTGTTGCGATACACGCAAAGCACAGCGTTTTGTGAACGTCGCCAGGTCTTGTATGCACAAAGTACGGAAACAGCTGGAGGGTGTCGCCTGTAGCGAAGCGCAAAATAGCATCCACAGCTTTCAGATAATGTCAGACCACCACGATTCGTACAGAAGCCGCAGAACATCATCATGCGAATATCGGAACATCCGTGAGGAAGGGTCCAGATATCTCCAGTGCAATCCGAGATGTGGTGCATGAGGACATTTGGTACAAACCATACTTGATAAAGAAAGTGCAGTACAGACACACAAAACACACACACACACACACACGCACACGCACGAACAGACACACAAACACAGACACGATTCAGTGACCGGTATTTATATCGCCCTGAAACTATATATGCGTTAGTGCTTGTTTGAATGAAACCTGGTAACATTTTAGAGCACACATTTTAGAAGACTTATTGAATAAATTTCTTTGCTTAAGGTTTCAGGCGGTTGATTATTGCAGGTATGCCTTTTGGGAAAATTGTTTACGTTAAAACTGATGCTCTACGCAGATGTATGTTATATAGGAATAGTGTCGCTACAGACACTTGAGTTTGAACATAGATCGCCAGTGAGCAAACAGAGGCAATCCCGTTATTGAATTATGTTGATCATCTGACCATAGAGAAACGCATAAGTAGATAATAGCGTGACGTCAAATTGATCACTATTTCTAGTCTAGCCTCTATTATTATTCGGATTGCTATTTCTTCTCTATCCTGTATTACTATGCGGACCGCTATTCTCTATACTTTTTTCCCTATACGGATTATTTTTGAGCGAGTATTATCGAATAAGTACTATTAGTGCGAGGGATAATCGAAGACGTCTGACACCAGTATTGTTCAACGGCGTTTTTATAGTTGTAATCCGCGATTATAAAGTCTCTACTACAACGAACATTACAAAAAGGACAACGAGTATTCGTTGATATCACAAAAAAGGTAATATTTTCCAAATATTAAAATACACTCCGTATACTGATTTCGTAGGTTACACAGATATGATAGTCTTTAAGCATCACTATAAAAAACTTATTTTTTGTCATAAATGTACCTATGGAGACTATAAGAATATTTCTAGGAAAGAAACCATTTTACAATACCATTATTTTATTTTATTTTTGTTTTATACGTTTTGGTTCTTTTATTTGGTGTTATATAAGCGAATAAATATAATGCGCTGTTGATTTTGGCAAGCGATTCCGACTCAGAAAGACAGTGACTGACCGCTTTGCATGCATCATGGGAGTAATATATGAGAACATTCACCAAACTAATGTCTTAAAACAAACGACGACATATCGTAAAAAAAGTGCATTTAACATTTGTGTGGAAAAAACCAAAGGAAATAATCTTTTTTATTATGTACATTGGTAACCCAGACACATCGAAAATGATTGTAAATGTGGTTTGTCTTTGTTTTTCTCTTTTTTTCTCTTGGACATTTATTACCGAAGTTTGATTGGTCGGCTCGTATATGTCGTGAAACATGTTTTCAGACACAATTCCATGTAATATTAATTTAGTAAAATAAATTTAGTGATATTTTATGCGTATTTGGCGTTTGAAAAAATAACTTCACATTTACAATATATATTTTAGTGGTTTCTTTATTTTTCTTATGACTTGACTCAATGTAAACGTTTTCTCTCCCAAAAGAAACTGCAATAAATTAGGACACACACAAAATACACTTATTACTACTACTTCTGATTTTAGCTCGTAAGTAAATCTCTGCGATACATTGTAGGGCATAATATCAAGACATTATATATATATATATATATATATATATATATATATATATATAAAATTTTGTGTATGTGTGTAAATGGTAATAAAGAATGCAATAAATTGTAAAATATGAATATCAAAACTCTGAATTCAGTAGTTCTAAACCTTTGGAATTATAATTTTTTTAATAATATTGATAAAATAAAACTCGAATGACAGTTGGAAACGAAAAATAATAACGAGTGTGTGCATTTAGCCGTGATTAGAGGAAAAATAAGGACTTGATTTAACTAACAAATATGCATGCATCTAAAATTCTAGTAAATAATTTCACTCCTCGATTTTAATAAAATGTAAGATCTTTGAAAATCGACTGCATTTAGAAGAGAAAATGTTGATTGATTGATTCCCTTGTTTAAGGTTTAATAACATTAGGAATAGAGAAAAAAAAAGTATTACATTGTCAAAATAGACCTTTCTCCTTTGACTAGACGACATGAGACTCATTTACTTGGAATTAATTTTGAATGTACTCTAACAAGTGTTATAGCAATTATTTTCTCAAACCAATCAGTATTGACTCTTTTTTAAAAATAGTTTCTAAAATAAGAATAGAAAATATAAGCAATATTTCTTTAATAATTTTTTTTTTAATTTAAGAAAGGAATAGTGTCACTCTGTTGATTCTAAAATAATCACAGTAAAAGATTAATCAATATTTTGAGCATATTATTTTCTAATTTAAAAATGATTACGTATTACTCAACTGATTCGAATGGAAGAATAGTAAAAATATAAGGAATATTTTCGGCATGTTATTTATGTGTTTCAAGATATACAACATGCTACTCATTTGATTCTGGGGTAAATATAGTAAAAATAAGTATCATTTTAAAATATTATTTTCTTTTAAGAAATGGAAAGTGATATTCAGTTAATTTTAAAGTAAGAAGAGTAAAAATAATAACCAATATTTTGTACATATTATTCTGCAATTATAAAAATGGGGGAATTCATATTCTATTGATTCTTTAAGGAGAATATTTATATAACAAATTAGGAATATATTGAAATGTTATTCTTTTATTTTACGAAGGTGGAAATGCTACGCAACTGATTTTAAAGTTTGAAGAAGGACAATTATGCATTATGTTGGGCAGATTATTTTAAGAAACGAAAACTTGATTGATTCAAAAATGAGAATAGCGAAAGAATAAGCATTATTTTGGGGATGTTATTTATTTATTTTAAGAAAGAATATGTGCTACTGACTTAACAATGATATTTTGTAAAAAATAAGGAATATCATTTGCATATCATTCTTTCATTAAGAAAATGAAATTCTTAATCAGGTGATCCAAAAGTAAGAATATTAAAAGATAACCAAAGTCGAGGTTATATTATTTGGTTATTTTAAGAAATTGAAAATGCTACTGAAGTGATTTGAAATTAAGAAGAGTAGACATTAAGCAAAATATTCAGTGAATAACGGTGTTTGCTCATGCTAAACGTTTAGCCATATGCGGTTTATTTAGCAGTGGCTTAAAACTTTTGAATATGCTTTGTAACCTTCGTTCAAGAGCCATCTGCGTACAGTAGAAAACTTACTAAATAATCAAAAATGGTGATTTTTTGGGTTTTTTTTTTCAAAAAAATAATACGTCTGAATTATTTTTTTAATTAAAAATATTCTCTTTTTATCATTTTAAGAAAATTTAAAGTGTTACACAAGGGATTCTAAAATAACAATATTATAACCTAAGCAGTACTTTTGGCACATTTTAAGAAAGGAGAAATGCTACTGAATTGATTCTAAAATATGAATTGTCAAAGATAAGCCATTTTTGGCTTATGGTTTTCTTATTGTTATAAAAAGTAAGTATTACATAAAATCAAAACAACATTTCTCAAGTTTTGAATAAGGTGATGTTAAAGATCGACGTATCAAACATGGTGGTCAAAGTTTTATACTGGGAGATTTAATGTTATTTTAATTTAATATTTATTTAATCTATGATTTAATGTTATTTTCTAGTCAAATCAAGCGATTTTCTATTTAATAGCGAAAATGTTTTTTTGAGAATAAGTAGTATCATACGATATGAAATATTAAACAAAATTATAATATAGCGTTGAAAATCATTTGTAATAATTAAGTCATGTTCCGTGTGCAAATCCTTACTTTAACTTAACAAAATATTTTGATCTATAAAAGACGTCTCTTCATTCAAACATAGGGTGCACAAGATCAACAATCCCTAAGAAGAAGAGAAGCTGACCCTCAGCCAAACATGATAATGTTATCTATATAGTTGATTGATTAGAAGCAAGTCTTATAAATTCAAATCCTTCCGAAGAACCTAACGACTGATTTGAACAAGTAACAATACTAATTGGACTAAATGCTAAAGACATTAATTCATCTTAACCATCCCTGTGTAGCGCCACCTATCGTTATTGGGAACTAGGCAAACATAGCATTGTTCAATGTAATTAACGAAGAAAAATACTTTAATTAAGCGAATATTGCATGCCGGAAGAAAAAAGTAGGTTTCATTTTTGTCATTTCATGAACAAGCGGGACATATAAATTTAGTTTTAGTTTTGTTTTTCTGTCTCGAAGCAGCTGAAACATAATTATGAATCGTTGTGTTCATTGAAATGATTCAAAATCTACATTACCGCTTTTTCTCATGTTTTTCTAGTAGATGCATTTTTGCAGTTCTATTGTGTGCAATCAGAACTTGAATTCAATATTTTATCAGTTTAAGAAAAGTAAAACATGACACAAAAAGAGGATAATTCAGAAAATACACACAAACTTATATGCAGGTGTTGCTTTCTATGTTTATGTGTGTATTACTGTGTGTGTGAGTGTATGTGCATTTGTTTCTGCTTGCGCATGTCTGTTAAACATTTTAATATTACCAATCCAGTGATATATGTGAATTTGTCTTTGATGTACGTCTCAGAAAATATGAATTTTTCGTAGAATAACAAAGGAAAATGTCCAGATTATGGCAGTTTAGGCAATAAAAAAAAAGAATATTGTCCACAGAAAATCGTTTGTTGAATTGATGGTAATAGACATTTATATGAAAAAATACGAAAATACGAAATAGTGAATGTATATAGAAAGCGATTTGATCACTAGATTATCCAACGTAAATTTGCGTCCAGGTTCTTACAACATTTCATCTTTCTTATATTATTACAATGAGGGATACATAATAATAAATGACATAAAAAAAACAAAAGAAAAGCATAAGTGAAATTGGCGAGACAACATACCAAGATATATCTTAAAATAATAGTTAGGAAGCTTGTCTCGCTAGATGTAAAGTTTAGCAAACTTGTCTCACTATAACAATTACGAATGAGTAATGAGTTCGATCTGTTACGGTTTTTTGTGTATATTACATATAACTAGTGAGCGAGTCAAAATGACTTAATTCCCTTTATAGTCTACCAATAGAAGGTTGACCAATCAGAAGCCGCGCAACACTGTATCCGTCGTGTATAAAGGCGGCCATCTTTGTTTCTCCTACCGGAATGACCAGAGGCAACTTGTCCGGCGAACATGACAGACGGAAGAACTACGCTCTGCTACTTTGCTGCGATATCCACTGCTAAACTGAACTACGCTTTCCTAGTGTCTCCGAAATATTCACTGCCAACCTCTGGATTCTATACTCGAAGACGACCGTCATGAAAATGTCTAACACGATCCTCACTGGGTGCCCCATACTTTCGGCCTTGTGCCACATCTAAGCTACGCTTTGAAAATCGCTATATCTTAAAATGATAATTTGAAGGTTTAATATTTCAGCGTTCAAACATTTTCCGTATATCCAGCAGTTAATTTACAAGCCGCAAAATATCGTAAGAAAACTAATGACGTAACATCTAGTGCTGAAAACGTTTTATTGTTCCTTTGTAATGTATGTAAGTATAATGTTCATATTTTATATAAAACCAAATATCGATAAAACTTTGTGTATATAAAAAGACCATGAACACCTAACATATAGCCAAACGAAGGCTATTACTTAACATATATTTATAACAAATGATTGCGCGTTTATCTCCCCTTTGTCTTCCTACATATGTATAATTCTATCAGCAAAAATAATTCTTAGTTCGATAAAATCCTAAATTCAGTATAAAATCTTCCAAGACGTACGAAAAGAATCGGTGAAAGCCTATTAAAATATATGCAGTTAGATAAATCTATTCGGAAAATATTTACACTTTCCGAAATCTTCTTAAAACTCCATGTGTAAACATATATGAATACATGAAAATAATATGCTAATGCTTCCGAATGAAACATAAAAATAACAATCACAGGGATATTTATTCATTCAGAAGTGATAGAGATTTAAACAGAAGTTTAATATAAATGTATTTGATTAATCATTAAACGTGCTACTTGTTTCGTTGATTTGATAATAAATGGATAATACCAAGTAGTACAAAAAATAAAGAACTTATTCATTCGCATTAAGTTTTGTGATTCAAATTTAACCAAGAGAGACAATTCACTTACGAAAGAAACTACAGCGTATGTTTGGCACCTGATTTTTCAGCTTATGAAATTTAAATAATATATATATATATATATATATATATATATATATATATATATATATATATGTGTGTGTGTGTGTGTGTGTGTGTGTGTGTGTGTGTGTGTGTGGAAAATGTATATATATATATATATATATATATATATAAAATTATTTATATATTATGTGCGCGGTACTTATTTAGAAAGCGCTCAATATCAGAGATAGAGCTAACATATTTGGTTGGATAGATGTGAGTTTGTGACCCTGGGTTTCACGCTTTATAAGAAGGGTTGCTGCCAATTATACATTAATATGTATAATCAGTGTCAACCCAAAGAAGGGAGTACAGGAAAAAGTTACACAGAGTGGAAAAATTAGATATATTCGTAATGAGCAGAAAGAGATAAGAGCATTCACGAGGGGAGTAGATAACGATTGACATCGCATTTAAAATGCTGCAGATTAAAGTTGGCTGGAAAGCATCTAACCGAAAAGGAGTTCCACAAGAAAATGGTACGAGAAAAGAAACAGTTAGCGTAGAAGTTATGGCTACATCTAGCTAGCTCAACATTAAATTGATTCGATCTTACCGCCCGACTAGTACTGGGCCCAAATTCGTACAGTCCATGTACCATAAAAAGAGCACATACGAACAGTTACCATGAAAGAATTTATTTAAAAAAAGGCTCAGAGTCAAACATACGGTGGTTGGTAAATGACTGAAGCCGAGCCGCCAGATCAGAACCAATAATATTGCTGATTTTTCTTTGAACCTTATCAAGGAGCTCCAGGTAAATCGTAGAAGCACCGGGCCATATATAGCATCAATATTCTAAGTATGGACGAAGGGTAGATTTATAGATATGCAAGAGAGATTTAGGATACTATTGCCTCCCCAGACAGTGTGATCCGACTTTCGTAGCAAGTGACCGATTCGATATAGTCTTTTTATTTCATGTCAGTTGAAGAAGAGGGGCGATGAGTCAATTTTTTGGAGGATAGCATCAGCCATGCCGATGGAAGGCAGAGAGTGCTCTCTCAGCTGATTAATAGAGAGAAGTTTAGATTTGGAGGCGTTAAAATTGACAAGTTTGAGGTAGTTTTGTACATTAGTTGCCATTTTGATCTTTTCAAACTGATCAGTCTTAGGATTGAAGTAGGAGTAAAGTTGAGAACTGATGTCACAGGAAGTTCGTTAATGAAGATTAAAAACACCGTAAGGCCAACGATGGTGTCTCAAGCGACACCGGCATTAGTCCGAAAGAATATAGAGGAGTGGACATTCAGGACAACTTTCATTTCACAATTTGATAGGAACGACTGCATCAGCTCAAAAATGTGCCTGGAGATAACGTAATTTTTCACCTTGTGGAGAAGACCTGAATGAAAACCCCGTGAAAGGCTTTGGAGATGCCCAAACTTACAGCCGGAACTTCACCGTTTTTTTATCTAGAATACGACAATTTCCGCAGTTATCGTTAAGTACATCAGCAGTTTACTGGGAGAAATGAAAACCATAATGCCTTTTTGACAAAAGGTCATACGATGAGAGATGATGAGCCAATTCATCATTGATTAGGGCCTCTAGAAGTTTCCCAAGAAGGGGTAGAAGGCTAATAGACCGATAGCTAGATGGTTCAGGTGTTTCACTAGAAATTTTAAAAACTAGAACAACAAGCCAGCAGGAAGCAGCAAAACATTTATTATACAGTTGAGACAGAGCAGCTAGTTTGGGAGCACACTCTTTAATGACATTTACAGAGATACCATCGGGTCCACATGATTTACCGGGATCAAGGCTAGATATGATAGTAGAGAACATGGAAAGTATTATATGCATATTACTCAGGAGAGAATCAATTCTAAGTGAGAGGTTAGGCAGGGATACTCCAGATGAGTCAAAAGTAGAGTTTAAGGAGACTTTACGGGCAAAGCATCAGAGGATGATAACATCTCTAATTGATAGAGTGAATAGAGATCTTGCACTTATTTAGGCCCTATTAGAGAGACGCCAGTAATCACGAAAGCCAAAGTTCTTACAGGCTATCCGTTGCCTCATTCTCACTGCAAACAGAGATTTAGGTCCTTTGAAGGACTTCACATTTATTACAAGCACTAGCAAACTGGCACCTGTTATGACGAGAGGTGTCCTGATGTATACCCAGAAATAGTGGTTCCTGTGTGCCACGGCGGCATGAAGCATGGAGAAGATTGTAGTTTCACCTGGTATTTCCAAGAAGGGATGAAATCAGCCATGCCGGCTTTGACCCAGGAAGAAATCACAGTCACGCAATTTTCAATTGACAGTTTGAAGATATCAGTCCAGGTGGCGTCACGAAGAAAATCCCGGAATGAGTACCAATCAGCGTGCTGGAAACGGAAAGAGGTTATATGGATAGGGGTTTCCTGTTTAACGGATGCTTGGAAGGAGATATCAATAGCTACCACAGAATGCTTCGAGTTACCAAGAGGGCAGCATTGTGAAGCTGGGCAAGAGCAAGGAGAAGAGGTAAGCAATAGATCCAGTAGAGAAGCTTGTTGCTCGCTTTGGCTCTGGAATCGAGTAAGGATGTCTACGATTTGAGTAAGGGATTGGACAATGGAAGAATGTGATATCCTTACAATAGAAAGTCACAATCACGATCACCAAAACGTTGAGACAATTAAATCATTGTGGTCCTGGTAGATAAAAGACAAAGAACAGGTAACATATCTTGATGAGGGAAGAATGGATGAGCCTCTACTCATGTTTAATAGATAGGAGGAGTGAGAACCGGGCGATAGTTGAGACTATCCACTCATATTAACATGTAGGAAAAACACGTGAGATACGAATGAATTCATATTTATTTATGACTTGTATTAGTTCTCATGTCTACTGCCAAATAAAAAATAAGGATTGTAAGAATTAATGAACTCTTGTCGCATCAGTTATTCGGCATTGATAAGCAATGTAAACACCGTCAAAATGAAACAAGTTGTGAGAAGGGGTTGAAGTCAGAAGTTTGATAATTAATAGTAATGGGGAGGACAAAAATACACACGCCAAAATAAAGAATAGGTGAAAACATGGCAGTCTAGTGCAGCAAACAACAACAACAAAAATATTAACAAATAGAATAAAATTCAAATTTAAACAACAAGATGGCAAGATGGCACAAGGCAACGTAATTTACATATGGGCTTTACAAATGCTTCCTTCCCATCTTGAAGAACGGACGAACATATTATCAATGGTATTTAGAGAAAAATTATGGCTGCTATCGGCTTTCTTCGGTCAGCACATTGACATGATGGGTGAGTAAGAGGTGGATGGGTGGTTGTTAAGGAGCCGGAATCTTTCACTAGATAATGGAGGTACCAAGTTGAAAAGGAGGGGTGATGCACCTCTAGTTTTCTTCTTCGTTTTCTCCTTCGGCATTTTTACTCTTTTCCGAAGAATTGATTGTAATTCTCTAGTCACCAGAAATAGCAAGTTATCCATGTACGATTGCAAAAATGACAAAAATATATATATATATATATATATATATATATATATATATATATATATATATATATATATATATATATATATGTATTGACAGTTTAATGAAGCAAATTAAAGTTTAAATGAGTGCGAAAGAAAAAAATACATACAAAAATAAAATAAAATTCAAAGAATAATGCAGATATTTAAACATCTGCTACAAGATGGCGCAATCCAAGCTAATTTACACACGGACTCTTCAAATGCTTTCTTCCTATCTTGAACTACGTACGAACTTATATATGTATGTATATGTGTATATATATTTATGTGTGTGTATTGTATTTGTGTATGTGTGTGTGTGTCTGTAATGATTTACCATTCAAATTTGTGCTCATGTAAGTGTTGATTCTGGTGTGAAGGTGAATCGGTAATGCTTTTCTGTGAGATTTTTCAAAGTTCTTTATCGTAATTAGTAATTGAACCCCAGGGAGCAATGAAGAAGGAAAGACGGAATGGAAAAAAAAACGAATAAAGAAGGGAAGCTAACTGGAAGGGAGGTCTGTGTGAAATGGTATACTTGGAGCAGATCAGTCAAAATAAGAACAGTAAGCGAATGCCGTGAATATAAAGAGGGACGCTGAGAGAATAATAAGCAATCGAAAAATAGGGTATAAACAATCAAAGACAAGATAAGGACTGGAAAAATAATAAAGAGAAAGAAGGATAAAATCGAAAAGTAAAACATTAAATGATGAAATATAAAGTACATGAAGTAGAAATAGAAGAAAAGAAAAAGAGTACAGCTTACAAAAGAAAAATATTGAACCGACAAAAGAGTGAATGCTAATTAGGCCGACACCAAAAAACGTTCCAGAATAAAGCCGACATAGTTTGGATTGTGAGCTTAATGAGAGCTGTTTGCCTCTAGGACTAACGTATGAGAAATCGGCGAAAATAAAGAAACTCAAATTACTAGTTTAAAATGTAAAATAGAAGAGAATATATGTGCGGGACTGATATTTTGACCAAGAAATAGGTTACAATAATATAGAGAAGGGTCATATGAAAATAAAACAAACAGTAATTACGCTGAACGAAAGTAAGGAAATTAAAAGTGAAATATTTGACTGATTGCTTTTCAAGTAATATTGAAATTTTTGATACAGATGCTACTCAAAATGTAGCTTAGTTTTATTTATATAACAGCGGCATTTCTTTAATTCTCTGGGGATCAATAGAAATATTTTCTTTCGGCATAAACAAACCTTCTCTATGTAAACACACACAAACACGCAAAATAGAAAATAGACAGCCATGCACATAGAGTTATATTTTGTTTAAATTAATGAAATACTAATTTAAGATTTTTCATATTTTGTGTGTTTTTGTCAAATCTTAATCTAATTATTTTATATTATTTTTTCATTTTATTTAAATTGCAGCTTTGTTTTTACCCTCATTTAAATGCAGTACTAGACTGGCAAATAGATCTCATCAAGCTACAGTTGAGCTGGCTAGATGAGGCCGTAACTTTTATGCTAACAGTTTTTTTTTCTCACACTTCTTACTTGTAGAACTCACTTCTAGCTCCTTGCTTTCCAGCTATCTGTAAACATTTAAATGCAATGTCAATCACTATCTACTGTCCTCCTGGATATTCTTTTCTCTTCCTGCTCATTATTAATGTTTCTGTTTCTAATTCTTCTACACCTAGTAACCCCATGTGCCTTAGTGGCTTTACTGCCTTGCATCAGGTGAAACTGCTAAAAAAAGTGATTCTGTTGTGGCCTGTTAGAGGCCAGAAAGAAAGAACACAGAAAGAAAAAGAAGTGTATTGAAATAACAAAAATATACAAATTTATAGTGTTATTAGTCAGCAGATAGAAGGAAATAATTTGAAAATATTTCGTAAGTTACATGCTCAGTTGTCACAGGGATCCAACAGCATCATCCACATCGTTATCTTTCCCAGGGCTACACTCTAGGGTCTCTTGCGATCTAACCACCTGACCAAATACTTTATCGTGTCTCGGTTGCGTGCCAATGTCGCTGCGAAGTATCTTCCAGACCCTTGAGTGATGTTGTCAACCCTTTCTGGACGTTCCCTATTTTGCGGAAGATGGTAACTTATAGGTTAGTACTAAAACGACTTTTCGCTTTTGTGACCTGTCCATAGTATTTCAGCTTCATGTTCTTGGCGCTGGTTATGTGGTTTTCCAAAGCGCCTTTTTCTTGTCTGATCGTGACTTGCGTCATTTGTGATGTTTTCCACAGAGAATATTCATAGAATATTATTGTAACATCCCATTTCTAAAGATTGGATTCTATGCTTTTGTTGCGGATTTGAATAAACCAGAAACAAAAAATTAGATAAAGTTTTTTTTTTTTTAATATATGAATATAAATTTTTATTTTTTTATTTTTCGTCATTTTACAATTAATTTTTCTCATCGTGCATGGGTTTTGAAATTTCTTTGTAGTTTTTTGTTAAGATGAAAAAAATGTGATTTCGAAGCGTATATCTGTCAGGATAAAGAGGCAAGGATAAGGTGAGGAGGAAAGAGAAGCTTCGTGAAGAAGAATGTATGTGTCACGTAGCTTGTCAGGGAAAAGTGTAAGTGCTACATAGCTTTATGACGAAGAGTGTGCATGAGTAAAGCAATCTTTTTGAAGCCGCGCCGGCCCTTTTGAACTGATGTCGTATGTTGGTGACTCTATCTTCTTGCTTACTGAATTGTTTTGTCTATGTTTAAGCTATGCTTAAACACTCTTCGAAGGGACCATGAAGCATGTTTATTTATTGTCGGTGGGAACGTGGCCCATTGGTTGAAAAATATTAAATATTTATTTTTAAATAATTAATTTATTAACCGGAAATATGTATGGATCATTCGTCTCAGAAACCATTTTTTGTCATTTGACGACTGTCTTGATGTTTATTTTCTTTTTCGTTCCACACTTTAATTCATAGATCAATATTCAACAATCGCAACCATAAAAATATTGAAAAAACCATTGCATGAAATGCTGAAATGTTTGATTTCAGTAGGAAATATCTTAATCCCTATCGTTTATGGATTCATATAATTCGAGAATGATTAAATATAATTTTACTTTTATTTTTTTCCTACTTTGAAATCAAAGTGTCATATTCACTTCTTAAGTAATTATTAATAAATTAAAATTGTAGTTCATATCAGAGCGAGTATATATAACCTCGTTATTAAAAACTTGAAAAAATATCTAAAAACTTATAGATAGCAAATCTGTGGAAAACATCACCGCAAAATATATAGAGATTTCCATCTTTGCTTTTAAATACAATCCCGTACATGTGCTGGTTTATTTTCCATAAAATTATACAGTTGCGAAACGTGAATATTTTCTTTTCTTACAAATAAACATTTTCCTTTTCCCGGAAGAGATATATAAATATAAAAATCTTCATGTATCTCATTTTAAAAAGATAGATGTAAATAATATACCTATATCTCCGCGTCTAATATGACCTTTAAAACCTCATATACTATAATTTTAAAAAAAAAAACAAAAAAAACCCAAAAAACTTTAAATTCTTATTGATACTTCTCGATAAGCTAACCTCGGATTCGCTGCGATAACCAGTAATGTACATGAAAAGATTCACATTATCAAATAAACTGATGATAAAAGTAATAAAAACATTTCTCCCTTATATATTAATGACATAACTTCATAATAAATTGTATGTTCGAAGAATGATTCCATATCAGTGAGATCAACATGTATCCATGCAAGCTCAGCTGAGAAAATATAAACATCGAATTAGGATTGTATTCACGGCAACATTTATCTTTCGCTAAACTTTCAATAATCATCATGGTAGTGTTAATTACGGCAGTTATAGCATTTAGGATAACATAATATTCATTTCTCATGAAAAATTCATAAATATTTTGATGTTAAATAATAATACAATTTAGGATTACATACAACCTTTATTTGAGATTGTCGATGCAATGTAAGTAAATTGTCATGAGTACTCCAGGCTATTTGTATTTTTTTAGATATAGGGAAAGAAGAGGAAGAAGAAGAATCAGTATTCACAAGAGATCACGTGATGAAACGTCAACAAAACAATGGTTTCCTTTTTAGTGTAGATGTCTAGGAAAAACATGATATAGAATCGCTTTTGTTGTGTTATTTCGAATTCCTAAGAATACAGTATGTAACAACATTTCCAATATCATCTTCATATAATCAATAACCAATCGTCTTATAGTATAGGTATAGGATAAATTCATGAAAATTTGCTATATTTGTTACCTCACCGTATCTATAGGTTACCTTATCCGCGGAAATATATCGTAGGTCATTCTTAAAACAAAAATATTGCGTTCTTCTTTGGTGCCTCGATTTTATGAATTGCCGTTTTTCTTTTTATGTGCCAGGTCATTTCAGGACGTAGGCGTTCATGGCTCTCCATCTTCCTCTATCCCTTGTAGCTCTCAACAAGTTCCTTTCCCTCTGCTTACTCCCCCAGACCACGTTCTGTTATCCGCTTGCTTAAGTCCACTTACTTAAGTCCGCCAGGTATGTCACGTGTTGTTTTCTCTTGCCTTTATTCGACCCGTGAGTATCAGATTCTCCAGGCTGTCCTTTCTTATTATGTATCCCAGAAACTTCAGCTACCTCTTCCTGATATTAAGTATAAGCCTCCAACTTGTTTGCAACCTAAGACCTCATTGTTGCTCACACTCTCGGTCCATGATATCTTTAGCATCCTTCTGTAGAACCACATCTCCGTCGCCTCGAGTCTCTTCTTTGAGGAAATCGTTCAAAATTCGCTGCCGTAAATGACAGATGCCACGTAATATCTCAGTATTCTTTTCTTTGTTACAAAAGAAATCCCTCTGTCTCGAAGTACTCTGCTCAGCTTTTAGAATGTGTTTTTGGTAATCTCAATACATCTACGGATCTCAGTGTTGCAATGCCCGTCCTCTGTCAAGACGCTTCCCAGATATTTAAACTTCCGAGTCTGCTTGATTCTAGTTCTCTTGACCTTCACATCGCATTTCGGGTTTCATCCTCTTACTTTTGGGCATGCATTCTGTCTTGTAGTTTATGCTTAGTCCCTTCTTCTCATTTTCCGTCTCTACCTTCTGCAGGAGATTTTATCATTTCATTTCCATGTCTGCTGCTGTCATCTTCGTATCTTATGTTGTTAAGATTGTGGTCGCCAACGCTAAATCCCGGTAGGGTTTCCAATTCTCTCAGAAGTGCCTAGCTGCATAGGATGAACAGGTCGGGTGAGAAGATGCATCCTTACCTTACGGCCATTTCTATTTTTGTATATTCACTGAACTCGTTACCTATACGTATGCATGCTGTTTGCTGCCAGTATGGGTTCTTGATTAATCTGATATCTTTTCCGAATATACCAAGGTTGCTGAGCATTTCCATTAGATCCTTGTTACGTACTTTGTTGAAGGCCTTTGCGTAGTCTATGAAACAAAGGTACACGTCCTTCTGCGTCTGCATCGCTCTTTATGATAACATTCTGAGCATGAATGTCACGTTCTTTGTTCTGGTGTCTTTAACGAACTCGCATTGTTCTTGCTCTAACTCGGGGTTGATACTGCTGCGCGCTCTGTTCATTAGAATACGTATGGTGAGTTTTGTTACGTGGCTCATTAGGCTTATCGTTCGGTGTAGTTTGCATTCGTTTGCGCATGGTTTCTTAGGCATAGCTACGAAGATAAATCTGCTGAGGTATTCCGGTATATCCCCGCTCTTGTAGTTTTCATTTGTTATTTTGCTGACTTTATCTATGCCAAAGTCTTCTAAGGCTTTCAGCATTTGCGTTAAAATTCCGTCTGGCCCAGCTGCCTTGTTTCCGTTCACTTTGGCCAGCGCTGCTTTTATTTCGTTTTTCAGAATTTCAGGTCCGTCGGCAGTTCTGTGCATTGCTGGTTGTTCCCTTACGTTGTGGAAGAGTTCTCCAATATACTCGCTACAGCGTTGAAGAATTTTTTTCTTCTCTGATATGACCGTTCCATCCTTTGGTTTTAGGCAGCCTGTTGACGAGCATGTCTTCTGCCCTGTCTGTTGTCTTATCTGTTTGTGCATGTCTCTTTTGTTGGTAGTACCCAATGTTTCTACTTCTGCACATTTTTCGTTTAGCCATTCTTCTTTAGCTTGACTGCATTTGGTCCTTATTTTATTGTGTAATTTTCTGTATTCCGTTTCGTATCTTGGCCACATTTTCTGCCTTCTTTCCATCATGTCGAAATCATCATCAGTCTTCCATTCGTTCTTCCTTCTTCATCATGTCTTCTTTGGGATGATATCGTTTGCTGATGTTACTAAAGCGTCTCTTAGTGCGACCTATTTCGAGTTTCTATTGTGTGCTTCGTATCTTTTTATATTGTCTATGTATCTTTCTTTTAGGTTAGGATCGCTCGGGAGTTTGTTGCATCGCATTTTGCTTGCTGCGTTAGGCTTTTTCAATTTCCGCTGTTTAAATCTTAGTTTACATATAAGAGGGCGATGATCTTTTTCGCAGTCAGCAAATGGGTAGATCTTGCAGTGAATCAATGCGTTCCTGAATCTTTTGTTGATGGTTATATAATCAATTTGTTTTTTGTTTCTCCTCCTGGAAACCTCCATATCCATAGACGTCTAGGGTGTTCTTGGAATCAGGCATTGGCTATTACATGGTCATTTGTTGTGTACCATTGGATCCATTATTCTCCACGATCCTTGCGGGTTCCTAATCCGTATCTTCCTATTATATCCTTTGCTTTTTCCCTGCCTAATTTTGCGTTTAGGTCTCCCATGATGACTTCCTGTGATTTGCATAGAGCCCTGGTACTGTCCAGCATGGAGTAGAACGATTCGACGTCCTCTTCCCCGCTTTGTACCATCGGTGAGTACACTACTAAAATAGACACGTTGAAAGGCTTCCCTTTCAGCTTCACTAGCAGAATTCTTTTGAAATTTTATAAGTTAACTATCTAGTATTAGTCCAACTCCTTTGTTGTTGTTCTCACCGCCTCCTTAATTTGTCCTGTGTTTGTCACTGACAAATTCACCGTTGTTTTGCCATCTGGTTTCACATACATCTAGGATATTGATGTAAAGTCTGTTCATTTTTTTGTTTAACATTATCAACATTTGTTGAATGTACGGACGTTCCATGTCCCGTGAGTTATTTTGTTTAATGCGATCAGTCGCAGGATAACGGTCAGGTGACGTCTGTTACTCATGTCGTTCCTTTCCGGGCGAGGGATAGGTTCCGACGACTTTTATCCTCGTTACAACATTTATGCTAGCAGTCGCTGGATAACGGTCAGGTGACACCTGTTACTCATGTCGGTCCTTACCGAGTGAGGAGCTAATTCTCATAGACATAACCCACTTCACGCCGTTAGGTTTCGCATTATCTGAGTTGTTAACTATGATTTATCGTGGGAATGATAGTGGAATCGTTTCTCGTTGCCTTCTCCACGATGGTTTATGGAGATACCATCTCTACTTAGCTGGCCGTTGACTCAGTTGTTTCCTGCACCCTTTGTTATGTCTTCTTTTTCATCCTACTGACTTGCTAACGAGCCGCCTCAATTGGAACTCGGAGTGGGGTAGACGGTTTAGTTGCCGTCATTTCGACTGGAATACTTACCGAAAAGGTGAGGGGGAACAACAAAAAATATAATTTTTTTTGTTGTAATTAGGTTTTAATTTTTAACTTACTATGTCCGGTTGCCCGTTACTAAAATTCCAACAAAAAATGGGGAGGACATAAAATTCGCTTCAATTAGAGAAGAAAAATTGGGAAAACAAAAAATTAAATAAATTGTAACAGCAATCAAATAAACAAAAGGGAAGACAAAGAGCAGGAAATCTTCCCCAAATTTAAACCCAAGACCGAGGGAGGGGAGTCGCTAGTCTGACCGTTTACATCGAAAAAATCACTTCACGACCGTGTCCAGGCGTCTGTTTATAGGCCAACTTCTATTCAACAAACTTAATATAAAACATAATAGGACGTGGAGTAAATTCAGTACCATTAGAAATAAGACGGTTATGGAAACTAAAACAATTAGTAATAGCAAAAGAACAGATTAATACTTAAGTAAATTAGTAATTTGGAAAGAAAAAAGAAGAAAAACCAAGTAGGTATACAAGAATGAATTTTAAATACGTACATATCTGTAGCCTCATCATATTAGCGCTAAAATAACCAGATTCAACCGGGTTTTTATGTTACAAGTTGATTCTTTTGCCCATTTAGCTAGGGAGCTCTCAATCAGAAAATTACTTTTCATCATTTCTTCAAAGATTTAAATGCAATCATTAATCGTTAACTTTTGCCTTCTTAATTCTTGTTCTTTTATTGATCTTTCTGGATTTAGTAATGTTTTTGCTTTTACTCTTATTCTTTCACATTATCCTGCCTTTTTTTGGATATTTCAATTTCAATCTTGCCATGTTTCCTCTGTTGTGAAATATGCTTTTATCCAAAAGGCCCTGTATAAAAAGTTACTTGACCCAAAGTGTTAGGAGTTCAATACCTGGCTAGAGTAGAGCAAACAAACAATTGGAGTGTTCAGCTATTAAAGGGAAATAATTAAAAATAACATTATCTACAAGAAAAAAAAATTAAATGCATGGGACGTGAAATTAAAACAGTCTGCCTCCGTGAATATGACGATGACTGGAACATATATGTTCCAGTCATCGAAACGTTATGAATGGGACAATAAAGATGATGAAAACAATTCGAATGCTGTGAATAGTGTAAATAGTTACAATACCGCATTTCAGAAATATGGACAGAGATTATAGAACGTTGTAGACAATTATGATCACCTACGTGGAAGAGACACATAGAAGTTGTTTTTTTTTTTGTTATCTAAATTTAGGAATATTAGAGAAACTTTAAAATCAAGTGTTGGTCAAGAGTAATTTTGGGGTAAACATTCGCATGTGTAATAATTTCTTACATAATGGTAGAAAACCAAAAAATAAAGATGTAAAACACGCTCAAAAATTACTATTCTTTTACTTACAATCAAGAAAATCAAACGTATCAGACACAAATTTCAGTTAACTTTGCAAATTCTTTGTAACTTTTCCCCCCTCGACACCATATCTACAGGCAGCTATTTTTAATTTTGTTATTCTCTCTCTTATTCTTCTCTCGCACTTTTTCAAACAATTTGATCGAATTTCGATTTCTAACTTCGATTTGTAACCATTTCCGTCATCCGCAAAATTCTGCAGGAGTTGGAGGTTTTTATAATGTTGCAAACTTTATCGAAAGTTTCCCGCCTATTTTCTATTTCCCCCGATCTCGTTCTTTTCTTGCTGGCTTATTAAATTTGTATTGCATAGGGATGGAAAGGTGGTAGGCCAAGAGAATAGGGAGTCAAGTAAGCGGCAAGTAGAAACTATATTGGACTGGAGCGACTAGAAAGTAAGCAACGGTGGCCGGTCGCCCCACTGTTGGGGCTTCTCCTTTATGACGCCCGGCACAGAATCAAACGAAGTCTTTTAAGAAGGCGCACAAATTAAATGGTACTGATTGGCGTAGGAACAGATCGCAGATTTTGTAGGAGGTGTCGGTGGATGTGTGGATATATAGAATGTATCAGAGGCAGGAGGAAAGGGCAAAGAGTTACTAAGAGCTATTAGCCCCGGTTTATTTCATGGCTACATCCCCTCCCGGGCTAACTTTGTTTCGCCATTTATATCGATACCAACCATTTGCAAAGAGCACCGTCACTATCGACCTTCACCATTACCACTCTCGTTATAATCAATTTCTCGAGTTGCATAGAGAAGGAACTTGAAATGATGCCTGCCGTAGAGCAATAAATTTAAGTTTTGTAGATGATTATTAATGTAGTGAGTTCAATCCTTACTCTAGTTAAATATTTTAATCCTGCTTAGCAATATTTTAAAAACTAATTTAGCAATATTTTTAAATGCCATGACCATTCAAGATATAGGTCATTATGTCTCTACAGATTAATATTTTATTAGCGCTGTATTACTGTGGCGTTTGCGAAATATTAAACAAGTAGTTTCCTCGTGCTTACGTAATTGTCTTGAATTTACAGTCTTCCTTCTACTCAACTAGCTGCCATCTAAAGCTTAAAGGACCTAGGATATCTTACTATTTAACCCATAGCTGGTAGGGAAACCAATAGATTCATCTCTTTCTTAGCAACATAAATGCGAATATGAACGCAGTAGACTAGGTCGTAATTTGATCACCGAACTTTGCATTTCGATTGGGTTACTGTTACAATTATCCCATATCAATACTTAGTAGAATAAACGCATAACACATAGTGGTTTACTAAGCGTAGGTCTTACGTCTTGATCACCCAGTGAGGAACGAGGCCACTACTCAATCATAACTGATCTTGCGAAACAAGCTTGCTAACCATTACACCGCGTCGAAGTTGCCCTACAATAAATACATATAAACGAAGAGATTATTCTATTTAGAGTTGGTTATTAATTTTGTATCGTAGTGTCGGTTCATTTTTATTAGGCATCTAACTATACAGGTCTTGTTATAAGACCTGTATAGTAAATCTATACACGGTGCAGTAATGGATAGCGTCTCGGATTGAGGAATCGGAGAGCCGAGTTCGAATTCCAGTCGAATCCATTGCATTCTCGTACGTGCTAATACACTTGGGAAAATCTACTTTCCCATACTTGAAAAACTAGAAACTTTATTGGAACGAGAATAAGAAGTAAAATTATATCTGAAGGTTTAAGTATATTTATGGCATAATTAAATGGATTATAGTTAATCAGGTGTTCTATTCCTACCACCTCTAGGTTGTTGTAAAAGGGATATGATTGCTGTATTATAAAAACAAGTGTGTTTGGGCGATAAAAATGTTGTTAACCACTTATGTCTCTTTAAGATCAAAAGGCGAAAAAAAACTTAGTGATGCTTCATACACGTTAAAAGGTTCCAGGCATACTAATCTAAAGGCTGTCAATCAGCGTGTTTCCAGGATATTGCATTCAAATGACTCTGGTGCGTAATAGGTCGAAATAAGACCGAAAATTCCGGAATTAGTGAGAAATGGACATACATCTATGAAGGTGAAATCATCCCACCAATACAAAATTCTTCTTCTTATGCTCCGTGTTCCTTCAAGACTTTAGCGATCATGGTTTGCCGCATTTTCTATCGTTTGTAAATTTTGTCACTGAGCTAAATCTCATAATTCCCGTTCTGTCAACCATGTATACGAGCTTGTTAAGTAACTCATGGGCTACTTTACTTTGTCAGTTTATCTTAAATATGCACTGTGAGTGTCAAATTTTTTGCTGCCTTAGAAAGTCTGCTTTTTGTTTTCCATTTTCTCTAAAACTTGCTCATACGTTCAGTTCTTAGTATTTCGTCATATTGAATGCGACGTCATGTGCAGATATTGTAATACACGTTCTGTGTCTTCTCCATTTTTTCTCTATCCCTATCATATATATATATATATATATATATATATATATATATATATATATATATATATATATATATATATATGACACTAATGACACTAAAAATGAGGAGGTGGATCGCAAACTCTGACCTATCAGGTAAATAGTGATTCACTTTAGTATATAAGTCAAAATACTATTATATTATATTATACTATTATATTTATATTATAAAATAGGTTGGAGATGGTTTTTTTTCAGATTCTTTTTGTAACCGTTTTGTGAACTTGCCATATTACTAAAACTAACAACGTTGTTTCGTGCTTAAACGTGCGGGTGGTGAAATGGATAATGCCTCGGAATTAGAAATTGGAGAGCGAAGTTCCAATTCCAGTCGGATGCTTTATATTAAACTTAAGCGCAAATAAGCTTTTAAAAAGTATGAATCAAAATCTTCTCCCTAGCTACGGGTTAATTAGTCGAAATTTTATCAGTAACAATAATTATTATCATCTTACAATTTAACAGTATTTTCGGACAGAAGATTGATAAGCCGTAAAAAAATCAATCAATCAATTCACTGTCTAGTGTTAAGAAAGACCAATATTTTAGAAAATGACATTTAACAGATTTTAAAGAAATCGATTGATAGATTTATTGATTGAAGAGATTTTCTACAAGCATGGAACTCAATATTCACATTTAAAGAAAAGATAGCATGTACGGTCATCCACCCAATTAACCAGAACAGCCGAGTGTTCCGCTTCTGAATATATATATATATATATTTTTTATTTTACATTCTTTTCGATATACTCACATGTTGTCTGATATATTAATCAACTTTTTTATTTTCTTTTACTCCTGCCTCTTTTCAAACCTTCAATAATGTGTAATCGATTGAAACCTCATTCGAAATAATGCATCCATCTTCCACCTGGCAAACGGTCTGGACGAAGCAATATCCCAACCCCCACACACTATTTTCCTGAAATTGAGAATTGAGTTTATAATCAGCCGCTTTTGACTCATAACACTCGAAGAACGTACGCAATCGACAAGTAAACAGGTTTGGGAGAGCGAATTCAACAGAGAGAGATGTAATTGGCATGGAGAGAAGTCTTTAGAATTCTCTTACATAGCCCAGGAAACCGTAGTAATGGAATAGCAATCGATGTACACATTACGAAACACTTAACCACTTTCGTTCACGAATAAGGAAAGAAGCTTAAATATGTGGGTTAATTTCTATTATCACGTATATGGACAAACGTGATGATAAAGTCATGATTTTTGTTCTTTTTTGCAAGTGACTCAAAATGAATACAGTTACATGTAAACTAAAGTATACGTAAATCCAATTACATATATTTTTTATTTTTTTATAGTTATTTAAGTGTGTGTGATGTGTAAATGTAGTGTTAATACATATTCACTATAGTGTCTCCAGTAAGAGGATCTCAATACATACACAAGAATGCGTAGACAACACAATGCATATATATATATATATATATATATATATATATATATATATATATATATATATATATATAGGATTAATATGAAAAAAGTTTTGCCACTTCGCTGATTGATGTTATCTTCGAAATCCCGACTCCAGAACTTCGTAGGCGGACAATTTCGTACACTATTCAGGAGGTATAACAATATGTATGATAAAATGTAATTTTAATGTATGCTACGTTTAAAGGTTCGACAAAAGGGATTGAGTTTATTTAAATATAAAAATGAACATCGAAGTCAATGCAGTCTGTTTCATGCTTATACACTATCATCAGGTCATATGCGTTGAGTTTTTGAAAGCCACAAACGCACACATAAACACAAGTCAACGTAATAATAACAGCCAACAATAAAACAACAAGAGTTAACAAGTAACACTATAAATTGCCGCAAAACTGAATTCGGCTCCACAATTATTTCCACCCAATAGCCCCTAGAATAATGAAAACATAACTGTTAGAAAAATGGACTACCCACGATGTATCACTGATCTGTATACATAATTATTCGAGACAAAACACAGCGCGTATGGTCAAACGATTGCGTATAAGCATGAAACAAAGGGTACCCAGTAAGTGTGGAATTCAATGTTAATATATATATATATATATATATATATATATATATATATATATATATATATATATATGATATTCTTACTCTCCCCTGGGCATTGAGTTCTACCTCGATTGTTCATATTGCCTTTTTACATATATATTCTAAGTGATATGGGAAATTTTTCACACACGCACACATACACAGACACACACAGATAGATACAAACACACACGCATATATAATATAACTAATTAACATCATCACTTGATAAGACACCGAGGGTGATGAAACAAAATGGCTATTTTTGTAGTGATTTTTATAACATAGTTATGCTATAATTTTTTTAAATAATATATATATATATATATATATATATATATATATATATATATATATATATACATATTATTTTTATTTTATTTGCGCAGTACTTAATGGAAAGTGCTCAATATATGTGATAGAGCTAACATAAGTTGTATGGATATGAGTTTGAAACTTTATAGCGTTTGGACTCATCCTGTACGATATCTCGATCGCCAAGATTTAGGCTCTGTGGGTGTTGTCATTAAGTCCTCAGTTTATTTTATATTTTACGCTCATAGCTTAATCTTGTACTTTTATACATATATATATATATATATATATATATATATATATATATATATATATATATATATATATATATATATATTCCATTGAAGACCACTGACAATGTACTGAGATTAATCTTTTTATTATAATTTTACTCCTTCCTTTGTTCATTCTTGGTGTACACTGCTAGTGTTCCGGCCATGTTTACACTAACTTCAACAAGAAAACTGGCTCAATTGAGCTCAAACTTCGATGACATGTACACCATAATATCAATTATAAACACACATAAACAGTGTGGCAAACCAAAAGATTTGTTATGGCGAAAATGCGGATAATTGTTTTACTCTCTTTCATATATATGCATATGCCGAGGAGATACTTTTGTCTTACTTTATTTTAATTGTTTACTGTATCTGTATTTCTCTTTCAAAATGTATTGCGCTACGTCTGTATATTCAAAGAATGTCCTTAACGATAGTTTATATCTATAAGAGATACGCTGATTAAATCTATTTCTGTGATTGTTGGGATGACTTTTTAGCCTAGCTGATGTTTTGCATTGTTCTCTTAACATTTAACATGAATTCTCAGTATTTCATGCTATTTTGTATTTGATCGCTAATCTGCGACACATGATTTCTTATTATGAGAGGACTTATATTTCCTACTTTATTCAAACAAAGCCTGTCACAAACTTCGCAGCTGACGTGATACGTGACACCTCAGTGACCTAGGAGTTTCACATAAATATTATATGGAATATGTCTTTCAGTTTTTATTTTGCAAACCGACAATTTTTTAAATTCTTTTTCATCATGGACCTTTTCCACCAGGCGGTACAAACATTTGCATGGAAATCCCAGTTATATGTTTTGATGTTTGCAAGTTTTGTGTGATTCTTTGCGGCCATCGTTATAAAATTTCTTTGCCATATGGGCTGATCACTTTCCTTTTGCACGTCCTGAGTATGACGATAAACCACATTCGGTAGCAAGGCCTCTGATCGTGAGATTTTGAGGAGCATGGAAACACCGCTTACTTTCTGTTGTTCCCAGCTCCACCCTGACGCGAGGTGGTAGCACCTGTTAGGGTCCCAGCTAAGGGAAATTCAAAATGCTATAATAAAAATAACAGAAATTCATTTTTATAGTTAAAAAAATTACAAACAGTACATTTATAAGCAAATGTGCTAGTAAAACATTTTTGTAACATAAATTACTAATCCTCCCAAGAAAATTAGATTTAGGCATTAAGTGACCCATAGGGAGTTGATATGTTGCTGAATCATGCCATCGTTCATTGAAGCAGCAAGATGGCTCCTTCTATTCAACCTACGTCAGTGACATGCATTTTTTCAAGTTGATTCCAAGTAAGTCTTGTTTGATGAAACGCACGAGTAATCGTGATAGAGAACTCGCGATTCCCATACATACAGTAATGGCGTTAAGGCACAAGCAAATATACACCTTGATCTTAGTCAATTTTGAAATACTACGCTGTCTCCATAGTCTCTGTTGAAAATTAGAGAATGCATTACAGACCTTTTGAATTCTCTTCGCAAATTCACTGTTCAGCGAGCCTATTCTTGATAGGAAGCCACAAACATAATCAAAGCCATCAATTACGCTCATATGTTTAGAAATATATTTGGCTCTAAGGGTTTCATTGTGTAGACTGAAAAATTTCTAGTTTTCATGAGAGCCCAGAACAGTGCAGCCATGATAAAAAGCTTCTATTAGGCGTTGCATTCCAACTCAGTATGAGCCACAAGACATCTGCATAGAAAAAGTTTTTACGGGCGGTATATTTACCCGCAAATGGATACTGAAGGACGAAAGAAAACAACAAACAAAACGAAGACATGAGCAAACATATATATTGCCAAGTTTATTTTCGTTAAAGAAAATACATCAACAAAAATAAGGTTACCGTGCCCTAAGCAAATCAAGGCTGTGCATGTTCATGTAGAACCTGAGAAGAGTGTTGCCCTGAGAAGGACAGTTTAGTAGTCGCTGAGGAGACTTGTCCCGAAAAGGACAGTATCTGTAGTCATTCTGGAACCTTTTTGAGAATAGTTTATTGCGTATCATGAGTTTATTGCGTATCATTGCTGCTGGCAAGGATAGTTCGAAAGGTGGCCGTTTGATGGAGAACTGGAGCTGTAGATGTTGATAGCGATGGCTGGAGCCGTGGGCCGCCCGTCGGCTGCTGGAACAGATACTATTCTTTCAAAAAACTGATCTGTTCTACGGATTTTTTTGGAGGCCTTTTTATATCCTGAATCAGTTTTATAAGGATAGCTGGCCATGCTATTTCTTTTGCTTGTGGGTGTGCCGTCAAGATACGACAACGTCTCGAATACGTTTAACAGAAACCATGCGCATGTGTGACATTCCTCTGATATTAAATAGATTTCTAGAAGCGGTATTGCGGATCATCATCATCATCATCATTGTCCTTGAATACCATCTAACAGACTGTTCCAAAGTGGATACTGGCAAATATAGAAATATATCCCTGATCACTTCATTTTTCACTCTGTCTTTAGCCTTATTAATGACAACATTTTTCCGCGATTCCATAACATCAAAAAACATCGAAGCATTTTAATACATTTCCCTAGACAACTAAGCTTTCTCAATATATCACACAAATTATTCATGCTAACTGTATCAAATGCCTTTGTTTTGATACGGATCTACTCTCTGCTTCACGTAATCTACTGTAGTTGTTTTGCAAGAAGACCACAGCATGTTACCTCGGCCTGGTCTGAAGCCACACCTCATTAGCAGTATGCAGAAGGAGTCAGTCGCAATTAAACATTACCAATTATAGAGGAAAGAGAAACAACTCTATAGTTACAACAAGTAATCCCTTTGCAAATACTACCATTGCTGCATTTCGTCTGTCTCAAGGAATATCTTTTCCACTAGAATTCATTTATTAAACATGTAAATATTTAATAACATATACTCCACATTAGCGTATATGCCATCCAAACCAACAGAAAGTCCATTATTCAGCTATTTTGTTTATGCTGTAGATTCTTTTCAAACTATGCAGAAGCAGTCATCTCAGCGGTAACTGATCTGTTAGGAATAAGAGAATCCTCATCCACTTCGGTAGGACGATTCAACAGCTCAGCAGAATATTCACGCCATGTTTTAATATATCGTCGGTGTTACAAATAAGAATATTCTGATCTTTTACTGGGTTTCAATCGTGAAAGATAGTGGGCCAAAAATATCACTCAAACGATTGTACAATCGTTGTTGTCTGCTACTTGTTCATATATATTATCGCACCATTTCTCATTTATGTAATAATCTCCGGTTAAACTTGTTCTTTGAATCCTTGATATAATCAATCACCTTTGGATCATGTGGCAGATTATATCGAAACAGAAGTATCTTCTGTTTCTCTTGTAAAATGTGTTCAATTTTTGTATTATTCTTGTCAAACCAGACTTCATATTGCCCTTCCACGAAAACACCAATGCCTATGCTATATACTCTTTAAAAGCTGACCATGGATTTCCACGCAGCCTTGTCGAAGCGATCTTCAATATGCTTACAAAACTGCTTATCTCTCAAACAGGAGACATTGATTTTTTTCTGCGAATGAGGAACGCAATATTTATTTAATAGGAATATAGAGCCAAAAACATACGAATCAATGATCAACCCAGTACACAACACCACTCAAGACGCAACTACAATAAACATTTTGAAATTCTCGTTGATTCAAAAGTATATGGTCTATTAGGTGCAATCGTTTTCAACCAGGTTGTATCAGTGTTGGATTATAATTCTTCTTCAGTTGGAGACTGGTGTTAACGACGAAAAACGCTATGATTCCTCACCTAACTGGAAAAGTAACAAACCATTACTGTTACTCTTGATAGTTCATTGCCACCCTCGCATTAAAATCATCATAAAAAAAGACAATCTTATCAGTTTGAGCAATGTTTAATGAAATATATTTTAGAGTTTCATGAAAATACATCATTTTTTTCAGTTACTTTCATGTTTGTGGCGCAAACGCAGACTAAAGTTATGTAATGTCATTTTATGGGACGAACTCGTAGTGTCATCAAACGATCATTTATACCAGTTGGTAAAACTTCTAGTGTTTCTACAAGAGTGTTCTTAACTACGCAGGTGACACCAGAATAACTCTTCAATCCTACATTCTCCAGTAAAACATGCAACTCTCCTATAAGCTAAACTCATCTATTCTCTGACATTGTAATAACATCAAGGTTGCTGAGCTTTAGCTGCTTAACTACTAACGTCGTCCTCCGTTCAGGTCTAATAGACATCTCAATATTTTGCAAAGTTATGTCATTATAACAAGGAACATTTACCGGTCTAATCGCCGGAGCAAGATGATGACCTGGCTTAGGTGGCAATACACTAGGACATCTCACTGGCCAGGCACATTCACTTCCTGAAGTTCTAAAATAGCCATTTATTCAACATTATTTTGAGACTTTATTGGTTATCAGATGCCCTTTTCAGCTAAGGGCCAACTTCAGCATACAAACACATTATTACATCACGCAATCCTAGTGGTTGTTGGGATATATGCATTCAAGATTTTCTCATGGCATTAGAGTGAAGTCGGAATATGAACTCAGCATTGCAGTTAAACTTTTGACAGAAATATAGTTAAGGAAATCGACTTTTCTTCTTTCCCTCTCTCTCTCGCACCAAAAAGACACACACACACACACACACACACACACACACACACACACACACATATATATATATATATATATATATAAAAAATACTGTGGGCTAATTATATTTTATATAAGCTTTATACATTATCGGGCATTTTACGACCGATATGGAAAAACAGTTGATGCTAACTAACTATATATATATATATATATATATATATATATATATATATATATATATATATATATATATATTGATATATATATATATATATATATATAATATATATATATAAATATATATATTTATATATATATATATTGATATATCTATATTATCTATCTATTTATCTATCTATCTATCTATATCTATCTATATATATATATATATATATATATATATATATATATATATATATATGAATATATTAAAATGTGTGTGTATCTGTGGGTTTGTGAGACTACTAAAATATACAGATATATATTTATATTGTATTGTTGTGTAATTTCTTTCTTTATTTTATATAAGCTGTATATATATCGAGAGAATTTTAAGACAGACTTTAAAAACACTTGGCGTTAACATAGATATATCATTAAATATCTATCTATCTATCTATAGATCTATCTATCTATCTATAGATCTATCTATCTATATATATATATATATATATATTATAGTGTCTGTTTTTGTAGGTGGGTGATACTACTAAAATATATATAATTATATAAACAAAACATCTATTCGCAACAATAACTTTTTTATTGGCGTTCTATGCCGCAACTTACATGCATTTCTCTGTCTTCAGCTCTCTCTCTCTCTCTCTCTCTCTCTCTTTCTATCTCTCATTATCTGTATATATATTATTTTTTACACATATTATTTATTTTTATTTTCCTTGTAAATAATTTGAATATTTGCTAATAATTGTCTTCCCAGTTACATGCACACACACACATATATATATATATATTTCATTTGAACGTTTCCATTTGGCTTTCAATTGCTTTTTAATCGAGGAATTTTGCGATCTGAAACGGCCATTAATTTGGAAAATGCGCTGGAATGAAAAAATATATTGTCAGAATTTGCTTTCCTTTATTGTGGATTTTCAAATGCCCTTGCATGTGTAACACAAGTAGACATTTATACCGAAATAATGACGATGTCTTTCTCCTATACACTTACAATGCTCTGAAAAACATGTAATACACCGTGTAATAATTTGTATATTGTACATATATTCTAGTATGAATCTAAAAGAATGGCAAATATATTAAACAATTTGTAAATTTGACAAACTTCTCTTTTAACATAACCAGATATTCCATCTTCGTTAAATATAGAAGAATGCTCTGTTTAAAAAATCCTTTAAGGGTGATTTTGACCTATAAATACTAACGTTTGTGCGACAAGGTTTCCATAAATTCTCTTTAAAATTAAAAAAAATATATTACAAATGCAACTGATATCTTAATCAGATTTATTATATGTACTGAGTCGTTATCAAAGTTTTTAATTACTATCCATTACAAGAATCCTGTTGGTGAAACAGGAACTTTAAAAGAATTCATAAAAAAAATGGCTCAACCTATTGAAAAGACACAATGTGTGTCAGGGTTTATTAAAGCAAAATCGAATACACAAACTCAGCAAATCTTCTTTCTATGTGCTTATGTTTAACATAACTCCATAGAATGAAGTTTTGCTAAGTTTGCGTATCGTGTATCGAACAAATATTCGGGACATCATAGACCTAAAGCAAACAATCACTGATGCCATTTCCACCAATAATGAGGTTATGTTACAGATAATATGGCAAGCAATTGTGTATCATATTGATGTGCTTCGTGCCTATATAAAAGTGTAAGAAATTAGTTAAAGGTACTTCAATATCTACTCATTTTGTGACAATTTCCACAAATTTGGCTTCATTTAGTTTTGTAACAATTTTTTTTCAATTGTAGAGCGACTTTATGGACACGCTTTATATTTTCCTATTTATAACACTGCCTATATATAAATTAGTTCCACTCAAAATATCAGGTTCTAGTTGTAGTTAATATAATTCATATTTTATTACTTTTATATATGCATATAAAATGAAATACGATGGCTTTATTTTTTTTAAATTAATACAGACATTAACATGTAGGAAATTAAAAGAACTGACTATAAGCAATAATTTTAAACCAGCAAAAGTAAATCAAATGAGTTTTCGACTGGGTGTAGATGTATTTATTTTATAATAGGGAAGCAGTTTCTGGATATAAAATAAATAAATGCAAGGTCAAAAAGAAATAAATCTGGATACATTATATTTATAATCTCTGTATCGGCGAGTGACTGGCCTTATTGTTCTTATCTGAACCAATCTATACTCAATATTCACTGCATTAAAGAAGACTAGAAACTTTATATTATTCACGAGCTTCCATCAATCAAATTTCTTTCCTCGCCAAAATAACAATAAAAAAAGAAATAATTATTCCTGTCAATCTTCTTTATTCTGTTCGAATACATTTGTTAGCATTTGTCTTCATATTCTAAAATAAATTGCTCAGATGGTTTGACTGAAACGCATATTCATTTCACATTATATATTTATTTCTATATTATGTTGCGTGAATAGTACGTTATATTTAAATATTTGTATCTATTCATTTCTATATCACCAATCGACACTGTCACATGAAATTTTAATGTTACATAGTAGAGATTTTTTTCCTTTGAACAAATTCTAACGCTTTTAGAAATTGAGACTTTTACGTTTTAATTGCATCTCTTGTTTGGATGATTTGTAATACACTCGGTGGTTATCATGAATATATATTCGTGAAGGGAACTTTTGCTAACACGACCAAATAAAAGCGAATGATGTCGTCTGTTTTTACTAAGCTTTAGAATATACAATTTTAAGATCTTGTCAGTGATTAAAAGCTTCTGTGTTGGACTTGTCAATCCCAGTGCACTCTATCATTTTACTCATTTTATCGCTATAATTATGATCCTGTTGATTTACTTTTTTTTTTTTTTTTGCTGGGCACTAAAGAATAGAAATAATCCCGAACAAACCAATGCTACTAGTATAATTAACCATTGACATAACAAAGCTACTAAAATAATTTTGTTAATTTCATCTTAGCATTTCTATAACGTTTTTTTAGTAGTTCGAAAGATCTTAATAATGACAGAGACTTTAGAAAGAACTCGGGCAAAACAGAACAACAACACACATTTCGGAGGCACAAATTGAATATGTAAATCGTTTGAAATTTTGAAAAATAGAATTCCAAAATAAACACACAACTTATTTGTTGATTTTAACTAAACATATTAAAATGAATGGTTCCCGCGTAACCTACATATATATATATATATATATATATATATATATATATATATATATATATATGACTGAATAAATTTAGAGACATTACGCCTGATAATTTTTTAACAAAATCCGTTCATATTCACGAATAACCTTCCTTGTATTGATGTTGAAGGATGAGAGAAATATGCTATAGCTCTTTAAATTTTTTTTATTTTCATTTCTAAAGTACTTTAGATCTTTTCTTTTTCCAAGATCATATTCAGGGGTAAAAGTAATACAAAACTATATGTTGTTCATTAATATAAGTATTTATACAAAGTTGTGCATTGTTATATATTACCGTAATTTTTCATTATGCTTTTATATGCAAAACGGTTCACAATGTGCTGATCCTTTATTCGAACGTGAAAAAATTAGCCATTATGGAATTTTTTCTCTCTAAGTTATAATGTCATAGTCAGACGCGCTTTAAAACATGAAAAAGATGTTCCTTTACAAGCATTTCAGAAAATTATTGCAATTTTCATAGTTGATTTTGTTCAGTGCCGGCTTTAATTTCTTATTATAAATTGCTTCTAGTATCTGTAATCTAATTTTATTATTTTCATGGTGTAGGATAGTTGTGTTGTCGATTAGTATTGGTTTATATGGTGAATGTGGACATGAATGTTGTTGTAGATGTCGCGCAATGGACGAATGGTCAGACGTGTAATATAAGCCTTCTTGTTAGTGTATTTGTCGTATACCCAACATATATATATATTTGTTTATATATATATATATATATATATATATATATATATATATATATATATATATATATATGTGTGTGTGTGTATATATATATATATATGTGTGTGTGTTCACCCAATATATGGCCCAAGAGCCACTAAAGGTAGAAGGTTAATATGTGGAGATATATTAGCGTAGGAAAGGACAAGCATTAGGATTATAGAGCTGAAGTACATTTTTAGAAGGAACCGGAAACAGATCTTAAATTGGATACAAGGGATAAATCTCTACCCCTGCTCAAAAGTCCGGGGAGGATTGTGAATTGGATGATAGGCGAAGCCATTTACTCCTATCGTATGTTATTAAAAACAAATTGTGGGCATTACATATGGTGCGTAAGCTATTTGTGGACGTGTCATTGTGTGATTGTGTGATTGTGTGACTGCAGTTATGTTAATTAATTAATGAGCATGCAACTTTTCCGTGTATCAGTGTCGAATTATCTGTTAATGCATCAGATGAAAGGACATGCTATAATTGTTGCAATACACGCAAGGCGAAGAAATGTTGAATTTGCATGTTTTTAGGAAGTTACTAAGTCTTATGTTCACAAAGTTCGGAAGAATTTAGACGCCTCTAGCGGGAATCTGCCGCCTGTAGCGAACCGTAAAAAAAAGTATTCACAGCATTTGAACACAATTGCTACAGCGCATGTAGATCATTATTGTTACAAAGGCCCATAAAAGATAATAATCAAGTGATTGCAATCTAGAGAGATAGGTGACCAGGTTTAAGGAGAGGTAACGTCAGGGACGTTGTATGACAGCCATGACTGGGTACTTCTGCTTGTATGGCATAGTGTAGAGCCCTATTGCCTGACATTGGGACTTCTAGCAGCCAAACTCTTGACCCATACCAGTACTATCGTCTCAAAGCACATGATGTAGGCCTCTGGGTTCAGTTTGAGGCACTCGTTAAAAAATTCGAATGTTATTTTCTCATCAGAACGATCGGAGCAAATTTTCCGCGCTTCCGTAACTTTGTTATCACTATTAGACTCATCCAAGTTTTTCTGAACCCTCTGCACTGTCCTTAGATTGACACACAAGCAATCGGTAATATTCGTATTGGAGCTGTCGGTGCAAATGCTGAACAGTACAGCATGCTGTTTTCAAATTTCTGTCGGAGTGAATTGCGACATGGTGTCCGTTGTCTCACAGACGGTGTCCAGCTGACCATAGTCTGCTGTGCATTTGACAAAATCAATATTTTACTAAACTTTTAAAATCATTACCACGCTTCAAAAGTAGATAAATTTCAGTCTTTCTATCAGGTCATCCCATAAGTTCTGTCCGAATTTGAACTTTTTGTTAAAATGAACGAAATTTAAAAAGTATTTTATAATGTCTAATGGAGCTGAACATTATTTTTATGTTTAGATGCATTTAAACTGATCAACCTTTATTTCAGAGAACAATAAAATTAAATTTTGTTTGAGTAAAACCCTGCTAATATGGAAGTACCCAAGAATCATTTGAGGCACATAATGCTTTATGAGTTCAAGAAAGGAAACTCAGCAGCCGAAGCGGCTAGAAACATTCACTCAGTTTATGGAGAGGAATGTGTGAATGAAAGAATTTGCAGAAGATGGTTTCCAAAATTCAGTGGTGGAGATTTCCCCCTTGAAGTGAAGATCGAACCGGACGTCCAGTTGAGTTTGATGAAAAGCTTCTTGAAGCAGCCCTTGAAGAAAATCCTGCTTTATCAGTTGAGGATTTGGCGGTGATTCTCAGTTCAAACCATACAACTGTTCATCGTCATCTTCAACAACTTGGAAAAGTTCCTAAACTTGGAAAATGGGTGCCTCATGAATTGTCTGAAAACAACCTCAAATCCCGAGTTGACATCTGCTCTTCTCTCCATTCTCGCCAACTTGTTTCACCTTTTTTGGATAGACTTGTGACTGGCGACGAAAAATGAATCTTTTATCGAAATGTTAAGCGTCGTAGACAGTGGCTTGGAAGGACCCCAGCCACAGCCGAGAAGGGAACTTCATGGGCAAAAGATTCTTCTTTCAATCTGGTGGGATCGCCAAGGAATAATACACTTTGAATTCTTACCACCTAATGCAACAATTAATGCTCAAATATACTGTCAGCAATTAGAGCGTTTGAACCAAGCTTTGAGGAAAAAAGACCTGCTCTAGTGAATCGACCCCACACAGCAAGAATCACGTTACAAAATATCGAAGAACTTGGTTAGGATAAAATTCCTCATCCACCTTATTCGCCCGATCTTGCTCCTTCAGACTACCATTTGTTTCGTAGCTTACAGAATCATTTGGAATAAACAGCTTTTGTAACACAGGAAGAGTTTAAAACTGATATTTGTGAGTTCTTCGAATCAAATCCAAAAGAAGTTTACAATAATGGAATTAGTAAGCTGGTTAATAGATGGAAGGGAAAATGCATTGTTGATTGAATCTGTAATTAAATGTAACATTTGGTCACTTGTTTTCTTTATTCAAAATTCGGACAGAACTTATGGGATGACCTGATATATAAGAAACCTTCAGAAATATTTTATACTATGTTGAAAATATTCATTTGTATATATGAAAAATAAGATGTGAGAATATGAAATGTAAATATATATATATATATATATATATATATATATATATATATATATATATATATATAATCGATTCTCCTGTCGGGTTCGAAGTATGAGGGTCAAGCAGATCAGTTTCCAGCAAACTGACAGCCCAACACCGGTACATGATTCGATTATAGTGGTGAACGTTTCGTGCAGGACCATCCACACTTTTTGAAGGGCCGAATTCAGAGGCTTGGTGCACTACGTGCCACAAGGTTCCCAAAGAACCACCCTCAGGTTTTGAATTCAGAGTTGTCCTTCTCCTAGACCAGTTGCCATCCAAGGCTATACAACCCAGTCTGTCCTGCTATTTACCCATAGCTGGAGGGAGAAGAAGAGGATTCACACCTTTCCCAAGGGTATTAGCACGTAAGTGAATGTAATGGATTCAACCTGGTTTCGAAATATATATATATATATATATATATATATATATATATATATATATATATATATATCGGAACAATGTTAGGTAAATGAATGAGAAAGTAGAAATAATTTCTCTATAGCCTTTCGACTTGAGAAGGACATCATCGGACTAAAGTTTTGTTCATAAAAATATATACGTGTAGGATACAAATCAATCGGATCCTGATAGAATGATATGTAAAAAAAATCAAATAGAAAACATATCTAACATGTTTCACTTTTATTAAAGCTTTAAAGAATGAGATATGAGAAACAAAAAAGAAATTCTGTTATTTTTTGTGTTGTTTGATTTCAACTTTTTACATGGATTTTAACTGTTAAGCAGCCTTAGTATAATTTGTGGGGCTTCGAAAGAACGTGGCGGTTCTTCGGTTTCCCATGAATTATATTAAATGTATAATTACAACCAACGCGTTTATATATTTAGCCCCACTTCCTACACATATAATTTCATAAACAAAAATAAAAATATTACTTTAGTCTGATGAAGTCTCTCTAGTGGATGAAACGCATTACGCATAATTTTTCCACTTTGCCTTTCATTTGCTTCAAATAATATGAATAAATAATGTCTAGCGTATCGAAATATCCATTTCCTGAGCACTTCACCGGGTTTGTAAGTGCCATTTATACTGCGTACTTCTGTAATGTGCACTAGTCTTAGGTTAGGTAATATTATTAGATTAACCTGTCTGCGCTTAACATAGGTTTGACTCAAAATGTCTTGTTAGTTATAAGAGCTCCACAAAATCAGACTTATGCTGCACAAAGTTAAACTAAATAAATATGTGTTTCATATACAATCGAACGCACACACAAACGAATAAATATGCATGCATATGTTCATATTTCATTCATATTTTCACTAGTTCTCCCCTACACTATACTGCCTTTGCCACGGTTTCACCTTATTGATATAAAGTTGTATATGAGAGTTTGTCTGAAATCTAATAATTCCTGTCAGAAATAGAAATTTTAGAAATAACGCTTGCATGTACAAAGCCTTCTTTAAGTTATATTTGTAACCATGGAAATCTACTTGGCAAATATTATTTCTCTATTCCTATTCAGTAAATACAAACGAGCAAACGACTTCTCTGAATATATCAATATTTTCTTTACATAAAATCGGTGCTGTTGTTTTCTGTGACTAAAGATTTATTTTGTTAAAAATATTTTTATTCTGGTCAAAAATTCTCGTCATTTTATTGAGTAACTAAAGGAAATAAGTTTTATATCAGTCGTGTATATAAGGAGTTATGAGAAAATTATTTAAGATGTGTCTGCAGCACAAATTCTGTTTCTATCTAAGCTGCACTCAAACAACTTTTACTTCATTTCCTACTTCGAAATTCTACTATATTTACATAAAGTGTTTAATTCTTTGATTTCAATCCAAACGTTGTCAATTTTCCACGTCAACAATGTGTCAGTCATTATATTCCAAAAAAAGAACCAAACATTTATGACGGTTCACAGTTTGTGTGCTGTATGCAACAAACAAAAAAATCAGAGAATTCTACTGGTAGACTTTCAATACGTTTAGGTTCAAACTAGAGTTATTTTGTCGGAACATTTCTCAGCAAATCACCTTTAAAAGAAAATAAAAGTTTGGATATTAGAGTAAAAAAAAATATTTCCGGTGAAAAAATACTAACACTTTTATAAACTGAGTTTTTCTGTTTTAATTGCATCGCTGATTTAAATTATTTGCATTAGACACATCGGCTAGGAAGAAAATATATTCTTGAAGGTAACTTTTACTAATTCGATACAAAAGAGAAAAAACGTCTGTTTTTCCTTTGATTCAGAAGAAGCAATTGGTAAGATCTTTTTGTTGATTACAAAATTTCTGTGTTGTACTACACAATTCCAATACAATTTATTCTTGTACTCATATTCTCGCTATAATTGTGATGTTGCATTTTTTTACTGTGTACAATATAATAGAAATTGTCCAGTAAGTAATCTATGCTATTGTTTATACACAAAATATAACTAGCCATTGATATATAAAGGTAAGTGAAATAACTATTTTATTTGGTTTCGTTTGTTTTGTTTTACGGCTTATCAACTTCAATGAGTTATTTAATGCCGACAAAATTTTCATTGTTGGTAATATTTTTTCACAAAAATCTATTTCTGGTAATATTTCTTTCCTTCGAAAAATCTATTTCTGGTAATATTTTTTTTCCATCAGAAATTTTTTTCTGGTAATAATTTTCTTTCGCTGGTATTATTTTTTTTTCAAAAAAGGTTTAGCTAGTACTGATTTTATTTTAAATGTATTGCTGATAATATTTGTTTTTCAAAAATGTATTGCTGGTAATACTTTTTTTACGAAGTATTTATGGTATTAAAACCTATTTGTACATTTTTAACCTTAGTTTGGAGGTTAACTATTTGCCCATAGGTTGGATCCTAACAGGTGCTACCACCCCGGGTCAGGTTGGACCTAGGAACACCATCAATTAAGAGGGGATTCCACGCTCCTCAAAACCTCCTGATCAGGGTCATTGTTGTTGGACGTAGTTTATGGTCTTACCCAGGACGCGGATGTAGTTTATCGTTAAAGAGGCAAATATTATGGAATTTTGTAGAACGTATGTTTTTAATTAGTTAGATAGTACTTAATATTGACTGAAATCGTCGAAATGACTCGAACGAAAGAACGACAGTGTATTAGCTTCTGATAATTGATCAACAAACCAATTTCATTCAGTTTCTTTAGGCTTTTGTCTTTATTTTCTCCAAAATAAATAACTATTTATATTGGTTCACATCTTGCATGCTGTATGAAACTCACATAAATGAAAATCCGAGAAATCCACTGCAACGATTTTCAATACGTTTCCGTTCCAACATGGCGGAATATATCTCAGCAAAACAGTCACCTATAAAAGAAAATAAAAAATAAATTGATTTTATCCGGAAGCTGATTTTACAGTTCTTCCTTTTAATGAATGCAGTCCTGAAATAATATTTACCTCTTACCAGCGAAAAATAAAACCGAATCTGAAATGAATAGGTAAAGAAATAAAGTCTATAATTTTGCAGCCGTTAAGATACAATAAAATATCTTATATTAGACTTTGAGTAGAAAAAGGTTAATAATTTCGCATCCGATGGCTTTGCATCGTATACTCTTCAGTGAAATGAAATCTGCTTAAGAAACTGATACCACATTACTCAATTACATCGCTTCAGTCTTAGACGTAAATCCAATATCACCAGCCGTCAACATTTTCACAAACATTAATAAGATTTTATATGAGGTCATAAGTAATATTTACAATTATATTGTCTGAAAACAAATGCAGCATTTATATTTCACTTAATCTGATGAATTAATGTAACGCTTAAAGTCAATCTACCAATTTGATGAGAAAAGTAAAGCAAGATCACACGTAAGATGAAAGAAAAGTGACACCCATCAACAGAGGCACAGCGAGTCACGCCTGACTGAAGTGAATTAATCAGCTAAAAGCACCTTAATATGACAAGAGATTCACATAAAAAAGACCGGTGGATTGTCTATCCCAAATTTTGCAAATAATTAACCAGAAAACCTGTTTAATATTTATATTGAGATATATAAATAACATTCTTCATAAATAACCTTCATATTACAATATATTAAAATGTTATAGATGAAACGTAGTAAATAATGGTATAAAGGATATAATCCGCCATTTTAGTGTCATGTATGATACACGCTTAGGCGATCATGTATCTTTCGATACATGACTGACGAGGCAGATTTTTCCCGCAGTAGGTTGTCATTTCTTTCTACAGTAGACCAGTTGCTATTCAAGATATAGAACCCTCTCTTGTCTTCCTGTTTACCCATCGCTGGGGTGAGGGGGGGAGAAGAAGAGGATTCATACTTTTTCCAGCGATATTACCACGTAAGTAAATGTAATGGATTCGATATGATAATCTTACATAAAATAAGATAAATTTAAATATATGATGATCCTACATATATTTAGCTAATAAAAGTTCAGAGGTCAGAACATCAATAAAATGATGAAAACAACCGTTTCGATACAGGAAATATTTGCCATTCAATGAAAAGTTAGAATTTATTTACAATTTATTAGTTCTTTTTCTTCAAACAGATTTTCAGTTAATGAGACTCATCAAGCGAGTTAACTTTTATTGCTCTATCTTCTATTAATGAGATGATTCCTGTAGACATTGTTGCTTTAGTAGTTTTAGTAGTATTAATGTCAACGTCGTGATGATGTCATTTTTTCTCTTCTACGAGCATGTGCGACATAGTGTTGTTGTTGCTGTTGTTGCAATGTTCAAGTAATGTTGTTTGTATTATATGTTCAAGGTCTTTGAGATTTTGTGATATCAGGTTTAGGGTTTATTTTGTTTTACGGCATGTCAACCTCAATAGGTTATTTAATGTCGACAATATTTTTAGAATAGATTCGTTTGTCTGTTTCTTTGGCGTCATATCAAATTCTTATATGTCATTTAATGCCGAAATTTAATTTTCTTGGGAGCATTTGCAATTTCTTTTACAAAAATGGTAATATTTTAAAATATATTGCTGGTACTTTTACTATAAAAATCTATCTTCATACTTTCCTGGTGTCTTGGCTCCCATTTGGTGGTTAACTATTTTCCCATAGCTGGAACCCTAACAGTTGCTTCCACCTCGAGTCAGCATGGATCTGGGAACAACAACAATTAAGAACTGATTGCATGCTACTGAAGATCTCCCGATCAAAGGTCTTGCTTCCGGATGTAGTTTATTGTCATACCCATGACCCAGTCTATTGAATGTTTTAAAGAATCCTCTTCTTTAAGATTTTTCAGATTTAAATATTTCAATCGTTTGAGGTTATTTTAAATGGAGCACTTAAAACACTCTTACCATTGTTCACTTTATCTTACTTTAATTTACTTTCACACATGTCTGATGAAGACTCCTTGTGAGTCAAAACCTTGGACACTGCTTTGATTTTATTTACACTACTAGCCTAGAAGCTTTAGGCTAGCTCAGCAGAGGGTTTTGGATTTTCGGCCTTTTACCTTCAAAATTTAGAAATAATAAATTTATTTTATCTTCGACACATTAATTCGCCATAATCTTTATTCGTATACTCAAATGAACTCCATAGTTTGTTTACATTTTTTGCAAGCAATTTCTATTTTCCTTTAAAATGACCATTCTATATGACCCTTCACATAAAGTCACTCACAAAAGAATTTGCGAACAAAAAACTGTAATATTTCGAATACATCAGGGTACGCGTTCTAGCAAAAAACAAAAACATATGAGCAATTGTTTGCAATTGATATCATCTAATTAACCCGTAATGAAAACTCAACAGGGCTATCAATTGCAATTGCGACAAAAAGCGAAATTAAACATTTAATAAAAAATTGTTTTAAAACGTTTCACTTTTTCCGATATTTAAATTTAACTTTATATGAGTTATTTAGTTAATTTTTAATCGTTTGTAGCAACAGTAGTTACTATCTGTTTCTTCAGATTGTGAGGGATCGGAAAACACAGCAAAAAGAGGTTAATCTCACATAAAGCAATTAAGCAAAAATATAGATAGACACGATGAAAGTGGCCAGCACAATAAAACAAACAATCACCAAGAAACCCTACGTCACTTAAGAAGCAGCACAAAAACATTAAAAAAAAACAACAAATAATACAACACTCATTAAGTGAAAAAATCACAGACTCAAAGATATCAAATGACACTAAACTACACGTAAATACGAAAAGGTTAAGAAGTAGCAAGAGAGAAGCCAAGAGTTCTGAAGAGCGCAATGCACTTACGAAAATTTAAAGTCGGTTTGAATGAAATAACATGACTCATTTAGAGTCTGTCTATATTTCTGAGATGAGGTATTATGTACATTATTTACATTATTCGGACTATCGTCCTCATCTTTGTTGCCATATTTATTACAACGTTTCGGCCGTTGTACTCTCCGGCCTTCTTCAGGTGGTTGGAATGTCGAACTGAACCCTTTATTTCCACATTCCCAACACCGGAAGAAGGCCGGAGCGTACAACGGCCGAAACGTTGAATAAATATGGTGATAAAGATGAGGACGATAGTCCGAATAATGTAAATAATGTACCACTCATTTACGTGACAAGTTTCTCTACATTAATTCTCTTTGTCTCTCTCTCTCTCTTTCTCTCTCTCTCTCTCTCTCTCTCTCTCTATATATATATATATATATATATATATATATATATGTGTGTGTGTGTGTTAAAGTTATGTTTCCTATGTAAATTCCCACTTTAATGACAGCAGCAATGACCATGCCTCGAAACGTCTGCCAACCTATCTTTGAGCCAAACTAAGCTTATCACACGTCTCGATGTCGCAACAGCCTAACTATATTCACTGACACTGACTGACAAATTCTGACTCTATCTATCTATCTATCTATCTATCTATCTATCTATCTATCTATCTATCTATCTATCTATCTAGTCGTACCAAGTTTATATCCAGTTTCACTAGTGTTCAAACACAAATAAAGAATACTAATTATTCTTGATTTCTGTATTATAATCTTTCTACGTCTTTAAATAATTGATTATACTCATGAATATATTAAATATACCAAAGCCAGGTAAAATAAACAGACATTTCAACAAGATACAAAATAGAAGGGAACGTCTAAAACCAAAAAAAAGAAACGCCATTCAATATAACGGCATGAATATTTGGTAATACAAATATGTTCACATGTAAAAAAAAGCTAGTGTACGAGAGTAAACAATGACGAGAAATGAAAACACACTCTTTTGCGAATATCGTAAACAAATGCTCAACAAAACGGCAAACAATATTTGTTTAGATATTCAGTGCATAAAAATAATGTACCGTCTAGTGCAGAAACGCTCACACCTAATACATAAGTGCGTATTTGCATTCAGGTTTAGGCACGCACACACAGAGTGGATGGGAAGTAACTTATCAGTGATGAAAGTTAACTTATCAGTGATGAAAGTTAAATTTGCGATTCTGTTTCGCTCAGTTTTCAATAATGCCATCGAGAAAAATATGAATCAATTTTGGTTAAGCTATGGGGGTGAATATCAAGGCACAACTGCGGTCTGTCTGGAAGGAAACGGTCTAAAATCAAAACATGTCTTTCTGAAGATGGTCATCTTAAAATGCCTATCCGAAAGTGTGACTCCTACCCTACCATGCCGAAGGAAACTGTGGTCTACATCTACTTGTCACTGTTAATTGCTAATTGCATAATCCTTTCCATGGATGTATAGTATACGCTTCGCCCGGAATAAATACAGATAAGAATTCTCGAATAATCAATCGCCTACATAGGTCACTAACAGCTCAGTTTCCCTGATCCATAACTTGGCTGGAAGAAATGGATTCATAGCTTTCTGAAATTATATTATTGCGAAACTAATGTACCAATTCGACTGAAATTCGAACTCGGTTCACCCATTTCTACTTCCGATAAGCCTAATATTACATTCATTTCAGATCGCAAATATAAAATCAAAACAAGAAACAACCCCCAAAATGGTAAAATGAAATGTGTATACAATCTGAAAAATCCGTACACAATAGGACATCTAAACACAAAAAATAGCAGAAATTCACGATATATGCTTTTCATTTTAACCATAATACATGGCACTATATATATATATATATATATATATATATATATATATATATATATATATATATATATATATATATATATATATATATATATATAGCTCATTCCATGTCAAATCAACAAATTAGTGGGTGGTGCAAATACAATGTCCGAGACAGATTTTTTTTCAAATTTGCTACAGTTATAGATCTCCATGAAAGGAATTGAATGACACCTGTTACATCTCAAAGTCATGGGGTTCCTGAGATATGACCTTTTAAAAGGTCTTTAAAAAAGGTCATTATTCTCAATCATTCTAAAGTACTTGGAAACACTACAATTTTATTGAGGACAAATAAAAATTGACCTTGAGATTGATCTGCCTTATCTCAAAAACAGACAAAAGATTTGTCATTGACAGTATATATTCCAAATTTCATGATGGGCATACCACTAGAACTGTTGCAACAAGCGTTTTATAGAACTGTGCAAAATTCAAAATGGTGGAAATAGTATCTGCTACTTCATATAAAAAATTTGACTTTTCACAAAAAATCCCTGTCCGATATGGTTTAACCCATTGTTGATTTGACAACGAAAAATTTTTTTTAATGCAACCATATATATATATATATATATATATATATATATATATATATATATATATATATATATATATATATATAATAGCGCAGAACACTTTTAATATTTTGAGGCTTCCTCATTGCTTATAAACAGCAAACATGGCGAGACAAGCAAAAAACCTTGTGAATGAGGACAATCGTTCTCGAACAATGTTATTTCAGTAGAGTGATACTGACGGAACGTATCTTAACAGTAATTTGGATTTTTGTTAACCAGGAGATGTTTTTTTGTGAATGTTTTAATAGGAAATCTGATCAAATGATAATTTCGTTTGGGGTAACAGGCTTGATTCTTGTGCAATGAAGCATGTGCATATATATATATATATATATATATATCATATATATATATATATATATATATATATATATATTACAGAGAATTCATTGAAACTTTCCAAACGTTATTTTAGTTGCCAAACACCCGTATTTGAGTAGAGGTTTTTGCTGAGAATTTATTTATCAAACAGGCTTCCAACTGGAATATATATTTAGTTTCGTCTACTATAGCCCATTTAATTAATAATATTCTAGTCAATAGATAAACGGATATATATATATATATATATATATATATATATATATATATATATATATGAGGAGATAAGTCAAATCAAAAGAGAGTCAACTTTTTATTTGACATCTAAAGGAGAGAAGATATGAAGAAATATGTTCACAACTATTTTCGTAAAAGGTCAAAGGTCATTCCTTTCATTGGAATGTCAAACATTTTTCATCATGTTTTGAAAAAATCCGTGTCCGTCATGGTAATGATTTGACACAGAAATAAACCTTTTATACTTTAATATATATATATGTATTATATCGTTAGGTCTAAACAGCAAACCTTTTTTTTCGAACTGTCTTTCTTCAAGACGTTCTCTTGATTAAGATTATTTAGGTTTTGGCATGTTGTCCAGTGGTTCCACCAACTGTTTCCCTTTAAAAGACAAACACTGTTAAAAAACATGCACACACACGCAAAACACACATATATATACATACATACATACATATATATATATATATATATATATATATATATATATATATATATATATATATATATATATATATATATATATAGTCAAAGAGAGATATTTCATTTGTTATTTATTTTGAAGTCATTATGAGATGTTACAACTACGGCTTTACATTTAATTCTGTTTTTGATATCATATATATATATTGATTAAGATTATTTATTTTTTTGGCATTTTCTTTAGTGGAATGTTTCCTTTTAATGATATTTTATTGAAAGTTGAAAACAAGGAAAACGTTAAAATATTTGTATTAAGTTTTTCTTTTTTTGAAACGACGCAGTTTATTGCAGTAACTGTTCATAATTATTATTGTCAGAAGATTCAATTCATTGGCCATTTTCAAGGGGGCCATTACAAATGTTTTTCTATATTCGTGTTCAATGAATATTTTATAAATGTCGAAGTAAGCTTGGGCTTCCCAAGTGGAAGCAGCCATAACTTTATATTGGGGCATCTTCTTAACACACTCTACAAAAATCGGAGTTGCATTGTTTCATTTTTTCCACATGTCTTTGATGTTGTCTTTCATATAGTCAGATAAAACAATGTCAAGATGAAGAGTTCATATCAAATTCTCAGATACCAGTTGTTTATGCAGTGGATAATTCGAACTATATTTCCCTTCAATACCAATTGAAATCACTGACAGTCTGTTGGAAACTGATTCTTATTTGAAAATTTGTATATATATTCTGGATATGAAAGGCATTTACTATAAATCACTTGATTATTGGTTAATAAGAATTGACAAACCAGATTTTGTCAAATGAAATTACAGTCATTGTCTTCCGATAAGTCAAACATGGGACTTCGATTTGTGTGCCACTTATCGAGAAAATACCATTCCTCTAAACAACAATAATAATTTTACTTTTGTGTATGTGTGAGCTTTTGTATAAAATTGAATGCGAATTCATCCGAAATAATGAAACAGTTATAACTTCCAAAATGAAGAAAATACTAAATTGCAGCAGCACAGTTACCATTAACAACAACAACAAAAATAATAATAATAATATTAATAAATGACGAATATGAGAAAGAGAAGTGACAATAACATCCGATATAAATAGAAGAATTTAAAGGAAATGTCTTTCGAGGAAAGGCCAACAATTTCAAATGTAAGATAGAACCCCCACCCGAACAGAAAAAAGGATCGTTGAGAAAAGAAATGGTCACTATCACTAACAGTGTTTCCAGTGTTACACAAAAGAAGCCCAGAAGATTTCCCTAATATGAACAGTCCATATATTAAGAAAAGTACTATCAATTAAATAACAATTCTCCTATAGTGCATAGGGAGTATAGTTTGGACCAGGCTCTACAGGTCACAAGGCAGGATACATAAAATAAACAGATAATAATAATAATAATAATAATAATAATAATAATAATAATAAGAAGAAGAAGAAGAAGAAGAAGAAGAAGAAATGAATAAAATGATGGATGAAACCCTTCCAATATTATTCAACACTTAATGTAGAACGGGATTTAAGAAAAGGAAAATAAATGAGACACTCTTAACAATATTTCGATAGTATGTCTGTTATCTTCAAGTTATGTTTAAAAAGGATAAAAATATAAAAAAAATACAATTGTACAAGCATCGCTTATTTTGAGAAAAACGGTCGTACTGGTAACCAACGTGACAAAGTAAATGAAACGCAGCCAGTGTGAATGGAAAGCAACTGAAACGTGAGTAACATGATGGGGTATCGTTCTCATCTTAAAATTTTTCATCAGCTGATTAGTGAGTATGAGCAATTAATCAAACAAAATCAATCTTACAGAAATTAATTGTCATTTTTCTCTTCCTCTGGGATGGGACGTTGATAATTTGCATGGACAATTATCCTCAGGCGATTTCAAAGTTGAAATGTCGGTGGATTCTCGATATTTTTAGAATGTGTACATTAATGTATTCGTTGAAGTTGCAGTCGTTCGTGATAAAATGTTCTCCAAGATCTGTTGATGTGACATTGTTGTGTCAGATATCATACCTTTTACCATTAAATATTTTATTTAATCATTTCACCCCAAGCAAGGCAATAAAGCCACTAGGCCGCAAAAGGGTTTACTCAGTGTGAAAAAATGTGAGAAGAAGAAAACATTATTGAGGAGAAGGAACTATAAATGAACAGGAATCAAGAAGACAGAAAAAATGACCGACATTGTATTTAAATTTTTTAAAATGAAAGGTGACTGAAAATCAATAAACCGCAAGAGAGTTCCACAAACGAGAACTTATTTAATGTTTCGTTTGTGCAAGACACATAAATCAAGTCATGTTCGACACATTGGGCATCGGATACGCAAGACATTTTACAGGAAAATTGGAAAAGTAGTTATTGAAGTCAAAACGCCATAACCTATTGGAGAAATGCAAACATTTTAGAAGAATATTTGAAGCAACCAAATACAAAGATCAAACGAGAACAAGGAAAATGAATAATAAACTTCTGCAAGAATGGAAAAATATAACCAAGAATAATGTTACGCAATCTCGAAAGAAACCACAAAAATGGAAATCTCTAGGAAATGACAAGTTATCTAACTTTTAGCTCTATGATCTGTCATCAATTCAAACTCTTGCAAAAACTTAATCAATACTATTTAATAACCCTAATGAAATTCCGGAATGGATCCCTATACGTATTACATATCTTCTACCAGAAAAAGGTTAATCCGATGATTCAAAAATTACGTCTCCCCGCCACGTATAAATTGATCACGTCTGCCCCGACTTACCCCGATTTCTGACCTTACGTCTCTCGTCAGAACCCGGAAGGATGTGACAACAAACACAAGAAATCGAAATAATAATAATAATAATAATAATAATAATAATAATAATAATATTAATAATAATAATAAAGACGGACGTTATAAAATGTTACTTCAACATGTGGAAAAAAAAGCGATACTGGAAAACAAAAAAATAAACTGAAATCATAACAAATATGCTTTTCATATCGGCTAAAGATTGATGACATGACTGAAATATTGGATGATCAATAATCTAAGTTTACTTATATCAAATATATATATTTGATTGTATAATACTTACACAGACATCTAAACACATGCACACATAGACCACACACACAAGCAAACAGACACAAACAACAACACACACACACAGATATATGTATAAGTGTTCGATGGATAAATTATGATGCAAATTATACTAAAATGAAAATGACACTGTCATCTTGTTTTAAAAGATATATTTAACAAAATAACCCCAAAATATTTTTAATACAATATATTTATAATATATTTGATCTAAGATAATATTTATAATCGAAATATTCCCAAGAAACACAGGCATTATAAGCGAACGTTTGTATGGTTTATCGACTATATAAATATATACTGAAAAATTATCTGTATCCTTTGCTTATCATGATGGATATAATGACAAAAAATCCAACATTTCCTTAGACTTACACACACACCACACATACATACATATATTAACACACATACATACATACACACACACACATACATATATTAACACACACACATACATACACACACACACATATATATATATATATATATATATATATATGTACAAAGTGTGATTGGAAAATTATCGCCATTTTACATTTTTAACCTCGCGCATGCGCCTTGTTTGTTTTTGATTTTGTTGACTACACCCTACTGTAAGGGCAGTTAAGCACCGACTGTGAGAAAAAGAGCACCAATACGCAATTCCTTCCGCCGGACATTTGGAAACGGCTGGTTAAACTTCTTGTGCCGGAAGATCCAATACGAACATTTCATTGTTTGGGTGTCAATCTGAGGACATCTCAGAGGATTCGAAAAGATTTGGATGAGTCTAATGATGATTGGAGTGATCACTAGGAATGACGATGTTATGGCTCCATTTATGCTTCCACAGGGTCTCAGACTCAACATGGAGGCCTGCATCAAGTGCACCATGCTACACAATGAGTAGTACGCAGTCATGGCTGTCAGACAATTTCTGCGACCAAATCACCCATTACATCTGGCCACCTAACTTTAACACTCTTCATTATAATGTGTGGGGCCTAGCTGAACAAGAGACCAACAGAACTCTTTATAATAACAAAGATGAACTGAATGCAAGAATTATAGTAGCATTTACCAACCTAAACAAAGTGACCGTCCAGAAGACATTCAGGAGATACGGAAGTAGTTTTGAGGCCATGGTTGAAGACAATGATGATTCTAATGAATACATTTACTCGTGAGTATTTCAAGATATTTTGGTGTAATTTTGGTAAATATATCTGTGAAAATGAGATGCCAATGTTATTTTAATTTTGCGAAAATTTAGAACGACAATTTATCCATCGCGCGCTGTTTATGATTATTTTCATGGGTTACCAGAAAGCTATAACCGGTAGAGTGAAACACCTTGAGAAGTTACTGGGTAAAGTAAACAAAACTTAGGAATTGATATGATTTAATAATTAAAAAATAAATGGAAGACATTGGAAATATAAGTCAAAAGAAGGAATTAAGCTTAAGAATCTTACAAAACTAGATTTGCGAATAATCTACATTTATAGCTCATAATAAGGAAGAAAAAAACATTTACAAGCAAGAATGTCTTTGAAGTCTGTCGAATTAGAAAATGAAAATTTCTTCTTGGACAAAATATGTTTTATCGGTGCCAGTGACATCAAAAAATTTTCAACCAAGTCTTTCTAAACTAAAGTGTATAGGCACAATAATACTTTGCAATATTCTTAATACAGACTATTATTCTATTATGGCGATAAATAAAAGGATTTCGAAAAGTCCACATTAATGGAATGACCCGTAGCCGTCTATTTTATTGTTTATGTGGCATAAGCTTACAATACATTATTACAATAAATGTATATAAGAATGGAAAACAATATTTAAACGAAGATATCTGAGAAGTAATACAAACTGCTGTAAGTAATTTTAAGACTGGATATAATAGAAAGGTTAAAAAAATCTGTTACTGATATATATGTAACCTTCATTAGTATTTTCATTATTATGAAAATATTCATGAAGGTTACATATATATCAGTAACTGTTTTATCTGTTCATGCACATAATCTTTTTAAATATGTTTTTTGTCTGAAATTGTTTCGATATATTTATCAATAAAGCATGTTTCCCTAATGAAATCTGAAATTCCCAGAGCAAATTACGAGCTTTATTTTTTGTAGATACAGTTGAGCATTATAAGCTAAAACTCACATATATTTTTGCCCATAGAGATATAAATATATGAAGCTAGACTACCAACATCGTTCGGCTTATAATACTTTAGATGTGGATTAAGGATAAGGATTTGCAAACCCATTAGGTTAAGAAGAATAAATAAAATTAAACTGGCTTAAAAAATGTCAAAAGACAAGCAGTAAAAAAAAGAAGATGCAGCCAGTCCAAAGCAAAAAATAAAAATTGTACTTGATAATTGCTAAAAGAATAGCCGAAAACGCACGGATGTGCTAAACTTTTGACAGTTTTCACACACTTTGTGTAAAGAAAATTCTTGTAAGAGCACAAGTAAAATTATGAGCAATACATTCTGGTATTTATAGCTTTTATTATTTAATTTTCATTGATTGAGCAGGAGTCACGTGCATTGGACTTGTTACATTGAACCTTTAGGGGGAGGTTCATATTTTCGAAAGTTGCGTTTATTTTTTGAAAACTCAACATTGTTCGGCATGTATCTGTTTAATATAATATTGTTATGTTATGATATATATATATATATATATATATATATATATATATATATATATATATATATATATAATATATATATATATATATATAAAGTAAGATATATAATCCGGTGTTTTTATAGATATTTTTATTTTTACAATATAGTGCTCAATGTAAATTTACAGAGCATTAATATTATAAATTAATTGGTTTTAAAATATGGTTTAAAGTTACTCCAAAATTCGCTTGAGGATGAAATGCAACTAATGCTTTTAATTTAATTGCAAAATTAAATTCGGGGCTTTTAGCTTCTATTTTTGAAACATGGTTAGGACTGTGTAGCGGAAAAAAACATATTTTAAACCAAGTAAAAATATATATAAATATATATATATATATATATATATATATATATATATATTCTAAAATTGGAACACTAATATTCCATGATCCATTTATTCATCGAACCAATTACAAATTCAAAACAAAACAGAAAAAACAACTCCGTAAATAAAATATAGAATTTAGAGAGAGTGTAAGTATGAGAGTGTGAGACGAATGTTAGAGCTAAAGGGAGGGGTAACAGACAAGAGAAGGTGGGGGATTAAAATTTAACAGAGAGAAGTTTTAGAGAGGGGAGTCAAAGATGGTTTAAGTGAAAGAAATATGAATGTTGTCGGATGTCTAATACATTAAAGATGTAACCGGAAAGGATACATTTTGTGGTGACATACACACCCAATAGACGATCTAATCTTAAAGATCAGAATAAAATTATTCCATTGGAATCGAAAATAAGATTATTCCATCTATCTATGTATCTATCTATATATATATATATATATATATATATATATATATATATATATATATATATATATATATATATATATATATCTAAATGAGGCAAAAATGACTTGGAATCGAAAAAATACGATTATTTATATAATATTATATATATATATATATATATATATATATATATATATATATATATATATATATATATATAATGTCCTCAAGTTCGTCGTTAAATGAGGCAAAAAAAATGACTTGGAATCGAAAATACGATTATTTACCACTAATATTATCTATCTATCTATCTATCTATATATATATATATATATATATATATATATATATATATATATATATATAATGTCCTCAAGTTGGTCGTTAAATAAGGAAAAATGACTTGTCAAATTTGAGCCCTCCAAAACTAAACTTTTCTCCATTAATCATATGAAAGACCCTCTCTGCCTTCCATCAGCATGGCTGATACTAATCCATAGCCAATATTTGCGCCTTCTGGGACTAACATTCTTAACTGAAATGAAGTCGAAATATTATATTGCATCCATTGCTAGGTCACTTGCTAAGAAAGTCGTTTCACTGTACCTGGCGAGACAATTATTCTATCTGGAATCTATCTTGTTTATCTATAAGTCTACCATTCGTCCAAGCTTAGGATATTGCTGGCATATATGATCCGGTGTCCCTTCTGTTTACCTGTAGTTCCTTGGTAAGATCGAAAGAATAATCAATAATATTTTTGATTCTGACCTGGCGGCTCGGACTCAGTCTCCTGCCGACCGCCGTAAGGTTGCCTCTCTGGGCCATATTTTTATAAATATTGTCATGTTAATTGTTTGAATGAGATCTTCGCAATGTACCTAGATTCAATGAATTTAAGCAGAATACTAGACTGGCGACGAGATCTCCTCAATTTACAGTAGAGCTAGCATGATGTAGCCGCAACTTCTGTGCTAACATTTTTCTCGTACTTCTCGTCCGTGGAAGTCCCTTTCCAGCCAACTTTATTCTACAAAAGATTAAATGCAATATCAATCGATATCTATTGTTCCCATGACTGCCTTTTCTCTTTCTACCAATTACTAATGTTTCTGTTCGTAATTCCTCTAACCACTTCATTGTCAGTAGCTGTACTACTTCGATTGAGGTGATACCGATTAAAATACACAGACCTTCACACACACACACACACACACACATATATATATAACATATATCTATATATATAACTATATATATAACTAATATATATATATACATACACACGCACACACACACACACACACACACACACACATATATATATATATATATATATATATATATATATATATATATATATATGTATGTATGTATGCAACAAATACTAGAATATGAGCTAATGTTTTAAATAAGCTAGAAGCTTAAAATATACAATAAAATGCGGACTCACTACCAAAGTCTACAGGAGTTTAATATGATATATTGTAATAATATTATTGATATCAAAATGATGGACGTATGTAGGTATAGAAAATGTATTTAATTAAGAATCTGCATTCAAGGTAGTATATAACTGACACCCTGGATTAACCTTGTCGAGTTGCAGGGTATTGATTTTATATTTTATGCGCATGATTGTGTTACCGCATGAAACCGAGTAGCGGATTTTTATATCATTGTATTAATACTATTATTATAATATACCATATATATATATATATATATATATATATATATATATATATATATATATATATATTAGAGACAGACAGACAGACAGACAGACAGGAGCAGACATTAATTTTCCTGCATTTTTTACATTTTTCCGTTTCATGGAATTGATGATGTACATAAACTGTCCATATCCACCATTGACCGAAACGCTTTTGACCATTTATTTAGACGTTTTCAACATCACTCCCATCAAATGGAAAAATGAAAGAACGCTGGAAAAACTAAATAAAAATTAATTAAATTTTTTTGCCCGTCATATTTAACCATATATGTTTAAAAGAAAGGTTGCTCCCCCCAAAATACACTGATATATTTGTGTGTGTGCGCATGTGTGTATATGTATTTATGTATGTGTTTGTGATTAAGAAGTATAGAAATACTGTATCCATTAGATTAATTGATTATTATTCTATTATGCGAATAAGGTTTCGTAAATGTGACTATGCCTGATGCAATAAACTTACAATTAGTATGAGGTTTCAACCAGAATGCGTCATCGCCAGAAGTGTGAAGAAAAGAAAATCAAATCGGTATTCAACGGCGCATTGTTTTAAAATGGCGTTATTACTTAAATATACTGACTACTCAAATATAATGAACACACACACATACACACACGCAAACAGACGCACGCGAACGCACACACAGAAACATGTATGTATGTATATTGTTAAAATTTTCTGTAATTATAAAAGAAGCTCGCTCACTAATATATGTGTAGATATTGTCATAGGCATTAATTTCCTGTTACTTCAAGACTTAAACAATCATGGCTCTATACATACTGTTTCTCATTCTTTACTCATTACCAGAACTTCCTGGAAAAGCTAGTGTAATATTTTTCCTGTTGACCTCTCCATTTTCTGAATTACATTTTTGTTCTTCTCTTAGACTGGTCGCTATCCAAGATTTCTGAGCCAATCTAAACGCTAAGACAAACAAAGATATGGATTTCTGCCTTTACCATCTGCATGTTTGCAAGTCAACAGATTAAGCGGAACTTGAACTCAACTCTTCCACACAACTTGTATGCGTCAGTATCTTTTGCACTAGTCGATATATTGATTCCATTGTTGTCATTTACAAAGCTTGTCTTTGATTTATCAAAACCACTCGCATGGGGCACTAACTACATATTAATAACGGTCAACCAGACTAACTCGCTAACTGTTAACCGACGCGAAGCCCTCGAAAAATTAGATTGTCATGGTAACTCGTCTCTTGCTCGCTGTAGCGCACTGAGAATGAATCTTGTTATCGTAACAAAAGAATTTCTTATTTATCAATCACCGATGAAGTTAGGTTAATAATACATAGACCCCCACCGCCCCACAAAACGTAGATCTTCCTCTCTTATAAAAATAATGGCTGTTATAAGCATACCAAAATCGCACTGTTAGTGTTTTCAACTCAAAAGGACAATCTTACGTTGAAAAGGAACATAAGAAACAGGATTTTATCTGAGGTAGAAAATTAATGACAAACAGGATGCGATAGGTAAATTGTCGCCATTTTATAGTTTAATTTTACGCATGCGCGTTGTTTGTTTTGAATTTGTGACTGTACAGTATAGTAGTGTCAGTAGGGATCCGTTTGTGAGAAAAAGAACACCATGTCGCAATTAACTCCACCAGAAATTTAGAAACAGCATGCTCTACAGTTTGGCATTCGCATCGGAAGCTCCAATACAAACATTTTAGAGGAGGATTTGGATGAGTCTAATGGTGATAAAAAAGGTTTTTGGAGTGATCCCTAGTGATGGCGATGAGGAGTTAGTGCTGGCCAGGGTCAAGACAGTGGCCGCAGGACTCTGCACAATGCCAAACGATTAGAAGATCCCAGTCATGTCTGTCAGACAATTTTTACGGCCTAATCAGACCTTACATCTGGCCACCTACCTCGCCAGACTGCAACCTCATGATTATTATGTATAGGACGCACTTGAACAGGACACCAACGAAAATCCTTGTAACACCTAAGAAGAGCTGACGGCAAGGATTATGGTAGCATTCGCCAACTTAAACAAGGAAACCGTCCACAAGAGTTGCAGGGGATTCTGAAGTCGTCTTGAAACTGTTGGTGAAGCCAATGGCAATTTTATTGAATATAGTTACTGTTTCGTATTTCAAGATATTTTTTCCAATTTTGATAAATATATCTGTTAAAATAAGATGTCAATGTTAATTTCATTTTTACGTAATTTAGACGACAAGTAATACATCGCATTATGTAGAATTCAAATATATATTTATACAATGTTGGTATTGCAGATACTACAAACATATGCATGTAATTATTCCTTTCGTAACTATAAAAATAGGCATTCGAAATCCTGAATTTCCCCTGATGTAAGCATTGGTGGCGGAGAGAACGATACATTTATTCGAGTCAACAATCTGCTTTAGGCATGTATATCTGTCTTATAATTGGTATCAGTTT
>CAHIKZ030000484.1:615000-620000 GCA_903632075.3 Acanthosepion pharaonis
AATTTTATTTCACAAGAACAAAACATTCATTAAAGAGACAAAACAGAATTTTTATTAAGCAGTTAAACTCTATTTTTATATCAATAAAATTGACAATATATAATATTAAATATGTACTATTTATAATATAAAAAAATATTGATAATATCAATTATTAATGAATTATTATTTAATAATATTATTAAAAGATTTATAATAGTAAATGATTCACAGTATATTAATCCACAATATATAATATAGTATTTATTATTGATGAAATTATCACTAAAATTTTCGTCAAGATTTACATAGTCTACGTTTCGTTCAATTTCGCAAAACAATCGGTGAAATAAAACACATAAAGAAAAGATATGCAAAAAACACTACTGCATTTTTAAAAAAATAAGTATTTGTAATTTTAATCATTATTATTTTTAATAGTATCGGTATTTTGTATGTTAAATAATAAAACTTTTAACTTTTTCAAAAGAAATCTGAAAATGCCTAGTACTAAGCTATGAACTCTAGTATCTGTTTGCAGTTCTCCCCAAAATTTGGTTTTGATCGGTCAATGTAAGTCTATTTAGAGAATTTGATGGACAGACCGACTAACGGAAATCACAGAATTTTATATATAGATTTATAATATTGAATATATATAAATTTTACCTTATCTCAATTCAGTTGATTGTTTTATTCCTCCCGTCAGCCTTATTCATCTATGCCTCTTTTTAGTATTTTTAGAATATGACCCCTTTCAAAATAGTTTACCCCAATATGCTGAATACTTCCGTTACATACATGATGCCTTGCTAATATATCCAAACAAAACTAAATTACTACATTTCCTAAAGAGAATTATAACTCCTATTGAATTCCCATATAAATAAGAACCAAGTAACACCTTGGTACGATGCTAATTCGATCTTATTATTGGATTTTAAATTAAACGTCAACCATAAGTCAACTTTAAACTTTTAAACAAGAAATAATAAATTGTTATTAAGTCGATATAAAAGTTGGAGACCCGAGAATTTATGAAAAAAAATGATTTAGAATATTTTTTAAATTCTGTACTATCCTAGTTATTTTCTATAAAATATCAAAAGGGAAGTTTATAAAATCACTAAAATTAAAATCGATGAAGAAATCATAAATAATAACATGAAAACTGGGTTCATTATATTCTCTATACACTCCATGATTCATTAACTTGAAAGTAATATAGTTCATCGCTATATAAAAAATACCCCACACAGTTCAAAAACAGTTAAAATTATAAATCATAGATTTAATTTGTATCTTTAGCAAGCGTACACCAAAGAGAATGTCAACAATGGCCGCGCACATCGGATAAAGATTCCTAAATTCAAAGCAGACAAATACGGTTATGAGACGAAACTGAAATTAAACAACGCACTCAAAGCATTTTTATACCACTCTCACAAATGAGATCAAAATTTTCTTGTGAAAGATCGTTTTAATACAAACTAATGCAGTACTGTACAAAAAAGTGACCCTGATATACTAGTTCTCCGCGAGACCAACATTACTCCGTCAATTCCCTCATCTGACTTTTCGATTCCCGGTTACTTTCCTCTTCTAAGAAAGGATACTATTGCCCACATGCATGGCCTGGGAGTTTACGTACGAGACACTGGCTAGGAACTCTTCTTGAATCTCCAGACCTTTCATACATGTGTCTCCGTCTATCTCTCCTCAAATCTATAAACCATCTCTTCTTTCTCTATTCCTCTTTATCATCCCAAGACTTTGGTGCACTCGATTGCAACTCCGATGATAAACGCAAGGCTATCGCTCTACTTCCATCTGCAGACATATTTGTGTTTGGCGGCTTCAATTCCCACCAAACCCAAAGGATTAAGTACTCCTGGCATAAAAAAAAAACAAAAACTTTTCAACTTCTCAATCTCACACATGGTGGACTTTCCTACGCGTTTCCCCAGCAACCATGATGGAAAAGATTCCCTTCTTGATCTCTGTTTTAAATCCATCCCAAATTCTGTCGTGCCATGCAGCTCTGCCCTCTTGGCAATCTAATCATAACATCGTATCTGTTTTCATCTCCTTCTACTCTTCTTCGGGTAAAGAACCTCTACCAAAAAACATCTTTATATTATCAACGAATAGTTTGGGATTCGTTCCGAGATTTCGTTCGTGATGTCCACTGGAATACTGTCTTTAACCTCCGCGTCCAAAAATGTGCATCTGAGTTCTCATCAGGGTTAAAAACTGGAATCGAGGCTTTGATCTTTACAAGAAAATATCAAGTGAAATCGCATTCATCCTCGTGGTTCTCAGCTGCTTGTGCGGCAGCTATTGCCTACAGGAATCATTACTTCCGTCTATACCGTAGAGGAATGTCTGATTACAAGAGGCGTCTCTTTGTCAATGCTCGAAACATGTGCAAGCATGTCCTCAAAGAAGCAAAGTTACTCTTTGCCGAAAGAATGAATCAACTTATTGCGATTCCTAAGTGTGGTTCTAAAGATTATTGGCGGCTCTGCAAAGGTGTGCTGAACAACAGAAAACCCTCAATACCCATTTTATTCAAACAATCTGAGTTCCTGACCTCCTTAGCTGATAAGGATAAATGCTTTGCTCGTAAGTCCTCATCAATTTCAAGGCTAGACTCTTTTGGTGTACGCACATCGGACTTTCCCCCTAGCACTGAGGCTCTACTGCAAATAACACCAACGAATGTATTGCAAATCATCTTTGAATTAGGCTCCCATAAGGCTAATGTTGAGGACGGGATACCGGCTATTCTCCTGAAGAAATGTGCTCCTGTTCTCTCTAAACTTTACAACTCCTGCTTTCCAGCCTGTCCTCATCTGTTGTGCCTGTCTTTAAGAACTCTGTTGACCCTTCTGACCCGTCTAACTACTGGCCTATGAGTCTCCTACCACTCTTCGGTAAAGTCTTCGAGGCTTTAATCAACGCCGAAGTGGTTAAAAACCATACCTCACATAATCTGCTCTCCGACAAGCAATATGGTTTGCGCTTTGCCTGATCTACCGCTAACGTGCTCACGGACATAACTGAATTTGTATACCAAGCACTCAATAATAATGGACAAGCTCGACCGTGGCTCTAGACATCTCTAAAGTGTCTGATACGGTTTGGTATGCTTGCCTTCTTCGTAAACTTCAGGGATACAGTATTACAGGACGATTATTTGACTTACTACAACCATTCTAGTAAAACCGTGAAATGAAGGTCGTCCTAAATGGGTCTTCCTCCAGCTATTTTATCAGGAACGTTGTTGTTTTACAAGGCCTTATCTTGGACTCTACACTGTTCCTGATCTTCAATGACCTTCCCGATGACATCACTATTTACTCTTGCCCCTATTATAAGTCTGGTATGGTTTACAAACTAACCTGGTTGCTGATCTCGAAAAGAACCTCCAATCTGTGGTTGACTGTTTCCGAAAATGGCTTGTAAACTTTAATGTCTCCAAAACGAACCTGCTCTCGTGTACCCACCACAGAGACACTTTTTGCGTCCCATCAGAATAGCTGATTCCCAACTCCTTGAGAGCGCTTCGTTACGCCTGTTTAGTTTTACACTATCTTCATCTACCGCAAAGAAAGTTGGATCTCTGTGAGGTGCTTGAAAGTTTTTCTCGTCTGATTCCATCTTTCAAATCTATAAATCAACCATCTGTCCTTGCATGGAATATTGCTGTCATATATGGTACGGTGCTCCCGCTGTAGGTCTCGAGGTCCTTCACAAAATCCAGAGACGAATATGCAAGATAATAGTTTCCGATCTGGCGTCTAGTCTCCAATCGCTATCCCACAGACGTGCCGTAGCCTCCCTCTGTCTATTCTACAAGTATTTTCACGGCAACTGTTCCGGCGAGGTACTTTCGCTAGTTTCCCGACTACATGTATTTAAACGTGCTAACAGGCTGGTATCTCGGCCCCACCCTTTCACTGTCAAAATTTTTAAATGTAACCGTATCTTCTTCTCAAACAGCTTCCTCTCCCGCACTTTCCGTCTGTGGAACACTTTTCCGCTTATTTGCTTCATCAAAGACTATATTATTCAAATATAATGTCAATCGACATCTAATACCCTGATCTTGTTCCACTTCCATATCCTTTTCTCAAACACGCCTCTTTATTATTGTTCTCAATCCTCTGTAACACCTGTGGCACTCCCGTCTTTCTTGGAGTGAGCTGCTTTAAAAAAGAAAGTGAAAAATAAAAGAATAAGAACTGAGAAGAAAAAAGAAGATAACAATTCATTTGAATTTTTGTAAGAAGCGGGTAGGGAGTTGATTCAGGCCATTTCAACTGTAAAATGATGTAACGTAATTGCCGATCGATTACTGCATTTCATTCGAAAAATCGATGTTCCAAGTGAAAATCTCACAAGAAAAATAACCATGGAAACATATATAGAGAAAAGACTGAGGGAATCTACATTATGGCGTTCAGAAAGAGACTGAAGACGAGATGCCACTTCCAGACATATGAGGTTGCAGATAATTCTTTGGAATTTATAAAAGATCTCTAAATATATAACAAAAGCACCAGTCCAGACTGACCCCGAGATACTCAGTGATCAAAATTAATCGGCATAAAATATCTGTTCTTTTTTGTTGTTTTTTAATATATATATATATATATATATATATATATATATATATACACACACACACACACACACACACACATATATATATATATATATATATATATATATATATATATATATATATATATAGTTAGTTATTAAACCTAGAGAGCCAGAAAACCCTACCAAGTTTTTCACCTAAACGGATCTTCAGGAAGGCCATCTCTTCCCTGTCGATCCGTTTAGGTGAAACGTTGGTAGGTTTGTCTAACTCTCTAGGTTTATCTATATCTACTCTACTCATTGTATTGACCACTTTATTTATTTATTTTGGGTACTCGCATCTTTTTTTTTTTTTTCTTTGGGCCTTGAACCCGTATGTTGGACGATTATTTTCGGTTAACGTACATGTT
>CAHIKZ030000484.1:625000-732500 GCA_903632075.3 Acanthosepion pharaonis
CTAGCCGTTTCTATCTCCTGTTCTAAATCTTATTGAAAGCATATCTCCCAAACCCAGTACTTGGTGAGGGTGGAGGATTGCCGTTGATACCCCCCCCCCCCAACAGGGCGACGCTTGGACATAAGTTAAGCCGTATATTCAGTTACCATCATGAGGAAGAAAGCAGACAACCACTTGCTGGCCCGTGTGAGTATAGTTTCGCTCTAGCAGAAACCCATTTACATTTTTCTTTGTTTTTTTTTGTTGTTTTTTTTCCATTTTTAAAATTTATCTATTTTTTCTCTTAACCCACTCCCCTGAGCCGCGCTAGGAAGTTTTTCTCCCCGGAGTCGATCCTCCAGATCTACAAATGCACAATTCGCCCTTGCATGGAGTATTGCTGCCATATATGGTCTGGTGCCCCTTCTGTTTGCCTCGGGGTTCTTGATAGGCTCCAGAGGCGGATATGCAATGTGGTTGACCCTGCCCTGGCGTCTCATCTACAGTCACTTTCTCACAGACGCGCCGTCGCCCCCCAATGTCTGTTCTACAAATACTTTCATGGAAATTGCTCCGAGGCCTGTGGAACTCCCTTCCCTTTTCCCTGTGAGCTATATCTCCAGTTATTCAAGTGTAATGTCAATCGACATCTCCAGTTGCCTTGATCTATCCACTACCCTCATCCTTTCTTCTATCACTCCTATCTGATCTTGCTCTAAATTTTCTGTAACCCCTTGCGTCCTAGTGGCTTCCCGCCTTGCTTGGGGTGAAATGCTTAAAAAAAAAGTAACGTTTCAGAAATGTATATCTTATTCTAGCGAATTTTTCAAAGCTGAAAAATAAGTTTGTTTACATTTCTAAAAAAAAAAGTTAAAAATGGCCGTTTCGATTGGTTTTTCGGAAGTATCGATTAGAAATCATTCAAATTTCTATTTGAAATACTCCACAGTATTTTTTTTCAAAAATTTCATTCTTTATCTTTCAATTGAAGCGTTTGGAAAGGTTCGAAAAGGATTTTTCCTTTATGAAAAATACATTTAAATCTTAGGTATACCGAATTTTTGGAGGCACCTACCTTTCCAAAGCGTGTTCGGATCTCAGTGTCGCACTTTCCATTGTCTGTAAAAACATTTCATATATATTAGATCTTCTGCACTTACTTAATATTTGTATCTCGAATTCTAAACTCGTATCTTGATTTTTTTTTCTCTCGTTGATGATCACGCTACCTGTTTTCTCGGAGTTGATTGTTACTTCTTTTTTCTGGCTTTCTTTTACGACACTGTCCAGATTTGATTTATTATCGTACTTTCGTATTGTAATTTCTAACGATATAAATGTCTGAAGCCCAAATTCTTTGTAATAAAATTTATACAAACTCACACACACGTTATATACGCCCTGTCTGAAGTTATTAGGCAAATCAAATGAACCTCAATAATTCAAAAACAGTTATGAACGAATATTTTTTTAAAATTTAAACCCAACCATTAGTAAAATATTAAACTAAATTTTCTGCCATTTTCAATAGTTTGTTTTTCAGATATTTGGAATTAGTATGCAGATTACAATAATATTATCTGAAGACCCCTGAAATATAATAAATACTATCTTCTCTTTTTGCCAATAATATATGTTGAAACATGAGTGAAGGGAAGGATGTAGCAACTGCTGAAAAACAGAAAATAACAAAGTTATGAATGAGGGAATGTCTCCATTGGAGATATCAAATGAGCTTTGCAGCGATCATCGAACGATAAAGAATGCAGCTGAAAATGCAACTAAGTTGAGAACTCTAAGAAAAAAAAAAGTCTTTAAGAACTTACTTCATCGAGATGAACGTAAACTAAAGCGAGTTATAACGATAAAAACACATTTGACCAGCGGTTAGATCTTTGAAAAGGCTGGAATTAATGGAGTTAAGAAAAGTGTAAAGTACTTTGTGAATTAGGATCTGCAAAAATCTCCAAGGCAAACTCCTCTTACGAAAGCAAATATTTTAACGCGTCAAAATTGGGCCAAGTAATACATGAAAATTGACTTTTCTAAAGTAATGTTCACGAAGGAATCTCGTGTGACATTTGATGGATTCGATGGATGGGCCAATATTTGGATTTTATCCAATTCAGACATGCCTGTGGTTAGCGAAAGCAACAAGGAGGTGGTAGTGTTATGATATGGGTTGGAATTGTTGACCAAACCATTGTTGAACCATTCAAAGTCGATGAAGGAGTTAAATTGAACAGTGCTAATTATTGTGATATTATAAACAGTCTCGCAGTTTCAAAGTGAAGTGTGTATCTATGCACGACAATGTTCCTTCATATTTATCAAAGGTCACGCTTGAATTCTTCGAGTATAAAATATTTATAGGGGAGAAGACAATGGAACGGTTACCAAAAAGTCCTGATCTGAATCCGATTGAAAATCTATAGTCAATCGTGAAGATGAAATTATGTGAATGTCGCGAAGAATATAACAGCAAAGCAAAAACTACCATTGAACCTGCTAAAGTAAAAAAAGGAAAAAAATAACAAAATCAATGCATAATAGATTACTGGCTGTTATTAAAAAGACTGGTAAAGTAATGAAATGTAAAGTATTTAAAGACTTATCATATGTCATTGTTATTTGTTCTGTTATACGTGTTGATCAACTTTTGATGATTTTATTACATTTTAATGAAGTAAAATGTGATTATTTGGTTTGGCCTAATAACTTTAGACAACAGATTTTTTTTTTGAATATATCAAATAACTTCAAGAAAACACATAGATACTACCTAAAATTATAACAGGCTTTGTTTTAACATCTAAATCGATTATTTAAAATTTGACATTTTTTCAAACCACATTTGAGTTATTGAAGTTTATACGATTTGATTAATATATTCAGACAGGGTATACGTTATCGTTTCATATAGACAGAGACACTAAAGATTAGTCACATATATATATACAGAAACAGAAAATATATATATATATATATATATATATATATATATATATATATATATATATATATATATATATACACGTGGGTGTGAAACGTGTGCGTGTAACAGTGTATATGAGATTGTCAGTCTGTGTACGTTTTTGATATTACAGGGGCTAGTTTCCAATCGATCAGGCGATAAAATACTTATCAACGGCGTTCATTGAAATGAACGGAAAAACAATTTCTTCTTTCGGTGGGAAAGGAATTCGCTGATAGGAAAACAATTTAGAAACGTGCCCAGAGGATAAAGACGAAGAGAATTAAATGCGGCAGCCAAATGAAAAAAAAAATGTTCTAAAGGAGAGGTAGGTCGACCTAGATCGATTGACTGAGCGATCGATGGCTTGCCAAATCCACTGTCTGTTCGGGCGCAAAGATTCCCGACCTGGATGTGGTCAGTTGGCAGGAACTTAGGAGTTACTCGCCATCTCTGCTGCACCTCAAAGCATTCATCAATAAAATACCAGTTGAACTCCTCGTTCCAATGTGCGCACTTAAAAAGTAAATAATATAAAAATAAATATACTCCTCGGCGATTATCCAAGTTTTTATTACTCACTTGATGCTTGGGATTTTATTTTTTAATTTTGTTTTCCTTCCATGTTACTTTTTCTTGGTGTCGTTTAATAATATCCACTGTTCTAGTTCTGATACTAAATGTAGGCGTGCCTTTGATATTATCAATTTATTTCTAAAAGCTTGTTCCTATGAACACGTTTTATGATGCGTAAGATTTATTAGACAAATACGTCAACAATTACAATCACTAACGTCAAATATAATGATACAGAACGTTTGTGTGATTAAGTGATAAAAATAAGCAGTAATTCAATTTTTAATGCCGACAATTTTCCCACCCAAGATAGCAGATAAGGATTGGTCATTTCTTATTGCAGCCGATCGGTTTTACTACTTTTTCATTTCGACTCTTAGCATTAACCATTTATTCATTAAACAAACTAAATATTTGTAGTATCAGAGAAAAGTTTGTTGATGAAATACTTCATTTGCACCGTTTCAGTTCGAATTTATTTCAACTGATATGACACTCAGTCTGTACAATGAAAATCCGGACGCATAAAAATGTCTGCTCAGGAAGTAATGCAAGCGCAAATGACCAAACGAGACTTTTATATGTATAATAAAATAAGAGATTATGGAATGTCATAAATACATATAAACTGTAAAGGCCAAATTCCACTGTGAATGAAATAATACAAATGAAGAAGTCCGGTCGGAAATGATTTTTTTTTTCGAAATCGTCATGTTCATAAGAAAATTACCGAGAAAATTCGTTTATTTAACCTAGAGGACATTTGTTATCGATTTAAGTCTCATAGCTTCAGAAAATAATCAGAATGCAAGTAATGATCCTTAAGATATTTCTCACATAGAGAATAAAATTTTATATATCCTAGCGATGAATAAAACAGCCATATCTATCTATATATGTATCTCTAATATATATATATATATATATATATATATATATATATATATATATATATATATATATATATATCTCTAGTATATATATATATATATATATATATATATATATATATATATATATATATATATATATATATATATTAGAGATATAGATATATAAAATAATCGTTGGTCATAGACCATTTCATAATATATATATATATATATATATATATATATATCTGTATATATATATATATATATCTGTATATATATATATATATATATATATATATATATCTGTGTGTATATATATATATATATGTATTCGTGTGTGTTTGTGCGTATATGTGTGTGTTTGCTTGAGTGTTTCTGTCAGATGTAAAGAGCGGGGAATGTATGCATATGTGTGTGAGTGCAGTTGTATATGTGTGGTGGATGCTAATAACCTGTAAAATTACTCATGGTTCTGAGATGAAATTAATCAAGATTTTTCATTCTATAATGTTCGATGTATGTATTCACTGTATATATTATCAATAGATGTAACCTCATAAAAAAAACCTTATACTGATTACTGCTTAAGCTAAATGTTTCTCTCCCTATTAGATTGGTATATACTGGTTTGTGCGCGTGCACACACACACACACACATATATATATATATTATTTTAATTATTGAAATCGCTACACAATAGCTTTCGTGGGACACAACATCGAATGCATGGGGCACCCAGTGAGGAACGAACTCACAGCTCAGTCGTAATTGTTCTAGCACGACATGCTTGCTAACCATTACCCCGCCTATAGGTTCCCAAACTGGTGATTATATAAATTCTAAGAAAATTTCAAAAGCAAATGTTAACTCTTTTTCGAAAGATAAGATGAATGAGAAAACACAAGATCCAAATTAAAAATAGAATTATGGGTTTGTCTTGATCAACCAATTTTGTGTAAGATCTACGATAAATAGAAAATTAAGCTCGAAGGGTGGTGGTGGGTTATTTTTTCAAGACATGCTAAACCGGAACTTAGACAGGTCATCATTGACAGTTGCGGAAAACATGTAAACAACAAATGTATCGCAACTGTAGACAAATATGACATGTTCAATTTTTCAATGGAAGTTGAGGGAAAGTGTAGGAGGATAATCAGATGTAAAGTTAATTTCAACAGAAAACATTTTTTTTTCAATTTTAGATTCAGATTCAAATTAAAAATACGGAACATTTATATAAGACATTAATAATACTAACTTGATGGTATTGGTGAAAGATAATATATGTTGATACCACCTAGGTTTAAAACAATTCTTGTTACTCCCTATATAAAATTTTTTAACTTTTGGATTTTCTATAGTAGAGATAGTGCTTAGGTAAACAAGAGAGTCCGTTTGACATCGGTTATGCAATGGGCATTCGTTGGAATTTCTACAGTAACACTTGTTGGTATTATTGAAATTTGTTGCTTTGGAATGTCTTATTATTATGGCTTTTGTATTGGTTAATTTTTTTCATTATGTTTTTAATAATGTATTCAAGATTATCGGTAGAACTATAGTTTTAGTGTAATTCTGTAAATTAATTCTGGGGAAGTGTTTATTAATTAAATGTAGGGACTCCTATCCTAGCTTAATACTAGTATTTGGTTAAATGGGGGTGTACACCAAATGATTTTCCAGTTTCGATTCTTATTACTACGATAGCTATTATGTTCTATATAATTGATGTCAGTGCATTTATAGCTACTATTTTAAGGCACGGTTGTAAACATTACTATGCCTGTAAAAGACACATTCACTGGAAGAGTTATCGCTAATCCTATATTCTATAGAAGAGAGTATGTGCTCCATTATGGAAGGAGGGCGGTTAGAATTCGGGTGGATGTATATTGGATTGGTACTTGATTTCATGTGGGATTTGAATACATTATTAACTGGGTCTAATGTAACATCAAGAAAAAAATACTTTCTTAAGTTAGTGTTGATCTTAACTTTAAGATGAAGACCTTTAAATTCTCTGTGTATTAATTTCCTGATTTTGTCAGCTTTAATTTCTGTTGAATTTTTCACTAACATAAAGTTGTCATCTCTATACAACACTATATTATCAATGTTAATATCATCGTAGGCACTAAGATTATAATAAATTAAGTTAAATAAACCAACAAGGAGGATTAGGTAGAATCTAACGATCCCATGGAAATATCAAATTGATCAACAAAATTGTTCATAATCTACTGTTTTTTGTAAAGATGAGAACACAATTTCTAAAGTTCATAAAAATACCTCTCTTCTCGGTGGAACGATCGAAGTAATCGCTGGAAAATTCTAAAGCTAAAGTAAAAAGATCAGTGGAAATAGATGGGTAAATGTCCACGATATTAAATGGTATAAATGGAAAAAAATATTTTTTATCGTTTATACCACTAAAAAAAATTATGATATCTGTATTAGTACTTGTAACTCTTTCAATGAAAATTGCTTCTTATGCTTGCAAGAGAAACTAGAAATTATCCGATCTGATGACAAAAAATTCTCTATTAAACTAAATGAGCGAATTAACTGTAATTTGCCGACACAGTTTATCTTTTACCTTAAAATATAGTTAATGTTTTAAAAAAATAGGTAATATCATTTCTTGTGGCCATAATTTATAAGTAAATAACGGTCAACCCTCTACGAGTAAATTATCTTATTTTGTCTATTACATTTAGTATTACGATGTATTGCCGCCCAGTTAGTATTATGAATAGCTTATAATGTTGTTCCACATTTTAATTTTATATACAAGTTCCTTTCAAAAGTTTCCAGATTGTGAATTTTTTCGAAATTTTTTCTATTGAAATTAAGTTTACTCCTGATTATCCTCGTACCCCCTCCTCTCAGCGTCCTTTGAAAAATTGAACATGTCATATTTGTCTACAATTGCGATACATTTGTTGCTTACATGTTTTCCGCAATCATCAATGATGGCCTGTCTATATTCCGGTTTATTATGTAATGAAAAAAAATCTCACCCACCTCCACCCTCTGAGCTTACTTTTCTGTTTAGCGTAGCTCAGACATATAATTAGGTGATCAAGACAAGCCCACAAGTCTATTTTAAATTCGGATCTTGCGTTTCCTCATTCCTTTTTATATTTCGTTAAAGAAGTAGCATTTTGCTTTTGAAATTTTATTAAAAGTCATATAATCACTAGTTTCCTACCATCGTCTGAAGAGGTGCAATAGTACCGAAACAAGAAGGCTATAGTGTAGCGACGTCACTATGTTTTTGTTCTAATCTCTTATAATAAAATATATATATATATATATATATCTTTGTATTGAGCACATTTTTAAAAAGTAAATACTGGGAGAATTTCATCATCCAAAACACATCCTTGATAGTGGCTAGAGAACTAGCCGAAAACGATCAGAACAATTATAACTAGCGACCCCGGAAATCGGAAAAATGTTAAATTGCTGAAAAAAACTCAATAAAAGATGATAGATTGTAATATCGTTATTATTATGTAATCTCACACACACGCACACACGCACACACACTCACACATACCCACGCTCACGGAATAGGAAAATTACTTTTGCTCGGCGCACCTATAACATGACTTACTTTGTGTATGGATGAAGAAAAAAAAAACAGATATTATTTAAATAATTAATATTACAAATAGTAAAAATACAACAATAGGAATAGGAAAATTGGAACTACAACAGCAAAATTTTGCTTCGATGCAGTGGCAAACCATAGCTATAACAGATGACGGAATTATCTTTTCTACTTACAGAAGACGAGGAAATTTTCGAAGAAGAATGCCGCGATTGGATAGACGAAAAAAACTTTTTGTTGAGAAAGTTAGCACCGCAGAATATGTCGATTTTCAAAACAGTAAATATTCAGACTAAATTTTTTCGAGAAAAGTTTGTTTGATGGAAGTAGTCTGATGAAAAATAAAATCGTTAACAAGGAGTGTGAAGAAAAAAAATCCTGGATATTATTTAACGGCGAAAAATTACACAGAAATATTACAAATAAACGAAATTTGTAAAAAATACAACGAAATCTGAGAATCCTAAATCTGAAACGTGATACAACAACAGCTAAAGTAGCAATTGCATCTCGGAACGGCTCCCCTTTATGAATTTAAAGTGCTACAATTGTAGAAAAGGAGCAGATAAGAAATCACATAACAAAATTAAGCAAACAATGTAAGCAACATGGCGTTGCAACGGAAAATATTAACTACAGAAAACCAAAGAAAACTTTCGTATGTTGAAATTAATAATGCGGATTAAAAGTGCAACTAGACGCTGGTAGTGATATCAAAATAATCAATGAAGCCACATGGAAAGCACACAGAAGACCTATGTTAAAAAGAACTTCGAAAATCGCACGTGGCATGTCGGGAAAGAAATTTATTTTTTACCTGTAGCATCTCATTTTGTAACAAGTGTAAACGCTTAGGCTTATGTTTTAAAAATACTACAAACTTATTCGGCACTGACTGGATGGAATTATTTGTGTTACGGGATTTATCTATAAATATTTATGCAAAATGTAGTGTATTTAAAAAAAAAATAAAGTCCATATTTTTGCTGAATTTTCGACAGGTTTAAAAAATGTTTAGAAAGCTATAAATACACATTACCAAGTCCAGAGGAAATTTTTGCGATTTTAAGCGGTGGAAAATAATATTCGAAGCTGCATTTTTCGGAAACGTATTTGCAAACACAGGTTGAAGATGAATGTTCAGAGTTAATAAGCATAAACACGCACAAGGGATTGCATAACTTCAACCGACTTCCTTTTGAGATAAAGGTGGCTCCAGTTATATTTCAACATGTCATGGATACTATGCTTGCAGAGTTTGATTTCACGGTTGCGTATCTGGATGATATGTTGATTAAAAGCGTATCTAAGGAAAACCATAACGGACATGCGAAAAGAATTTTTGAAAAATACGAAATAACGAGTTCAAATTCAGCGAGGAAAGGTGCGAATTGTTTTTGTCTAAAATCAAGTACCTAGGACAAATCATCGACAAAAATGGTCATCAATCTTATCCGTCAATAGCAAGTACTTTTAAGAATATGACTCCTCCAAGAAACGTAACTAGGTTAAAAGCATTTCTAAGACTAGCAAACTATTATCAAATCTATATTCCTAATAATATATGCAGCATTTGAGAGCTAAACTGAATAATTTGCTTAAAAAGGCGCCAGGGGAAACTGGACTGATAAGTGTCAGAAGGCATTTGTGGAAATCAAGAAAATACTAGCGTCAGGCTTATTATTAGCGCATTACGATCCAAAAGTAGAAATCATATTGGCTTCAGATATTAGTGGCTATGGTATAGGAGCATTATCTCTATATAAATATGATGACAGTAATATGAAAGCCATCGCACATGCTTCGCTTCGCTATTACCGACAGAAAAAAAAAAGAAAAAAAAACTACACCCAGATTGAAAAAGAGGCGTTAATATTTGCTGTGAAAGAATTTCACAAATTTTAACATGGAAGGAGTTTTCGTTTACAGACGGAATACAGGCATCTATTATCAATTTACGTTTCGAAAAATGGAATTCTAGTCATACAGCGAATAGATTACAGAAGCGGGGAGCATCTCATTAAATTACGATTTCAGGATGGAATACCAACCGCCTAAAAAATTAGGACATGTTCATGGTTTAGCAAGATTAATAAAAAAAAATAATGAACCGGTTGAAGAAACTGTTATTGCCGCATTAAAAAGTGAAATAGAAATTAAAAATATATTATGCAATGTAGTACTACCAGTTAACGTGGAAGAAATAAAATTAAAAGCAAAACAAGACATGTTTATTTCGAAAATGAAAAAAAAAGACTAAAAGAGAGTAAGAAAGACAGACAATTTTTAGAACGCAATCAAGACTTAAACGCTTACTCGCTATGTAACAAAGTACTGATGTTTGCACAAAGAAAATCATATTACAAAAGCCTATATTAAATGAATTTCATAGTGGACATCCAGGAATTTCAAGGGTGAAATATCTTATTAGAAGCTATGTATACTGGACCAAAATGGATCAAGAAATTTAACAATTAGTGAAAGTCTACAGAAGTTGTGCTCTGACAACAAAATCACCTACCATGAAATTACACATCCCTGGATAAGACTGCACATTCGCAGGTTCAATAAGCGGATCACATTAATTTGTGGTAGTGAATGACTTTACTAAGGGACATGAAATTTGTTAGTGCAAAAAAGCAACTTCCACGATTACAGTGATATGTTACACGGACTGTTTGCAAGAAATGGCATTCCGGATGCCATAGTCTAGGATAACCGTACACAATTCATTGCTTATGAATTTAAAGAATTTTGTAAAATGTTCTCGGTTGAATGTATTACTATTCTATCGTGTCACCCAAGATCAAATTAACAAGCTGAACCGTTTGTGGGTACTTCTAAGAGAGCTTTTCAAAAGAACGTAGAAGAACTACAAAAATTCTTGAGAGTAAACCGAATCACGCCGAATCCCATTACAGCAACAGGCATGTTACCGACAGAATTGATGTTCATAAGAAACAAATTGCGGTTTAACAAGTTGTTACCAGGTCAAAAAGAATCAGAAGGCAATTTTTTTCAAAATTGGTGAAAAGCTGTTTATCAAAGTATATAAAAATGGAAAGGAAATGTAGGAAGACTTTGTAATGAGGTCAAGAATTGAAAAAAAATGACTTATATGTTGAAAAGAAAAATAATGGTAACAAAAAAGCCACAGGGAATAGGTGAAAGAAAATGGTTTACTGAAGAAAGGACCCCAAGAAAGAAAGAACCTATGTAAGTACTGTATATTTTTGACCTAGCAAAATCACAAGTATTCGTTGAACGTACAAGTATGTTTACTAGAAAAAGGAAACGTACGTAAAAACTAGATCGTTGATGCTAAACGAAAGAAATACAAAGTTCAGTACGTTGGCGAACTCGCTAGGCAGAGGAGGAGTTATTACTAAGGAATAAACTAAAATATTTACGCGTGAAAAAGTCTCAAAAAGGGAGTTTTTGTAAAGTAAATAAGACACTGCTGGTAGCATAAATGAACTGGGCAAGACGTCCTTAAATAAAGAACTGAAAGTGAATCAGGTCCGTTCGACTCAGAGAATATTCTAATGAAGTCAGGGCGAGTAACCTAAGCAAAGACATAATATTATAACCACTAGGGGCGAGTTAAACTCTAGGGTGATGGAACCCAAAATCCAAAGGATTGCTTAAAAGCCATTTATTCGAAAAAATATAATAACTGTGTTTATATGAGTTCAAAACAGAACAACCAATCAAATAATCAATCGTTACATTTACTTACGTACAAATACATTTGGGACAGTTTTGAATTCATTTACTCTCCGCTCTGCTATGGGTTAAATAAATACCAGTGCGGTGGTGTTTTCAATCTGAGGTTGGCAATCTGTTTATGAGAAGAACAATTCTGCATTGAGAATTGTATGTGATCCTGAAGCAAGCTCTTTATTCTGTATTATCCAAAGTGTTTCGTCAAAAAAACACATTGAGCAAGAGTTGTGAAAGAATGCAAGTAATGGATTATACAACTATTGCATTTATTTTGTTCCAATCTGTTATAAATGATGATACTTTGCAGATTCATAACCGCCATTTACATTTAGAGAAAAACGTTTCTCAAAACGTAAACATGTCCTAATAATGTCAGAGTGAACAAACATCACTGAGTTTCACGTATAAATCAAAACAGACTCCACTCTTTGTGGAGCCGGGAAAATAATATCGAAAATATGAAGAGCAAATTGACATCTATAATTAAAGAAGCGGCAAAACAAACGGAAGCAGCTTTAAAAAAGAGAAATCCTAAAAGTCAGCACGGGAAGTGAGGAATAAAAGAGATACATATGCAGATAAAACCTAAGAGAAATAAAACAGAAGGGACAAACAAACCAATAAAGTAAGAAGGGAAGAAACAAGATGTTGAGCATACAAAAGAAAGAAAGAAAGAAAAAGAAAGAAAGAAAGAAAGAAAGAAAGAAAGGAAGGAGAAGAAGAAGAAGATATAAAAAAAGAAATCTTATAGATTTGTAGTGCATATTCACTGCTAGACCTGCATTGAGATAGAGAAACTTGCAACTTTCTAAATGTAGCAGCAAGAGTATAGCGACTACTGCGGATTACGATACAAAACTATAAGCGTAAGAAATAAATACAAAATACCAACAGACACCCTAGGATATAATTGTGATGCTCCATAGATAACAATAGACTAAATAATGTTTGCGTTTCAAAATGTGAAAAATAGAAGAAAAGTACCAAGCGTAGATGGCAAAAATCACACATTTAAAATAAAAATTCTGCGTGAATATTCCACAATGGATTAATATAACAATTTATCTCATCCATACAGAATAAAGAAAAGAAACCTACCTCATATATATGTGAATTAAACTTTATAAATAATAAAATAAATATCATTTGCCCTATCACATTAATACCGAACATATACAAATTATTTCTGAAAGATACTTACAAAACAGCATAAAATACAGACGAAAGGGAAGTCAGTTTCGCAGACGTCTACAAGTGGTTATTAAAATATATCCGCGGATGAAAGAAAGACAGGTTTTTCGGTATGAAAAGGTATTTGAATCAATAGAACATTTGGCGGTTTTTAAATAAGAAAGAAATAGGCAATGTATATGTTAATTATGTTATTATTACTGCAAGAACTCGATTAGAGCAATCAGCCGAAATAATAACTGTGAGAAAAGACAGTATTATTTCTAATAAAAAAATTACAGCATTCCCTGAAAATATCAGTCGCGAAATAAACTGAGAAGAGATAGCGTTACGTATAATTCGAATATTCAGAAGAGTATTATGGTCACTCCCAAGAATTTCCGGTTTAATTCCCGGAAATTGTTTTGAAGATCTACTGTATATCATTTAGCCGAAGTCATTTGTTTTTATACAAACTTTATTTTTAAAGAGTTGTTTTTAAATTTATTGAAAATTTCATAATTCAGATTGTTTAATATTTCTGATATGTCTCTGAATGCTTCTGAATATTCTAAAGAGAACTTCCTGAATAATGCCATAAATGCCATAAATCAGGAGTTCAAGCAGTATAACTCCTAACGACATATCTACTTAGGATAGGAGATGGAATTAAATCAAAACTATGGAAATTAATTTAAACAACGTATAACTAATGGCACGGAAATATTTAAAAACAATATAAAATGATTAGAAACACCTGGCGACTCTGCTTCGAACATGACGTGTATAATGAATGGATAAATCCAGCTATCATGTAAGGATAAGAATCAGAAAAATTAAGAATTTCGCTTGAATGCATACTTAAAAATGTATATAATTAAACGGAACGTGCAATATTCGTGATGCTTCTAAGAGATACAAAACATAAATCAAAAAGACTATAAATTGTATTTATTTATTTAATCTGTTGTCGGTTTTAAATTTTGTATTGGGAACAAAATTTGAGAAGATTTAGGCTATGGCACTTTTATTTAGAATTTTAAGTTGTGATGTGGTTACAGGCGATGTCGTAGGAATTTGCTTTCTTTTCTGCATTTTAAATTCAGGATTGTATTTATGCGTCCCTATGGTTCTGTAAAGGAATTTTTTGCTGTATTCTTCTATAGGCGAAAATTTTGTCCGCAGGTGCTGAATGAATGACGACAGGTAGACTGTAGTGTTTATGCTGTTAACAGAAAAAAATGAAATGAATATGGGTTCATTTTTACTGTTTGTGGAACAGATTTAAGTGTCGTGTTGCAAGTATGGATTGACAGATTTTTTATCATTTTACTTTAAACAATGCCACAAGAACGCAAGAGGTTAGTAAGTGTTAGAGAATGCAAACAACTACTATTAAAGAGAGAGGACAATGCAAGAATAAGAATTAAGAAGATAACGATTGGCATTTCATTTAAATTTTTGAAGGTCAAATTAGACTGGGAAGCAAGTTGCCAAAAGAAAATTCTACAAGAGAGAAACGCAATAGAAGCAAAGGATAGCATAGAACTTACAGTTACATTTAACCATTCCAACTGTAAAATAATGAGTCTTTGGCGCCAATCTAGTACTGCATTAAGTTTAGGTACAATAGAGTAAAGTTGTTTGGAACAATTATCATAAAAGTATTTATAGAAAATAAACAGGGAATCTACGTTACGTCGGTTGAAAAATGATCGAAGCCAACAAGGCAGGTCAGAACCAATAATATTGCAGATTCTTCTTCGGATTTTATCAAGAATTTCTAAATATATACCAGCAGCACTAGACCAGATGTGGCAGCAATATTCACAACAAGGGCAAATAATAAACATAGAAATAGGTACAGGGTGCGATGGGCGAATTGTCGCCATTTTATATTCTTTATTTCGTACATGTACTTTGTTTTTGATTGTGTCGACTGCACAATATAGTACGGTCTGTTGGGCACCGTTTGTAAAAAAAAAAGGGGCACCATGACGCAATTCCCCACCCGCCAGAATTTTGGAAACGGTATGCCGTACTGCTTGGCATTCACGCCGAAAGCTCCAATACCAATATTTCAGAATGTTTGTGTCAAACTGGGGACAGTGCAGAGGATTCAGAAAGATTTCGATGAGTCTAATTGTGATTACAAAGGTGTTTGGAGTGATCATTAGTGATGGCAAATTTATGCCACCATTCATCTTCCTACAGGGTTTCAGAGTAAATACTGAGGTCTTCATCAATTAACTTGAGGAGTTAGTGTTTCCCTGGGTAAAAAGTGGATGGCCGCTGGAAAACGCTATGTCTATCAATAGGAATCTGCCCCATGCCACAGACAATTTATGCGACCGCATCAGCCCTTACATGTAGCCACTTAACTCCCCAGGCTGCAAACCCGTTGGTTATTATGTGTGGGACACAGTTGAGCAAGAGACCAACAAAGTCCTTGTAACACCAAACTGAAGGTAAGGTTTATGGCAGCATTCACCAACTAAAACAAGGAGATCGTACAGAAGATTTGCAGAAGATTCTGATGTCGTCTATAGGCCGTCCTTGAAGCCAATGTCGATTTTATTCAATAAATTTACTGTTTAGTATTTTAAATATATATATACATATATATATATGTCATTTTGCTAAATATATCTGTTAAAATGAGATTTCATTTTTATTTTCATATGTTTGCGTAAATTAGACGACAATTTATCCATTGCACCCTGTAAGATAGATTTTGGCGAGAAAAATTCTTTAGCACGATATTGTGAACCATCGTTCTTAGCTATAAACTTAGCAATTGAATCAATATACTATTTACACCTAATGTTAGCTGAAAACGTTAGTCTGAGAAGTTCAAAGAAATTGATTGTAACTGATAGTGAGTTGTCATATGTTTTATATATTGGGTTTCTATGATTTCTATGCATAAATATATATGTATACGTAAGTATGGGTTTATGTGTGAGTGTATGCAAGATGTTTGAATGGTATGTATTTAGCCTGACAGAAGCTAACATTTTATCTTCAATTTCCACCTTATAATATTTGAACTTTAATTGATATTCACCACTGTATTAAGTGCATTACCAAAGAAAAACATGCTAGATATAAATATTTTGTGCTTAATAATTTTTCCCAACTTTAGGCTACATATGTATTTATTTTTGTTAGTTAGATTAATATAAATATGGTATTTTTTTTAAAAAAAGCAATGCATTCAATTCATTTGTCTCAATCTTAAATTCGGTACTTCCGCCTGTCAAAATAATTGCTCAGTTTTGCAGAAGTTTTTACTCGTAACAGCCGACAATATTTTCATAAAGATCCTTTATCGTTTCAGTGTGATGTGTGTTTTTTTTTTCATTTTCTTCTTCTGTTTATAAGCTCTTTTTATGTAATAAAATAATTTAAAATGTTGTTCTAAATGAATTGCATTTTGAATTAAAATTTATTAATCATTACTTTTGAAAAATAAACAAAAAAGTTTCATGATTATCTAGGTATTTTCTTTGTATTAGAGAAGTTTAATCAGGCACCATGTCATATTTGTGTCTTCTAGTTTTTACCATTGCGGTCCTTTAAGTTCAGGATTTCCTACATCTTAATTTTAACGATTGTATTTATCTTTTAATTTGTGTTGATAGCGCATGTGTAAAAGGCGTATAAAATTAAATTTTACTTAATTTCAACAATAACCAAATCAACTTAATTTACTCTTTTCTCAGATTCTGAGAGTAAATATCTATTTAATTTTTTTTAAATTTATCGTCACAAATATGGCAGGAAATCTTACACCAAAGCTTGTTTGTTCTGGTTACAGAGAAACTTTACGCAAAAATCCATTTTTGGTCTTCTGTTGTGTTTCCAACTTTCGTCATCGTAACCGCCTTTTCGAATACCCTTCTTCTCAACCTTTGAATCTGTCTTTCACGTAGCTTCTAACAAAAGAATAATTTTATTAATCTGGATAGAAAACCGTGCTTTCTTGGCAACCTCAATAAAACAAGAAGTGCAAAGCGGCCGACGTAAGAAGAAAGGATGAAATAGGTCGCGTAAATAACCCAAAGCTTTTCCTTGTTTAAAAACAGATTTTAAAATATTAACCAAAGGTGTAGCAAACAAGGAATGATTAGAAGAAAAAATAAATATATTCTGTTTTCGAATATTTTCACAAGTATTTAAATTCAGTGACGTTTCAAAATACAACGTTTTACGAAAATAATTCATAAATTATAAATGACTTAGTAACGAGAAGTTAAATCATAAAGAAAGTTTGAAATTGAGGGTTTAGAGTTTTTTTTTTTTCATTTTGTCTGTTTTTGTCTACTTTTCTCTCCTGCATTTTTTTATCTGTCATTCTTTTAACTTCCCTCTCATTTATTATTTTTGCGAATTCTTTCTTTCTGATTTTCTTTTCTTTTGCTTTTTGCTGCCTTTCAGTTCATCATTCTTTCCTTTCTATATTTATTTCTTCTATCCACTCTTTCGATTTAAATGTGTTCAAACTTGACTTTCTCTGTTTTCTGTCTTTTGTCTATATTTTTCTAATCAGTAAGTTAGCGTTATGTATTAAGTTTTATCTGTTTTGATTAGATAATTCTGTTTCTAATTGACATGGTTGATTTTGTGAGAGTTTATATTCCCCCATTGTATTAACGAAATAAAATTGCTCTGAAATTTCAATGATTATGCTACCGCTTTGATAATTACTTAATAGTCTTTGTTTCTGTAGCTTAAATGAATCTTGATAGAAAATAATAGCCTACACTTAGTTGTGTTTCTTTTCTTGGGTATAAACTGAACTCGTTTTATATTCACATAAGTTGTTATAGAAGATTATCTGGAATGTGTTGGATTCGCATTAAAATGAAAATTATTAAAATAACCTAAAACGTTGTGGAATTCGATGTTAACATCATATCAACAGTCAGTTTGGTTGAGTTTACCGCATTACAAAAATGTTCGATACACTGTTCAACAGTAGTCATTTCGCATTCATTTTTCAGTCGTCATGTTGAAGGCGATGTTTTTTACTCAATATAGTGAGAACATTTGGTGATTTTAGTTCAAATGCAGACCTTACATTCTTTCTATACAAATGGTACGATATTTATATTTGGCAAAAGATTTTATCATATAAAAATGTTTTGTTATTTTTACGTTTAAATCTTTTTCATTACTCGAACTTTTCATACAGTAAGTTTGGATGTTTTCATTCTGTTTAATATGATTTATCTTTGTTTTTAAATGTCATAATTGCACTAGTAGAAAAATTCAAATAATAAAATGTTAGCGCGTTCTATAATAAAAAAAATTGAAATGCTTAAAATTCCTAATTAAAAACAAACAAATATTCCTTTAAGTTAAAATTTTTTCTCATGTTTTCACAAATGCAAATATCCTCTTGCATTTGATTTTAATGCAAATGTTTGAACCGTGGCCGTTTTGCATCTTCAGGGAGATTTGTACAGTTATTTGAAAAGGCACCATATACTTAAAAATGTATAAAAGCAAGACAGTATATAAAGTCAATAGCACCAAAATATTTTCAGCAAAATGTGAAAATTATCAATGTCTTTCACGATAACCACTGCTCTATAATAGTGTCACTTCTTTAAGAAAAATATTCTATACGAAATAACAGAAATTTGATTATTACTAACAGCAGCAACAACTAAAATTGATAGCACACGTAACTTTAAGAGAAAATAATGACATAATCAAGATGTTGGTATTCCACACTGCTTCAAATAATAGGCTAGAAAAATAACTCTATCAATACTGGAAAGAGCGATAACAAATACTGGACTTGAAAAGCCTGATTTCCTGAAAAGAATGTTATAAGAGAAAGATTTTATAACTTTCAATTGAAAGCAGTACCGGCTGCTCAATCAAGAAATGTAGGGAATGTGCTAATATTACCATTAATATTACGATTACCATATGTACTATTTCTGTTGATATTATATGAATGCACATAGACAATTTCATTGTATAAGCAATTACTAAACTGATAAATTATGAAAACTTCCTAATCTAAGGTTATTGTAATTGACATCGTAAGAAATAAATTCTTTTAAATTATTTATAAGTCATTTATTCCTTTCTACATTTTATTCGTAGATGTCCAATTAATATATAAAAATTGCTACTAATTTTGTAAATTACATAACGCATAATAACGCTTTCATTATATTCTTGACAACATCCAGATAAGGGTCTGTAATAAAATCTATCCTGAACAAACATCTCGTCTCCAGTCACCTTGTCACCGACGTGACGTAGCTTCCTTCTTCTAGTTCTACAAATATTTTCGTAGAAACTGCGCTTATGAGATTTCATTCTTCGTGCTCCGACTACACAAATTTAAGCGTGCTACTAGATTGGACATTAGGTCTCATACTTATGCTATTGAACTAGATAAATGCAATTGTTATTTCTATTATGACAGTTTTTTCTTGCACTTCCCACCTGTGGAAATCCTTTCCAATTTCTTGCTTCCCTGATAAATTCAATCTTCAAAAATTTAAATGCAACGTCAATCACCATCTTAGGTCTTCATGAAGCTTTTTCCTTTTTTACCCTTTTTTTAATCCTCATTTTCATTCACTTTCACTCATTGTTACCTCCTGCATGCTAGTGCCATTGTCACTTTGCTTGGGCTGAAACCATTAAACAAACATTTTGTTTAATAGAGATTCTATCTTCCTCTCACGTTGTAATATGTAAAGCTTAGCATTGGTTGGGACAAGGTTATATCTATAGTAGCCATATCATTCAGGATTAATGCATGAGTATATTGATGGAGTTTAATGATTAGTAAGCTTATCTCACTAGATCAACAGTTTTATTCCCACTGAATACTCCACACTTTCAGCGTTGTACAATTCTAAGCTACATTTACAAAATAATTTGGGCACGTCCGCGTGATGTAATGGTTAACAAGTTTATCTCGCTATATCACTTAGAACTAAATAGTAAGATCGATTCTCACTGGGCGCCCTTTAATTTCGGCCTTCTGCCATATCTAATCTACGCTTAGAAAATAACATTCCTTAACAGTAATGATCAGCTAAACTCAGTCAATCCGTTTTTTCATCGTTTATTATTTACTAGAATATTATGTAAAGGGTGAATTGTAGGATGTGCATGTTGCGTATTGGTTATCGGCGCTGAATGTGGGATCAGTGAGCAGAGTTTAAATTCTAAGTTTTACCTATTGAGTTCACCTTCGCACAAATCCCCTTGTATGAATACATCTTTGTTCCCTCTCGCTATAGGTTAAATAACAAGGAAGACTGCAATGTGTTAAATAACAGAGTAGACTGGGCTGCCTAAATTTTGAATAGCTACATGTCGATGAGAAGAAAAATCCTGTATTCAAAATCGTAAAAAGGTAAAATGAAAGCAATCGTCTATCGTTCCCAAGAAGGCATGGCTCTTTGCAGGGAAATAAATCTACATCAAGAAACAACATGACGTTAAATCAAATGATAGTGAAACGAATGTACCACAGTGGAGATGCATTCAATACACCGTCAGTACCTTTTGTAAAATATCTATCAATACAAATCTAAATAAATAAACAGCAAACCCTGTGTGTCCATCCCGTGTATGAAATCCCGCTAACTCGGGCCACACTTGCTCTACATAGACCTATTATATCTTTTTGGGATCATCCTGATCCCGGAATCGAAGATGTGTCCTTCACCTGGTGCTTGAACATCCAGCATTGAAATTTGTGTCCAGATGAGATTCTTAATTCTCGTTAAAAATTCAAATTTTTAAATAGCTGAACAAAATTAGTGATTTTAAAAGTTTTAAATTTATATTAAGTTTAAAGTAACACAAACACTTTATGAATTTAAAAATGTTTGTTTTAAATTTAGTTTAAAATATCTCCAAAACTTTGTACATTCAAGAAATCAATTTTATTTCTTCAAAATGCCAAGGAATCAAACCGAAACTGAGAGGTTTTGTGACGCGAGGTTTTGAAGTTCCGCAGAGTTTGTGATCTTGAAGAACTCTTATTCAATTGAAGTTTCAAGGAATTTGTGATTCAAAGAACTCAATTTTCGGCCTGAATTGGAATTTCGGCCCAAATCTGTCTTTTGACCGGAATTGGACTTATTGTCCGAATCAGAATTAAAGTGAGGTGTTGAAAATCGATGGAACGAATTGAGGAATTGAAAGTTATTTCTTCAAAATTATCATTGCTGTTTTCTAAGCTAAGCCAGAGTTCCTTTTGGTTTTAGGTCAGAGGTCCAATCAGCCCTCCGCAGGAGCTAGATTAAAAGTTCTCACAGAATGCGGTTTATAAGCTGGTTCTTTAATATAAATTGATACAATATAAAATGTAATAGATCTTTTCTCAGATTTTCACCAATCAAACACCTAATCCCACGTTACATCTACATTCCCGTTCGCGTTGTTATGCACAAAAACTGGGAAACGTCCAGTACGTTTGCAAGGGGAATGAAACACGGAAAGCGAATACTAAAAATAAGTAGTTTGAAATAACTTGGATTTTTATTGAGGGATTCAAGGTCTGGAGGAAGGACGTTGTAGGGACAGTTTCTACTAGAAGAATTACAGATCATCTTTTCTCTGCAATCAGAGAGAACACCTACAACATCTCTGCTCATCTCTAATTCATGATGTTCGGCCTGCAGATCTTACGTATGGCATCTGAACTAACCCGAAAAATAGCCTGTCCTCAAATATCAGCGGCCCTGAACCACTCAGTGTGACGTCACCCTGGGCCTCTTCCGTGCTAACCTGTGACGATCTAACCCTTGGCTGATTCGGATGGAAATCTGATTAGATTCGGCATCAGCTTTGTCGTTCCCAGCTCGCCTCCAACGTCTGGTTACCGAAGTAACTGCTTTGATTTCCAGTTCAACCTACCCACGTTGTGATTTGATCTTAGGTAGACGAAATCAATCAGTCGTCGGGCCGTAGTGCAAGCCGAAATCGAGCAAACGTCACATCGCACAAGTATATGCAAAAGAAAATAAAGTAACAACTCAAAAGACTCAAATGTGTTAAAAAGAGAATAACAAGTAGCTTTATATCTGGTTGCTGAATACAGGACTGCATCTTTCTCACAAACCGCTTCTATGGATACGTGACACATTGCGTTTCTTAGGCGTGTCTTAATATCTTAAGTTGTTTTTCAATAAACTGGTTTTTGGTATCTTCAGGCGATAGTCGTAAAACTTGTTTTGGTGGTGTGACTCTAAGTCGTTCTTCAAAAAAGATTGTTTTTGGTTAGAAGTCGAAGTCGGAATGCATGGATATCTTTCAGTCAGCTGCGAGGCTGGTCTCCGAGCTCACAGCTCAACTTTGTCTGCTCTGTCACTCAGTCTCCGTCTGCCCAACTGCCACTGTCTCACTCTGCCTTGCAACTCACTCTGCCCCGTGGACGTTCGTTTATATGGACGCCGACCAAAACCGGGTGGGGGCCTGTCGTGGTTTGGGTTCCTCGATAATTCCAAATCCGCAATAAGGATTTTCTTTGTTTTTGGACAGGAAAATTTATCACTTTTCATATCTGGAAGTCCATTACTTTCTGATTTAGAGGTGTTCTTAAGGGAATTGTCCTCCCAAATTCTTCCTTTCTCATATTGGTATCTCACACCAATCCCCTCAGAGGCGTCAACAGGTTTCCCTTCTTTCTCATATGTTTACCTACGCCCATCGCTCACGCCACCATTCAGCCAATGAACGCTCGGCAGTGTGTATGTGGCTAGTCTGGCCTCAGTTTACAATTATCGCTCAAAGAAAAAAAATATCTTCCTTTTTCATTTCTCTCTTTTCCCTAACTAGAACCCGCACGACTCGTAGTGTGGTCATTAAGTCTCTATCTTAACTGAATGTCATCTGAAATTCATCAACGAGATTTTCGTCAAGTAATTATCGGGGTGGTCAAGTGAATCTTTTTATATCCTCAACGCCTTCGTACTTCTGTCGTCAACAGTCTGTCCAGGTTACAAACTTTTATCATGGCAAGGTCTGGACATAAAACAGGTGGTCCCTTTCCAAAACCAAATGATATCTCCGAAAGATAGTTAATGGTTTATTATTTTCCTTTTTCTCTTCCTCCTCCCTTTTTGTTTGGGGTGGTCTCAGCTAATCCCTTTCTCGGTCGATACTCGACCTAATTCTGATTATCTTCTAGCATTCTGCTTTGTAAGCCACTTGACCAATTTGAAATTTTCATTATTGCCATGGGCAGATTGTTATCTTTTATTCGCCGCGTCATGGCATAAATTAATTCTGACAGATCCGAGATCTTACAAATTTCCTATCTTCTGCGGAAAAATACTTTTCTCGCAAATGAAAATAAAATCTTTACCACTTTTATTTTGTTAAAAAAATTAAAATGGCTCAGTATGGCTTCTACTCACATTAAGTATTTCTCACTTTTAATTTCCACGCTTAGTTAGCCAGACGCTAAATAGTGTTACATCTTTCCTAAATGTAACTGTTTATATAAGTCAACGAACGTTAATTTCCAACGTCATGTGAAGTCATACTTGATTTTCAAAATTTTCATTAATTTATCTGTTACTTTATTGACTATTGGTCAAGTGGATGGCTGCTTTGAAGACACCGTGTCGCTGGTCCGTAAAAACAAATCTACTTAAAATTGAGATAAAAATGTTTAATACTGTTTTCTTTATAATTATCCCGATTATAGAAAGTGTGGAGTTCCCAGCGAAAATTGATCTCTCTATTTAGTTGTAATTGATCTATAGAGACAAACATGCTAATCATTACACCATGCCGAAGTGTCCAAAGGATTTTGAAGAATTCATACCACCCATTATTTAACATATGTTTCTTGATGATAATTGTTTCATGACTTAAAACTTTTTAATAAATGTGTTATAGCGTAAAACCTACTAAACTGTTTCTGTGAAATGAGCACTTTTAAAATAGGCCGTTGAAAAATCCATCAAAACTGATGACGATGACCAGTTTTCTAACAATGTCAGTATTTTGTCCTGTTCGCTCAAAATCGCTGCACTTTCGACTCTTTCTTTTGGCAGTCTATCATCTCTTTATTTGTCAATACCTTAGGCAGTTTCAGCATCCAGTTGACTTTCTGTCTTCAAGTATGTATATCGACCAAAGTATATACTTGTCCCTGGATTCCAGCCAAACTTCAGCTAAGTAAAAGTGGCAAATACGGGCTCCCTTTTGTTCTTGTCGCTCATTTGGTTCGTTGCGTTGCATAAAATACGCAGCGAAAGTCAAACGATTGAAAGGTGCGAAACTTTTGTTTAAGAAGAACAAAGTGGCTGAAATAACGCTAGTTTTTGCTATGTATGCTTTTCCCATTTTATTTTATTTTTAATTTACAACTTAACATTTTCCTTCTTTGTTTTTTGGTTACCTTCTTTCACCATTGTGTAAGCCATTATTTACCGTCCAGTGAAGTAAAATTATTCTTCATTTATTATATTGTCTTCTCTCAATAGTTTGTTCATTTTTCTTTTATTTTCTTCGTTTCCTTTTCGGTCTTGCTTTTTTAATTTTCTATTTACTTTCTTTGGACTGTTGTCCTCATATTTATTGCCATATCGCCAAAGTTTCGGCTATCGTCAGCTAATTGGAATTTCGAACTGGACCCTTTATTTCTTCCACCGGGGTAGACTATCCACTGGGCCATGTGTGGATAAAAGTGGATAAAAGCATTGGTTGAATCCATTGACTTGACCTAAACGTTTTATGAGTTCAATAGCTGACTACTGCAATGGTGAACAAAAACTTAGAGATCTGATTTAAAAGGAAATTACTGAAACATCCGGAAGCGGCATGGAAGGTTGAACTAGAATAATCTTCCTGGGTGGACGAAATAAAAGGTTCAGTTCGAAATTCCAGTCACCTAGAGAAGGTCGGAGCGAACAACGGCCGTAATACCGTGAATGCGGCATCCAAAACGAGGATAAGAATCCGAACAATGTAAACAGTGTAAATAATTGAAATACGATAATCCAGAAATATGGATAGATTTTAAATCTATTCCATTCAATTACCTTTCCAATAATTATTTTGCTTTTCAGATTTTACTTTGCTTTTTTTCTTATTTAATCATTTTTCTCGCCTTGTTGTTCTTATTTCTCATACATTTCGCCTGTTTCCGTTTTATCTTTTAGTTTTTTGTCATCTGTATTTTTCCCTTCCTATTCTTCTCCGAATGTTTAAATTTTCTCCTTCTTTATCACCATTACCCACCATATTTTTTCATTTCATTTACTTTTCACTTCTTTGTTTTTCCTTCCACATTATTTATCCGTAATTAAATTCCTCATCCATCCAGTTGATTTTATTCATTTTTATGATCCTTTTGCTCCTTTCTTCTTTCATCTTTATTTATTTGTCTTTTACAGAAGTTATTCTCTATTTCCTTTATTTAGTAAGCACACAAACACGTGTATATATATATATATATATATATATATATATATATATATATATATATATATATATTTATGAAAATATGTTTGTAGATAAAAATCTCATTACTGAAATGAAAGTGTGTAGTTTAATATCACAAGACATGTTAAAAGCGAAGCAGCCGGTTTCGCTCACGCTCTTCAGGCCTCTACGGAGATTTAACTCAAATTAAAACAGAAAATGTGTAATAAGGAGAAAAAAGAACACAAGAATCTAGAGACAAATATTAATATTGCATATATAATACCTGTAAAAATATATATATATATATATATATATATATATATATATATATATATATATATATATATATGCAAGTAGACACTGAATTCAACAAACAGATGCGACAGTCTGTTTCATGTTAAACTCAATTGTCAGACCTAACTATAACGTCGGACGGTTGAGTTTAGTATTAAACAAACACTCGCCTATATATATATATATATATATATATATATATATATATATATATATATATATATATATATATATATATATATATATTTTGTGTGTGTATTAAGTCTATGGGTCTATATATCCGAAAATGTTTAGCAAAAACAATGAGAGCCTCGGCATGGATCGCACCTGCGTCCCTTTTTGTATGGGAACACGCCATTTCATACGGTATGCCATGACGAATGCCACAGCAAGTTAGGCTCAATTTTCTCTTTTTAAGGGAAGCACATCTCCTTCACTCATTATTTTATCGAAAGCCCATAACTGGTCAGTTTCGGGACGTAAACGTAAACAAAGTAATTTCTAAAAAATGAATGATTTTAATTTGGGATCGGAAATTTCTCTCGCTTCAAATATTAGTAAAGTGGACAACAAAAATAGTAGGTAGCTAGTGACTGACAGTTTAATATAACAAAAAACAACTGTTACGATTTATTCGCTGAAAATATCCTCCTTAAACTTATATATATATATATATATATATATATATATATATATATATATATATATATATAATAATAATAATAAATTAAGATATCTGAAAAATCCATCTCGGTTATAATTTATTTCATGAATATATTCAAATATTCATATCTCTTCTGACTAAAAAAATAAAAACCTTCTGTCGGAAGAGATGAATATTTAAATATATTTATAAAATAAATTATAACCGAGATGGATTTTTAGAGATTTCTTGACTTATTTTTATTATTTACTTGTATTGAGCTCTCATGGGATTAATGTCCTCCTTGGCATTATCCCTACCAATAGGCATCATATATATATATATATATATATATATATATATATATATATATATATATATATATATATATATATATATATATATATATATATATATATATATATATATATATATATATATATATATATATATATATATATATATATATATATATATATATATATATATATATATATATATATATATATATATATATATATATATATATATATATATATATATATATATATATATATATATATATATACATATATATATATACATATATATATATATATATATATATATATATATATATATATATATATATTCGTTATCTATATTAACGTCCATATATACGCATAAATATATGATATCTATGAAAACTCTGTTGCTTTCTGTAAAGCTGATTCTGTGATTTGCTCTTTTCAATTTATTACGTGTAATAATGGAAACGGTGGTTGCTTTTGGAAAATGATCAAATAGAACTTTATTTTTAGGGACCATGTCACCTGTACTTTAGAAGTAAAACACTCTTTGCCAACTATGTATTCAAGGCAGTGTTAGATAGCTGTAAAGTATGCTATTTCTTAAATCACTTAAATGTTATTTGCTTTGACGAGATCCTTCAATTCATATATGAATATGAAGTATGCTCCTTTTTCGACGCCATATATGCTGGAATATGTTTATAAAAAAGTTTTTTATTCAAGCATAAGTTAATAATCACAAACGTCTTAAAACCATACTAGCCTCAGAGTACAAGTCCTCGATCGTCGCAACAATGCAATAGAAAAATGCATTGTTTAAGGTTTCAAAGAGGTCAAATATTGCTTAAAGTATATACTGCGCAGAAATGGCCACCGATCGAAATCCATCCCTGCTTTATTTCTAATGATTCTTATCATTGCCAAAAGCTTTATCTCTGTGTAGGAAATGATACTATAGCGCTCGTATATACTTTATTTTTCTACAGTTTTTTTATATACATGGATAAAACCTAGAATCTATGTGAAACCTTTAAGCATATTCACATTTATATGCCCTGAGTTTCGAATATTTCTGGGAAAGGTAAACTGGGCTCAGTTTCTGAACGTTGGATTTATGAATTTTTGTATATTCTTAATAACATTTGTTTTCATCAAGACCTCAAAATCTATGCAAATTCATCAAACGCTGTTTGAAATGATACAAAACGCCGAATTAGCTAATCTAGCTGCAGAAAGAAACTACTGAAGAAGAACAGTCCTCGAAAAAACAACAACACTCGAAAAAATCAGAAAACAAATAGAAGAAAAGAGCCTTAAGAAAAGCCAGTGTTCGCTATTTATCGATCCACCCACAAGGATTGAATGTGGCACAAGGCCGGTTTAATCTCCGAGCCCTAGACGGGTTCAGGCCCTGTCTACCTCCCCGGACGAAACCTTGCCCTTCGGCAAAGCTTCGTCCGGGTTCCTCTCTGCTAACGCAGAGAGTTCGACAGACGTCGCTTACAGTCAAAGACTGTATCATGACAGCTAGACTGAAAGTCTTGCTCTGAGAAAAGCCAGTGCTCTCAATCTCCTTGTCCCCCGCTTCCCTAACATGCCGTGGCTGTAAAGGTCTCTTCAGATCTAACATAGGACTCATTTCACACAGAAGGAAATGTCGATCATCATTTCCAATACTCGGCAACGTGTTCCGCCAACGACGACGACAGTAAAATATACAATATTCCGCAATTATTTCCAACAGTGGGAAACATAGACCCTTTCATGCGTTAGAGTTTTGTTTTACGGCATATCAACCTCAATGGGTCATTTAATGCCGACAACTTTTTTTTTTCTGGAAATATTTCTGTTTTGTCAAAAAATTATTTCTGTTAATATTTTTTTCATCGAAAATGTATCGCTGGTAATATTATTTTTTCAAAAACGTACAGATGGTAATATTTTTTCAAAAATGTATTGCTGGTAATGGGTTTTTTTTCTTCAAAAATTTATATCAGGTAGTAATATTTTTAAAAATTATTTCTGGTATTAAAACCTACTTTTACACTTTTATAATGCTTTTTACCTCAGTTTCGGGGTTAACTATTTGCCCATAGCTGGGACCCTAACAGGTGCTACCACCCCCGGGTTAAGTTGGACCTGGGAACACCAACAATTAAGAGGAGGTTCCACGCTCCCCAAAGCCTCCTGATCAGAGGCCTTGCTGTTGGATGTAGTTTATCGTCATACCCAGGACGCTCATGCGTCAGAGTGTTCCAACTTCAGTGATCACGAGAATAGATGTTCTTTCGAATTTGTGAAATAACCGGTCAACAAAAGAATTGTCTGTGAAAGTACATTACGATACAAAATTCTTTATTATAAAAAAATATTTAACCCAATCTCAAAAACCTTCAGGATATTTGCCAAGGGATTCGTGCTGCAATCCATTTTACAGGCCATGCTGAATTTACTGCAGATTAAGTAGTAATAGATTTAACTAGAAAAATAACTAATCGGTAAAATATTCCTTCTAATATCTAAAATCAAAATTTCTTCTAATACCAATACAAAATTAAAAAAAAACAAAAAATGAGAGGGAGAGTACCCAAGCAGACATGTCAGAGGGGATAAAAGCCTTAATCCAGTTGAGGCAAAGAGTTAGAAGTTCAATAACTGACCACAGCATAGGTGAGTTAAGTTACTGAAGAGAATTAATTAAAACCGAGTTATTCAAAAAAGGCATAGCCTGTGGACCTGGAACAAGCTACCGCATGGACTAAATAAACGTTTCGGTTCGAAGTTCCAACATATATTACCTGAAGACAGCAGTAACGTCGCGAATATGACAATGAAGATGAGGACAACAGTCCGAACAATGTAAATTGTTACAATGACTCATCTCAGAAATATAGAGAAAGGGAGAGATAAATTTTAACATGTAGCAATTATAAAATAACAAACACAAGTTTTCATAGCACAGTATTACGATTTCTATAATTAAGCTGTACATAGTTTGTAGCTGCCAGCAGGGGACAAATGTGAGAAATTGTCCTCACACATCTACAACATACTTAGATTCTGCATTTTACTTTCTCAAATCTGCCTCGGATCATCAACATTCCAACTACTTGACTAAGCACAAACCTTCACACATATTCTGCATATTGGTCAAATAAAGACTTTCTATTTTTATTTTTATTCTCGCTTTCTTTTATGTCATTATATAATCCAATCGACACATCCGTTTTACCTTTTATTGAAGCTAGTTATTGTCCACTACCATCACTGTGTATTTCAGTACGCCATGCAGCTGTTTTATTTTATTTTATTGTCTTGTTTGCATAATGAAATATTCTTATTGTCATAATTATTCGCATCTTAAAACGGGAGGATATTTTGGAGGTATTGCTAAAAATTTCAAAATCATTAACTCGACTCTCAAATACAGCGACTGGTTTGGAAAAATGCTAATATGATCAATGTAGATAATTATTTTGCCAAAATCATAATCTAACAAATAATGTGTTGGCATTCACAATTAATCAAATAGTACCATTACGGTAGTATTAAGCGTTTCCTTATAAGGAAATATTCAACATTCATTGACCGAGCAGTTATTTCAACTGTTGGTTGTATTTCATAAAATCTATTGAAACAATTTTTCAGGAAAATAAATTTCTTAGGTCCAGTAAATTTAATCGATGTTTCTACTTTGTATGAGTGTCTTTCTTGCTAACATTTTTGATTGAATTATTGAATTATGTTAATTTGTTATTTATATCATATTTTCTCTTCGTGTTACATATGCTTTCTAATTTAGTTGTTCCTCTTACCGAAAGTCAACATATGATGTAGTTTTTCTTACTTGGTACAGTTCTTTGTTTCTGATTCTTTAGCACTAGTGCACAATATGTACCAAGCTAAGAGCTTCATAATTGATTCTTCTGAATACTTCAGAATAACAATAATAATAATAATAATAATCATTATTATTATTATTATTATTATTATTATTATTATTATTATTATTATATCATTTGATTTATGTTGTATATCCATTTCCTTCCGGATCACAACCAGAAACATAAAGCCACATTTTAGATAGATAAAGCTGTTCGTAATGTGTGGGCTCGACTCGCGAGTACAATTTTTTGTATTACTTTAAGGAATGGGTATCAGGAATCCCTTCAATGAGTCTATCGTCGGACTCTTTTCCCATCAATCCGAAGGCTCCAACTACAACTGGAATTATTGTTATTGTTATTGTTATATTTTGATAGGTTTTTAAGATCTTCAAAGATGTATTATTATTATTATTATTATTATTATTATTATTGTTATTATTAATGTTGTTGTTGTTGTTTGTTGTTATTGTTGTTTATACTATTTTTGTTGTTATTATTATTACTGTGGTTGTTGTTGTTGTTGCTGTATTATTATTATTATTATTATTAGTAGTAGTAGTAGTAGTAGTAGTAGTAGTGGTAGTATTTCTTTTGATTTGCTACCTGATGCAATCATTTAACAATTATTATACCGAGACATAAGCTAAATGTAGATATTTGTGAGAATGATAGTGGGTGGAAAATATTTATTCTTAGTGAGCAATATATCTTTACACAATTTTTGTATTCCAGATAATTTTGGTTTTATTGGGATTTACTTCAGCATTAAATCTGTATTCTTAATCAGTCAGATCATTCTTACTACTACAACTACTACTACTACTATTACTACTACTACTGCTACAGTGGAAATATTTTCTATTTCCAGATCATTATAATTTATCAAATTCTTTTTCTGAAATATCCTATCAGAGAATACGTTATTAGATACAAAATAGCCTTTATTTCTAAGCTGTTATGACCATATTTTGTCTGTTAGTGTTAGATATTGGGGTCGGTACATAAAAAGAATATTCAGAGGAGAGTAGTACTATGGACATCTAAAATGGTGATGAATTTGCAGACAATATTTTTTTAGTACGGGGTAGATTGCCATGTTAACATACCTTCCACATGAATCTATTACCCTACCTTATCCCAACTGTAGGTATATTCATTCTGTGCTATTATACACACGTCAGGTATTGTATATTTAATAATCTTTGCGTGTATACAGAAATTACTTTTTGAATCTAATCCATTCTTTAAATTATTTGCATGCTAATATATTCTTAGCTGATCTTGATCTGTTAGTGTACCTGTTTTTTTTTTTATATCAATCTACAACCCCGCAAATACTGGTGTGTTAGATTTTTGCCAATATTAGTCCTGTGTTCGCAATGGTAATCAACAGGTAAGACGATTTTCTCCGACTTGATTTATAGGCAGATTATGTCCCCATATTTTGCATTTTAATTAATTTTTGTCCCTTAATTGAAATCTCGCATTTTATTTCATCATGATAATTTAGTCGCAGATCTCGATTCAATTATCATTTTTTTTAAATTATTAGATGTTGTTTTTAGTTTACTCCTGCTGCTAAACGAGGTTTAATATCCAGTCCATTTTAATTTTTAGGAATCTCTCAAGCGCTATGTTTATGATCTTATATATGACAATGCTTCGGATCAATGCTTTGTTTTCATCTGTATTAGGTATAAATCTATTTTTGCTTGATGCATTTTACATATGGTTAGATGTTTTCTACCTATTCTACGTATTGTTATTAATTTGCTTATTTTGAGCATTTAAATAAGTTTTGATTATTCGTTTTCCTCAGTTGCTACATGTTCTATTCTTAGTCTTTCATTGATTACAATATATGTCTACCCTTCCTTCTAATCAAATTCATGCCGTAATTTCTCGAAAATAATACGCAATTTTTAATGTAAATTACAGGTAATAGTAGGGGTGTCGATTATATTCTTAATGTCAAGGTTAACAAAATGTCTTCGTAATTATTTTATATATTTATTTAATTTTTTTGATAAAATTTATAGATGCGTATTTTACATAAGGATAGATATATTTCTTATTTTTTGGATCATTTGTTGGAGGGGGCATATTATTTATGGGTGCACATTATTTTCGAGAAATGATGGTAAATAACCTCTTAATTGTTTGCACCTATTCACCTCTTTCAATACTTTCTTTGAAACTTTTTCCGAATTTAAATTCTATGGGGATTTCAGTATTGAATTTCTTTAATTTTTCATACGTTCTAGTTCGTTATCATCTTCGTTAAATCATCTGAAATCCTTCATGTAGAAAATGTATTTAATAAGCTTATTCATCATCATCAAGTCATCATCACCACCACCACGATCAGTCAGATGACTGGGTGTGGTGATAGACTCAGTGTTGCAGCTGGATATTTGTCCAGCTACTGCTTTAAGTTTCGGTGAAGTTTCATTATCTAAGTCTCTGAAAGATTTTTCAGCACACTCAGTGAAATTCTTTGACCATTTTTATTCTGTATCTGTCTATATTTCTGAGATGAGGTATTATGTACATTATTTACATTATTCGGACTATTGTCCTCATCTTTGTCGACATATTTATTACAACGTTTCGGCCTTTATCTACTGTGCTATGTGTCCTCAAGGATACATGGCACAGTGGATAAAGGCGTTAGTTAGACCCAGTGCCCCAAAGTGTGTGAGTTCAATACCCGGTTACGGCAGTGGAAAACTTTCAGAGGGAAGTTAACAGGAGATAGCTGATAACTGACATCCATTAAACATGGCACGTGGAACTAGAACAGTCTACCCCAGTGAGTGAAATAAAGCTTTCAGTTCGACATTCCAACCACCTGAAGAAGGCCGGAGCGTACAACGGCCAAAACGTTGTAATAAATATGGCGACAAAGATGAGGACAATAGTCCGAATAATGTAAATAAGGTATATTTTTCTTCTCTCTGCCACTTTTTCTTTTGCTTACGGTGGTAACTTGTAAGATGACAGTGTAAAGATGGCTGACTCTTAAGACGTGGCCATACCATTTCAAACTCTTCTCCACGGTGGTTATGAGGTCTTCCATCAGGCCCGTTTCTTGCCCGATGGTGTCTCACCCTGCGTCATTTGTAATGCAATTTACGTAGAAGATTCTTGGGGTGGTTCTGTAGCATCTTATTTCTAATGTTTTGATACTTCATTGTAATTTTGCTGTTAAAGTCCAGGATTTGCAGATGTACAGAAAGATTGTGTAAGCCAGTGCCCGCAACTGTTTGATCTTTCATTTCAGGGAGATATTCTTTTTTGATGGTTATCAGTTTTGTCACAGTTGATACACTGCTTAAATTTTTTTCTGCTCTGAGGCCCGCTTCGCTGAAAATAGAACCACTATATTTGAACTCTCTCACTAATTTATCTTCTTATTAAATTGGAAGCATTTTCTTATTGATACTACAGATATTTCATAACATTAATCCCCATGGTATATTTCTTCCGGGTTCTGCAGTGGACTGACAAGTTCAACTTATCTATAAGCTGTGTTGCTTTCTTCGTTTGAGTGAAGTATATACGTAGTACCTTACAATAAGGTCGAGCATGTCATTGAAATATTTTACTGTTGATGTGCAAGTTATGTCTGATTTTACCATTAAATTGTGTTGATACTTAAAGCATATTCATTTTTTTCTTGATTATACAAAATTAATGGGACTGGGAGAAACATTCATTAATTCTAGTGATTAATGATCAAATTACGCAGGGAATACGCGGGGAAATTATCAAAATCCTTCTCATCGTCAGCCTATGGTGATTTTCTAATTGTTGCATAGATTTTGCACAAGGCCGAAAGTATGGAACACCCAGTGAGGATCGAACTCACGATTGAACCGTAATTGATCTAAAGACACAAGTTTGATAACTATTACAACACATCGAAAGACCAAATTATTTTCTAAGCGTAACGTAGATGTGGCACAAGGCCGAAAGTATGATGTATCCAGTGGGGATCGAACTCACTACTAAGTCGTAATTGTTCTAGCGAGAGAAGCTCGCTAACCTTTACACCTTGTCGAAATGCCCTCATCGGAGGCCTATGTATTGTTAACACTCTTATATTTTCAAGAACTTTTTACCAGCAATGTCTTGTTAATCAGTAACTGATCTTTACAGATGTAATAACATTTGTTGCACGCTTCTTGTTTTTTTAGGGAAAACATTAGTTTTACGGAACTGGCGCATCCCTTTCTTTATAATCTATGTTGGGGATAAACATGTGGTTGTTTGGAATTTTTTATTGGCTGTGCCATCTACTTGATTTTTTTTTCTATTTCAACAGAAATTAGGTACCTTATCTATTTGTTGGGGTATTCACTTGTATTTTTTTTTTCTGGGCTGGTAAGATTTTAATGACTATGTTCCATTTCTTTTCATCTCTCGCGATCTACTCCATTTCGATGTTCTCAATCCATTCTGAGCTACTCTTAAAATTCTTTTCATTTTCCTATATGTTATTCCACACTTCTTTCAGTTCTACATTTAATGGTGTGTTTTTTTTCTATAACCTTCGTTGACGTCTCCATTTACTTTCTCCATTTCTTCCTGTTAGATTTGAAGGTGATTTTTTATTTATAAAATTTATTTCCTTTCTCATATCTCCTCTTTCTTTGTGCTTTCGTTGAAGCATTGTTTTAAGATCACTTTTAACATTAGTGAGAAATTATATATATATATATATATATATATATATATGTCTGTGTGTGTGTATTATTTTTTACAATTTCTTGCTTTTTTGTTTTTATTGCTTCTTTATATATCTTATCGAAAATTGAGATTTCTGCCCGAAGATAAATAATCTCATCCTGTATTTTTATTTGCGATAATAGTGAAGTTACTTTATTTCTTAGATTAGCTTTTTATCTCGGTTTATGCATTGATGTCAAAATTTACTGTGCCTCTAGAATTTTACCCGAGTCTCTTTGTAACCCTATTTAGTGCCCCGATAACGACAATCGCATACATATTCCACCACATCTTCTGTTTTCTAGCAAGATCTACGTACTTATCTATCTTTTTACTTTCTTTCATATTTACTTTTTTATTAATAGTAGTAATATTAGTAATAGAATGTACTGAGGAATCTAAAATTTTCGTTACAAACTAAAAGATTCCTAAATTGCAGTCGGTTATTTTTCCTCTTATATAGCAGAATATGCTTTACACAGATGAAGAGAGCATTGAAAATAACAGAAATATGGGTCTACAGAAGGATACTGAGAATTCCATGACGAGCGCGAGTAAGAAACGATACAGTCTTAAAGAATATATCAAAAAAAGAACACTTAGAAGAAAAAACAGCTTAAATTCCTGAACTTATAGGTTGTTAGTGAATACATTTCTCAATTAATGCCTTTGTTTCAAAAAGTGTCATGAGTAAGTTACGCTTAGTAAATAACAACTATCTGGTTAGATCTGCTACTAGAAATGATACAGAAGGTAGCGAACGAAAGCGAGAAGAAAGGACTAATTGAAAGAAAGCTGAATGCATTGTTTTCAGTAGAAGGAAGAGCGCAAGATGCAAATTAGGAATTTTCAACGTCAGAATCAAGATATCAAAAAATAGGAATATCTAATGTAAAACTGAAATCTAAAGGCGCGTTGTGTATAGCGACAAACGCCTTCCAAAAGCGAAATAAATTATAAAGAATAAAGAAAAGTTCATTACAAAATCAGAAAGGAGTATTGAATTGTTATGTAATATTTTTTTCATATGTGTTAGTGAATGTTGAACAATCGCATCACAGATGAAGAGGAAATGTGAGACAACAGAAATGTGGTTCTACATAAAGAAACTGAGAAAATGTGAGCAACGAGAAAGTTTTCAGAGTAAATGGTAAGGAAAAGGATATATACTATCCTCAGAAAGAAAAACTTGAATTTTCTACGGCATATAATGAGGAATGCGGGTTTGAAGAATTTGACACTCACGGGGTATATTTTAAGCAGAAAAGACAGAAAAGTAGTAGATATCCAATCTAACGACCCTGTGTCAAAAGTCAGCTGAATAGTATTTAGGAGAGAAAGCAAAAAGTCAAATCTGACTAAGAGGTCCGAAAAAGGAAGCTGTGGATCATCGTTTACGCCCTGAATGGATATGTCACATAGAGGATCTACTTTTCTCGTTGGGATAGGTTAATAAATTTGATTTTTATTATTGATATTTGGATGACTGCTATTAATTTTAATTGGAGGTTATTCTTTTCAGTTTTGTTTTTAATGCTTTTTCTTCAGTTTGATCTATGTAAAAATGCTTCTTTAATCTTAAACTTTTTGTATTAATTTCTTAAAATTTGATCTTAGGTTTCATCAATGCAACTGCGTCTTCTAAGTGGGCAACCCCCCAAAATCAACAAAATACGCCGTACACACCCGTTGTAGGCTATTTCTGTAACAATTGCTGAAAAAAAGGACCCAAATAAGGCCTAAAAACCCATATCCGCGATACCCATATTTGAGGGTAGATATAATATTGTTTGAAATCGAGTCCCAGCCATTATTTCCTGGTGATAATTTCTTCGCCTTCAGAAAAAAAGAAAACTATGTGCATAATATGTATATCTCACATTCTTCTGATTGCAGCCATAATACTTAGTGCTTCATATCTTATACTTAATGTCATCATCAGAAATCAACCCAGCTATAAAAAGAAAATATTTCTTTTTTTTTATAGTGTGGATACGGCATACGTTATATTTTCTCTTTTTTTTAATTATTTTCATGGCATGAAATATTTCATTAAAACTTAAGTATACTTTTTTACATTAGCATTACTGTAAATTATGTTGAGATCATTAAGGGCAAAACTGTACATCTGTCTGTACTTATAAATAATTATTAGGTCATGTTTAAAAAATGAATACGATGTTCCTGTTTAATGTAGAAATATCCACCGATGCTGTTACAAAGGAGTTTAATTTTTACTTTCTTTTTCCCCTGTTTTTGAACAATCGTTAATAAGTTTTGTAAAGTAATTTAAAAAAAAAGAAATTTGCATATATATGTGCGTGTGTGTGTGTGTCTCTGTGTGCGTGTATGTATTTGTGTGTGTGTATACAAATTTCTTGGAAGCGTTGGTTCTCTAATCATGTTATCTAAAATATGTATATCTAGGCATAGTGACTATTACTGCTACTAATGGAATACTCTTCGATAAAACGAATGGAGTTCTCTCAGTCACTGGCAGCTTATCTAAAAATAAATACGCTTAAATTCATCTTATTCACTGCCGAGCACCAACAGCTCAGCGGTAGATTCTCCGATTGACGCCAATTCAGCCGGGTTTCGATCCTAGTTAGAAGCAAACGGACGTCTAGACACACTGATTTCAGAAGCATATATTGTCATTCACAGCCCAAAAATCTGTCTGTGGATGACAATATATGGTTTCTCTGGAGAGAAAGAGTGAGGTTGTCAACAGTGACTATTACTGGTACTAATGCAAAATTCTTCGATAAATCGAATCGAGTTCTCTCAGACCTCAGACACTGGGGTGTTTATCTAAAAATAAATACGCTTACATGCTTAAATACACACACAGACACACACATATATATATATATATATATATATATATATATATATATACGGGAAAATTTCTATGACAAGATTATATGAACAGAAATGTATATTTTATAAAATAATAGCCAAATGCTATTGTTGCCCACCGCAACAAGATTGGCCACAATCTTGGCATAAAAATATGCTACGCTGATCACAGGAGAAAAATAAAAATTCATTAAGACTTGAGTGTCTAGAGATTGCCCTGATCCCATGATGTTCTACAGTAAATTAGCGCCTTAACTAATATCCCAGCATTCCTGGTAGATCTTCCATTATTAAAGTATGGGATACCTACTATCAAAAGAAAACGACTCTAAATGCTAGGTAAAAAAGAAAATTCTAAAAAAATTCTAAAATTCCCAACACTCTTCGTTCGTTCGAACATAAACAATTTCGTCAAAGAAAGTGCTGAAGGACGAAACGCATCACAGGTAAAATTTTGCCACTTTGTCATACAATTTCGTCAATATTGTTCTTGAGATATATAGAAATATATATCGTCATCTCTTATTATATATCGTTATATATGTATATAATTCTTTTGTAAATAGAGATGTGACGTAATGAACAAGGAAAATACATTTTCTGAGAAGATAAATTATAGTCTTGGAATCTTAAGTTTGTCTCTTTCTTAATTATATATATATATATATATATATATATATATATATATATATATATATATATATATATCGAGTACATTCTAGCAATGCTTTTGTATCAAATTTCATGACAGAATAAATTGTATTTAGCTCGTGTTTATCTGTAGTAAATTATTCATCAGGGTTCCTTCTAAGTATTTTCTACGTATTGAAATCTAGTGGAGCGTTTGCTGCTTACTTAACGGAATTTTTAAATGAAAGTAGCTTTTGTGTGCATTGGTTTAGCAGGTATGTCTAGTTACAAAGCTACAGGTGTTTTTAATTTGCACACTGACTTTATGGACATTTTGTATATATATATATAAGTCTTTGTGTGTGCGTGTGTAGAGGCACGCACACATATACACACACGCATATATACACACGCATATATACAAAGATATATGTGTGTGTGTGTTGTCTATGTATGTGAGCCAAATATAGTTATCCGCGAAAATACATTTGGAATAGTAGGTGGATTTGAACCCAACATTTCACACGAGGTGCTTTAGACTGCTTAGTGACAGAAATTTTCAATTACCATTTAAATTTAAAAAAAGGAACACCCTCATCTTCTTGAAAGTCCATATCTGTTCATTTTTACTATCAGAAAGATCAAATAAGTAATTTCTAAAGATTAATTGATATTTTATCTGTGATTGTTCACCGAGGATAAATATAGGGTATATATTGTTATTTTTCTGGTTACCCTGGTTGAACGTTTGTTAATAGTTTATAACCTAGCAATTTCAAAATAAAATCGTAAACATTTAGCTAGCATAGATTAAGAAGTTCACCGGGTTGGTTGCCAGACGAGATAAATTTACGAAGAGAATCAACTAGATTTCATGGTGGCCTTAACCGGCTAACAAGCATCACTGTCCGTGATTTGCATGATTAACCCGTTCTCTTGATTCAGTTCCTGGCAACTAATTTTAATCAAACACGATCTGTTTATTTACTCAATGAGTTCGAGTTTTTAACTGCGTGCAAATGATCTTCTGAGAAGTCATTTGTTCACGTTAGTTGCTAAGCGAATCATTTGGTTAAGTATCAGGAGAACTGTCCTTGGGACAACTGTGCCCGGACAATAGTTCCCTGGACAATTGTACCACTTGGACAATTGTCCCCATAGGACAATTGCTCCTCAGACAATTACCCCCATTTACAGAAAGCAAAACTTGGCGGGTGGTGAACACTAATAAAACTAATCAGTTTTATTTGTGTTTTATTAGTTATCTATTCAAAAGTATGCAAAAATAAGTTTTATATTTTTATATCACTATAATTATACAACTAATTTTATATTACTGTAATTATGCAACTAAAACTGTTAATTGTAGTTTACACAAATACAATGATCATTAATTTCATAATTAATAACTATCTGGTTAAATTAATGTTTATAAAAATATAATTAATAATTTCATATTATCGAATAAGAAAAATTATTCAATTATTTTTTATATGAGTTTTAGAAATTTAACTTTGTTATTGAAGTAAAAACAAAACTTTTAAAAAAAAAACATTGTGCCTATTCCATTATTCGGGGACCAGTTGCCCAGGAGCAGATGTTTTATGGGGGCAATTGATATTTGTTTCAAATCTGACGTGGGTTTTTTTTTCTGTTATTTGCATGATTAGCACTGGATGCTCCCTTTAATTATCCTTATATTTCCAACAGAGACTTAACGCATTTAATATTTAGCAAACTCTTATATGAAAATAGATATCTTGTTTTGGGTCTCTCTTTCTCTTCTGTTTACCATTTATAAAGCCATTTTATTTTTCATTTAATATTATCACAGCACACTATATTCAAGTAAGACGGTAATATCCTGACTTCAACATCTTTTTTTTATTAATATTATAATAATTATTATTTTTTATTAGCATTATTTTCTTACTGATTTCACCAAAAGGAAGTTTACAGAGTGTGAAAAATATCAGAAAAGAAGAAACACTAGTAAGCCGTGAGAAGAATAAAAGAAGAGGAATTAAGCTTATAGCAATTGGAATTTATTTAAATTGTTGAAGAAAAAACATTGAATTGAAAGCAAGGTACCTGAAGACAGTTCCATGAGTGAAAAATGCGAAAAAACGTATTAGCATAGAACTTACGGTTATATCTAGACATTTCAATTGTAAAATGATGAGACCTTCACGCCAATCTAGTACTGCGCCGAAATTCATAAAGTCTATATACTATGGAGGAAACGTAATCAGAACAATCGACATAAAATTACTAATAGAAAAGGCAAAGGGGAACTACATTACGACTGAGATGCAGGACCAATAACATTGCAGAATCTTCTTTGGATTTTACCAAAAATCTTCAAATATATAGCAAGAGCAGATCAAAGGCCCAAGCAATATTTAGTGCATGGAATAAAGGTAGAGATATAAATATGTAAGATAGATTCGGGCGAGAAAAATTGTCTAACATGAAAGAGTGAACCAACTTTCTTAGCAGTAGAGCTAACAACTGACTCAATATAATATTTAAACATTATCCCAGGGGAAAAATATTAGCTCGAGAAGGCACAAATAATCACTCTCCTGGAGGTTAGCATTAGCCGTACTGATTGAAGTCAGAAAGGGTTATCTCAGATGATTAATAGAGAACATTTTCGTTTTGTAGGCATTAACATTAAGTCATAGCTTCCACCAGTTAACAACAGATTTTACGTCATTTTAAGATATGCTGTCAATTTGAACTTATCGAATTTAACGTTGCCATTTTGCTAGATTCCATGTTGTCTGGTATATGATAAATCAAATGCGATAGTTGCCCACCTTAACCGTAACAAAATTGACCACAATTTTGGCAAAAAAATGCAACTCTGATCTCAGGAGAAAAATTAAAATTAACAAAACTTGAATGTCTAGAGATTGCCTTGATCATATAATCTTCTCCAGTAAATTTTTGCCCTAAATAATTCCTGGCAGATCTTCTATTATCAAAGTATGGGGTACCTACTAGCAAAAGTGAGGGTAATAAAAAGGAAAAGACTCTAAATAAATTTCTGCTAGATATAATAACATACTAATCGAATACGAGTGGTCAGCTTATTTATGTTTGTATGTATGTATGTTTCGATGTTGCAAAAAAGCCTGTCCAAAGAACAACACAGTAAATTGTGCAAGGAGTTTAAAGCCGCAAAAGCGTACTCTTAGAACTATGCAGGAAAAATTGTTGTCAGAGCTAGCAGATGAAATTCAGAATTGAGCGAATTCAAATAATATTAAGCAGATGTTCTACTTGATGTAACATGTATTTGATCCCAGATCCACTAGGATTGCTCCTCTCATGAGTAATCTCCTCATAGACATGAATGGCATGGCCAAGAGATGAAAGAAACACATTGATGAGCTACTGAATAGGCCTTCTCGAGAAACAACCACAAAGACCCATTGTGGTAGAACTTGCGAGCCAACCATCGGTGGGCGAGGTTCTGCGTAGCATCGAGGTACTCAACATGGGCAGAGCTGTTGGAGGTGACAGCCTTCCTTATGAGATATTCCTTTATCAGTGGAACACATTTCAGTCAACTTCTGTATGATTGTATTATAAAGATTTGAATAGATGGAGAAGTCCCAAAAGTTTGGCGGGTTGCAGCAATGACACCTGTATATAAGGGTAAATGTGCCCGGGAATTGTGTTAATTATAGAAGGATTGCTTTCCTTTCTTCGGCATGTAAGATATTAGTCTCTGTTCTCCTATTAAGTTTAAACCAGACAATATACTGCCTTAAAATCTGATAATCATATCTGCGCTTCCTCTGTGTTGGCGGAAACCACACTGTGGCATCCGCCAACGAAGAGGGACCACAGATATGATTCACACAGCACGACAAGACAGGAAAAGAGAGGTGAACAACAATTGTACCTTTATCTAATATTTGTAGATGTGAAGAAGGCTTTTGTCACTGGTGGTATTTGAAAAATCCTCTCAAATTTGGGCTGTAGCCCAACTTTCTCAAGATTCTGAGGTCCTTCCATAAGGTTATGGAAGCCTGTGTCAGTTTTGGTAGTATGCTTAGAGGCCCCATCAAGGTTGAGAATGGAATCAAGCAAGGAGATCTTCTCGCTCCTACACGGTTTACTATCTACTTTGCAATTGTACTGCTTGATGCGTTAGCGGAATGCCATAATGGTACTATGATAATATAACGGTCTACTGGCAAGTTTTTCAACATACGTAGGTTTTCAGCAAGGAAATAAGTATTTTTTAGTTTAGTGCGCAACTTTCTCTATGCCGATGACTGTGTCCTGGTTGCACGCACAATTCAACATGAACGGGAGGTCATGGATCGACTATCAGGGTCCTGTAAGGCATTTGGACTGTCCACCAGCCTTGAGAAGACTGGTGATTTAACGACCTTCTCGAGGAATTCAGTATATAGAGCCATCAATTTATATTGATGGTAGTCGACTTGGGATTGTAGACAAATTTGTATACCTTGGTAGCACCCTCCACCGTCACTGTTCCGTTGATAATGAGATAATATTATGGATTAAGGTCTCCGATGCATTTGCAGCAGTCACGTTTGGTGTATGGAGTCAGAAGGGCATAAAAAAGCAGACAAAAATTAAAATATATAATGCCTGCGTCATTTCATGTGAGATATAGGTAGTCTATCACAGACATCTGATGCCTTTGGTCTGTGCTTGAAATTCACTGGATGTTTCACACCCCTGATACTGTTGTCCTACAAAGAGCCAATTTACTCTCCGTGGAAGCAATTATATACAAATACAGGTTACAATGGGCAGAACATTTTATTCGTATGGAAGATGACAGAATGCCAAAACAATTAATGTATGGAGAATTGGAAATGGGAAAAAGATCACAGTACAAGCCAAAATTCTTTACCAGGATTGCCTTAAAGAGTCATTATACAAGTGCAATATTAGTCTGGATAAATAGGGGACTCTAGCTTATTTCTACCTGGTTTCTTTGAGAGCTTATATTGACGATGACGTCAAGATCTTCCATGAGGCATCACAAAAATATGCAGAACTGAAGAGATGGGTTTGGAAGGGATTCCTGAATTGCTATAAGGTGCTAACCTGGCCAGGTGTCCAATGCAATCGGATATGTCCGTCCAGGTCAGGTCTGGTCAGTCACCAGAAATCTCACCAACATATGACGATTTTCTAATGGCATGCCTGGCATGGACTTGCACTAGGATGTGCAACTCTATCTCGGGCCTGATAAAGCATATAAAAAGATAAGTTGGAAGTGATTCTGGTCAAAGTCAACTTCCACTACCCGGAGAGGATTTGATATGCCACATATGTAATGAGAAATGCAGATCTATGGCTAGCTTTATGAGCCATTGTCGTTCACCCAACCAATGCATGCAATGTTGTGATGGGAGATTAACTGATGGACTGAACATGTCAGTGACGGTCATACTCGCTTTGTGAGTCGACAGCTACTAGATAAACGGTATGTATATATGTATGCAAGTATGTATTGGTGCGTGCCCGAATGGTTAGAACGTTCGTTCCGCGGTTCGAATCTCACCATGGTCGAATTGTCAGGAAGAAGACTTCCTGATGTTATCGGTGTGGAGGGGGTATGTGCCTGAAAACAATAACACGGGTTTACCTAAGGCTTGTGAGTGAAATTGGGTAGACTTGGGGCTGTCGATAGCTGTGCTAGCACAACATCTCAAGTCACCTGCACACTCATACTTAAAGTGTTGATAATTCTAATTAACACACTTAATCGAATATAGTAACTAAGAAACAGTAACTAAGGTCTTTTCAGTATAGTTGCAGTATAAACCATTGATTGACACAAATGTGTCTAAGAGTCTGCAGTAGACGGGTATAGAGTTAAGGATTGCTGATCATTCTAGATAACACAGACGGGTATCCACGAATGCGAATGACTAGCTATGTATGTATGTATGTATGTATGTATGTATGTATGTGTCTCTGCTTCTCCATGTTACATATTTGGACATGATTGCCTGCTTTGTGATATTGATCGAAGAATCAAGATACTAGAATATTGGATCGAAAAATATCAAAAAGTAAACATTACATCGGGAAGTGTTTCATGTGCATATTACATTTTAATAGATACCGAGTTATTTTTTATGGAAATTCCGTTCTCAATATTTCTTCAGGATATTAATCCGAGAAAATATTCGTCATTGAAAATAAAACATGTAGAGTCTTCACGTGTATCTTGATGGATATATTTTCTTTAATGTGATAAATCCTTTCAGCAAGAGAGCTATATTGACTATACTTCTTCGTCTCATTTTCTGTTTTAATGACTCAGTCTTGTTCATTTTCTACCATGTATTCACATAAACACGTTAATCTAGTTAATCGCTGTTTTCACTGCTTTATATTGATTTAATATAGACTGTGAACGTCAAATTCTCCGAACCCTGTTTCTTCATTCACTACTCTCTTCAATCTGTTTGAACTTTTGTTATTTACTGCTGATAAATCAAAAAATATTTTCGAGTTCTTTCTCTTCCAACGACACTCTTGAATTATCATGAGATATATGCCTTTTTTTTTCTCGTAGAAGTGATTTTTTTTTTTACTCTGTGATACATAACCACTTCTATGGTTTCTGTGCTCATCGGCAAGCATGATCCCCACAAGACATACGGATTTGACGGTTTCCCTGTAAATAAATCTGCTCCTGAACTAACTCATATGCGCTTTAAGCTATACAACAAATGCTTTTCTATTTCATGCCTTTCAACACGTTGGAAATCTATCCTGTAGTTACCGTCTTTATTATATCTGGTGAACATTCAGATCCCAGGTGTTAACACCTATTTTTTGCAATGTAAAGAAGGCTCTAATCAACAGCGAGTTGGTTAAGCATCTCCCTTTTCACGTCCTTCTTTCAAACAAAAATATGGTTTTCGCTTTTCTTGGTCTACTGCAGATGTGTTAACAGTTTTTACTGAAACAGTCTGCCTGGATTTAGATGAGAATGGCGAAGCTCGGACTGTGGCTATAGATATCTCGAAGGTATTCGAAATGTCTTGGCATGCTGTTTTCTCCACACGCTAAAAAAATTATAGTGTCTCTGGAGGAATTCTTGACTTGATTCTTCTTTAAAATCGTCTAGTGAAGATCATTGGAATGACGGCTTTTTTAAATCCTTCCACATTAATTCTGGTGTCCCTCCTACCTGCTCCATCATTAAACCTACTTTGTTTCGTTTCTCCATTACCAACATTCTCGATGTCATCTGTTTCCAACTCGATATTAATGCTGATGACACCATCAGTCTAAATAGTAAGTTAAATGTAACTGATGAAGTAAAACTAGCATCTGATTTTCAAAATAACCTTCAATCTCTTGATAGCTAGAGTAAGAAATGGCTTGTAAACATTAACACCTCCAAAAAGAAGCTCGGAAAACAGATTGCCGTACATCAGGCTAGCTGATACGAAGCTCCAAGTTATCAATTCATTGCGCCTTCTGGATCTTACGCTTCTTACAAACATGAAGTAGAATTATTATATTAAACAAGTTGCTACGTATGCAAGCAAGGAAATTTGGTTCACTGTCCAGCGCTAAACATTTTTTTTTCGCCAGCATCCATCTTATATGTTTATAAATCTACCATACTTCCATTGAATATTGCTGTTACATTTAGTATTATGTTTCTGCTATATATCTCAAGATTCTTGATAAAAGAATATTCAGTAATGATATCAGCTCTGATCCGAAATCTCGACTTCAGTCTCTTTCCTCATCGTTGTGATATGGCTTCCCTGTTTCTTTTCTATAAATATTTTCATGCTAATATTTTTTTAATGATCTTTCACCTTGGTACCTTGTTCACATGGACTTAGACATAGTACTACAGTGGCCAGTAGGCCTCCTTGTTTGACGAATTAAATAATTAGATGTAACCATAAGTTCTCTTCTCATCGTTTCTTTTCTCACGGTTCTCACTTGTGGGATTCTCGTCTGGATTCCTGCTCTTCTGTTATCTATGATCTTCAAATCTTTGAATGCAACATCAATAGCCCAAATCTCTCGTCCTGAATCTGTTGTTATTTCCTTTATTTCTGCCTAATTTATTCTCATCTTCTTTTACTCTCACTAATAACTTGCGTCTCAGTGACATTAATAGATAAATATATGTTGGTAAATATATAATTTTATTAGTAATTGAATATACATACACTTACGCAACATTATCTCAGGTCATCATATAACGAATATCCTATATTAATATTTAATCTTCTCACACTATAAAATGTCTACACCAATATAATATATGATAGTTACAAGATCTTGGAAGTTTGAGTGTTTAAACTATATCTCTCTGAATATATTTGAACTAAAGACCATTAGACCTGGAGGAATGGCTTCCTCATGATCTGACAGAAGCCACTTGTAAATCAAACAGTGAAGACAATATAAATTTGCAAACTTTTGAGCGCAGTTCGCCTATTTTTTGATAACTTCATTATAACAAGTATATAAGTTAATGAATCTTATTACTTAGTGAAGGTGATCAGTTTATAGAGAAAAAAACAAAACAAAATGGCCGTCCATCCAAGAAATATTTTGTTAAGACTTCGGTGATATTACGCTAGAGTTATAAAGTTTGTGTTGATTTTAGTTATTGCAAAAATTACATCGTGCATCTACGGTAATAAGTAAAACGGTTTGGCCACTGAATTGAGGAAATGAGCACCGGTTTTGCCACCCTAAAATGTGGAGGGGTTCATCAAAATATCCCAAAGACCTATTCAGCAACGACCATATTCGAAAAATCAGAAGGCCTCAGCTAAAATAGTCCACACACTCACCTCTTTTAGAAATAGATATAAACTTGATGAACCAATACGGTAAAAAAAATCATGAAACATTTTAAACTGCAATGTGTTTTTTCGTTAATTCAATCGGCAGTTTTGTTTGCAGAAATTTTATTTTGTATTTTCTAAAACATGCTGGAGCAGGTGTGAACATTTTAGGATGGACATGCACAAATTGCTAGCATAAATTGAGAAAATCAAAATAAAAAAAAAGAAATAAGAAAACAACCTGTGAAGAAGAAGAGAAAGAAAAAAAAAAACAATTTAAAAGTAGGAAATGTTGCTTCTTAAGTAAATATTTAAATTGGATTACTAAACCCAGGTTTGTTTCTACTTGGAGAGGAATTCAATTATTCGGTTCTAACTACGAATACAACTTGTTCTTTCGTTTATTTAAATAATTCCTTGACTTATAACGTATAACTTAGTTCTTGTTCTGCTACCCATGCACAGAAATTCGGGTGTCATATCTTTCTGCTAAACTAAATTTATAGAGTAATATTTATATTTGATGCGGAACTAAAAACAGTGACTCTTGCCTTCTGTTATCTTGATATATGAGAGATTTCATGAAGATTGATATATTTATGTATACTTTCTAACCAAATTTTAAGCTTTGATATTTTTTCTGATATTATATGTATAAACTAATTATATTATAATCTGATGTATTCGCATACTTCATATTGAGGTAAATATCAAGAAGAAGATAACTACAAAATGAATAGAAAGTTATTTCTGTATATACATACGGTTATATGTAAGCAAATATATGGATATAGATCCGACAGTATGAAGAAAAATATACAGAAAAAACAAACACAAATCTTAATATGCAATTATGCTGTATTAATGTTAATATAAAGTCAACGTCCGACGTTTCGGTCTATTTTAGACCATCTTCAGGACATTTTCATTAAACATAATTAACATTAGAACATATAATATTCAACATGAAAAGACGATGGACATAAGAACACAACTAATCCAAACAGATAACTGAAATTTTTATATAAGATCAGCGTTCCGTGTAAATATGAAAATGGTCTGAAGATGGTCTAAAATAGACCGAAACGTCCGACGTTGACTTTATATTAACATTAATACAGCATAATTGCATATTAAGATTTTTGTTTGTTTTTTCTGTATATTTTTCTTCATACGGTTATATCTAAAATATATATACTGTATCTAATATTGTATGTCATATATTCTCCTTCAATAATAATCGAATTAGCCACATGGAAAAATATATATATATATATATATATATATATATATATATATATATATATATATATATGTGTGTGTGTGGAGAGAGAGAGAGAACACATGTACACATCAAGCGCTCCAGACCAGCTGCAATCTTCAGTTGAGCGCCGTCCTACATCAAAGTTTCGGGCCATTAAATCAGTACCTCTCCATACGTTGGGCCCCCAACAGCTGGATGATATTACGTTGCAACCGGTCTATGTTAGTTGATAAGAATTTCTGGGTAATCCATGCACTGCGTTCAACCGCTTTTCACCACAAGTCTTTATCAACTTATTCGGCTTTTGGATACCAGCACACTTGAGGAATCTTTTTAATATATATATATATATATATATATATATATATATATATATATATATACAATATTTTCATTGCTCACTATTGTCCGATCTGTCCTTCGTCCTTCTCAATTCTCCAAGTTTTCGTTATTTGTTCAGTTTGTTTTTTTTTTGGCTAGGTATTGAATTCGCAACTCTTTGAGTCAAGTCACTAGATTACTTCAGCCAACGTTTTTTTTTATCCACTGGGCCATAACAATAAAGACGAGGATAACAGCCAGAACAATGTAAATAGTGTAAATATTTAAAATACCGCATCTCAGAAATCTAGATACATATATATTTTCGTACAAGTTTTTATGGATGCTATTTTGATGGTAAGACCCGCCTATATATATATATATATATATATATATATATATATATATATATATATATATATATATATGCAGATATATAGAAAAATTTTAAAGAACACGTTAGGTAAATAATCCGGAGTTCTTTATTATTTTTGTTTTTATTTTTAAAAAACAGTGCTCCATACAGGAGTAGAGCTTAAATTATAATTATTTTAAAAAAATATGATCCCTTCACTACATAAGAATTCTCATGTTTCAAAAACGAGAGCCGAAAACCTCAATATAATTATTAAAATTAAATTGAGTTAAATATCAAGCCCTGTTTCATCCTCAAACAAAAATTTAGGAATAACCAATCTTGAAATTTACGCATCTTTATAAGCATGTTCATTCGCAAAATTAATTACTATGGAAACGGCTGGGACGAACATTTTGAAAAGGGGCATAATAGATAATTTTTATCCACATATCAGTCACCTTCAGAAAGAGGTCAAGCTGAGGTAGGGTCGAAGCGTCCATTTCAAAGCGAATGATGGCATTCATGTGCGCACATCATCTGGTCAGTCACAGCGAAAGATAGCTTTTGGCAGCATAATATGTTGTTAAATGTCTAGAGAATTTTGTTTTATTTTATTTATTTATCCTTTTGGTTTTTTTTGGTTTTTTCTAAAGGCCTGCTTCGTACTTAAACGCGTCGCACTGAACTGCAATTTGTTTTTTTGACTTCTTAAAGGGTTTTTTCTATCTTATGATTGGGTTAAGCTTTTAAACCTTCTATTAGACTATGAAATTTAATTTAATTTTTTTATGCTAATTATTTAATGCGAAAATTTGTTGATGTCAGCAGAAAACCGTTAACTCATGTCTATGGTTTAATAATTTTTCATTATTTAGAAACCTTATAATGTGTAGTTTTTCATGTAGGTTTAAAGGGGATTTTTACTTTTGGTGATTTATTCATTTCTTTTAAATGCCAAAAAAATATTTGGATAGAGATGTCTGATTTCTATTTTTAATATTATTGAAAGAGCTTTTGTGTTGTTTCCATCTAATTTTAAATTCATTCTTCGTTGAACCAATCTATAGCCTATCAGTGTTAGGACTCTCAATGGATGAGATAGTACATTGGTATACCACAGATTTTGAGCGGCATTTATTTTCCAACAGGCAGTCTTCAGGGTTTCTACAATCACATAATTTTTCAGTAGGATTTTTATTAATACTGTTTTGACATGCGAGTTTTTCCAGGATTTTATTATTATGCTTTTCTATGATTCATTCTAGATTTTCAGTGCAACTGAAACGTAATTTTAAGGTGTTTTTTTTTTTTTAAAGATCTTGCTAATTCTGCTATTAGTAGGAAAGGGTTTTTCAATTAACCTAGGAACTTAAGTCCTAGCTTAATACCAACCATTTGGTTTAATGGAGGTGTATACCAAATAATTTTCCTTTTCAGGTATTTCTTCTGGATAGTACTATTGTTTCTATAATTTATGTTAGCGTTTTTGTATCCGCTATTTTTAGGGCTGTGTTATAAAAATTACTGTGTTGTTGAAATATTTCTTCCTTAGCGGAGTTCATGCTGATTCTTTACTCTATTGATCTTGGTATATGCTTAATTATAGATGGAGGGTGGTTTGACTTAGGGTGTACATACAAAGGATTAGTGTTAGTTTTTCTGTAAGGTAGTTATATATTGTTCATTAAGTCTAGAGTTATGTCGAGGAAGTTTGTCTTTTAATTTAATATTGACTGTAGTTTTTAAGTTTAGATTTCTGAATTCACTATATATTATATTTCTAATTTTATCTATTTTAAAATTTGTGGAGCTCCTCACTACCATGAGACCGTCATCTCTGTATAGTCCGATATATATATATATAGATAGATAGATAGATATTTCGTACTTGGGTGACATCCTTGATTAATTTCATCTTAATATAAGGATTAATTTAGAGGGAATAAATTCCAATATCCCAAAATTCTATTCCTAAAAAAGTGCTGAATACAGAGTAGATCAAATATTATTTATTAATGAATAAGTTTTCATTTTTTATGAATAAAATTATATAGCTATGTGTACCTACATTAGTCATGTGTTTACATATAGATATACACATATAACCGTATACCTATGCATACACATGTATACAGACAACACACACGCACACACACACATATATATATATATGTATGTGTATATATATATATATATATATATATATGCATTTGTGTGTGTATGTATGTGTACGTGTGTGTATGCATAGGTATCTCATATATTATTATTATATTATTCTTATATATTTACAAAGGATATCTATATTTTTATAGAAACATATGCGTGATATATATATATTTGACTGAAATAATTTCTAAAGAAATATGAATAAAAAAATTTCACTATTGTACGCATTGGCAAGTACACACGCTTACGTATATCTTTATATATTTATATCCTTATCTGTTTATCTCTCCCTCTGATTTATATATATATATATATATATATATATATATATATATATATATATATATATATATATATAAATATATAAATATTCATGTAAATGTGTCTGTGTATCTTTACAAACCAAGTAATTATGGAGAATCTCCTGATCACAGTAATTTTTTTGAGGTGAAGAAAATTCGCCGTTTTCATATAAGCCAAATATTTATCCCGAAGGCATACAAGCACATCGGGTTGCATTATTGGGCGATTTCAACCAAGAGCCTCTGGCGCTGGTAATTTCTTCGTCGAAGTTTTACAGCATTATTTCACTGTGCAAATTTGATACACAATTTCAAACAGTCAAAACTACGGGGACACCTTTATAATATGAGCACTTTTTTTAGTGCTAAACATAACCGCTATTATGAAAGATATGAAACCGTACTTTTTCACGGCGCTATTATTACTAGTCAAGTGAATAGGTCTTTTTAGGACCAAGTGACTGACTGAATTTGCTTTTTACCTAAAATATTCTATGGCTATTTCGAATAAAATAGTCTATGCATAGAATATGACTATCATTCTCCATTTCACCTTCTCGCTAATTCTCTCTCCCACTCTCTGTCTCTGTCTATCTGTCTGTCTGTCTGTCTGTCTCTCTCTCTCTATATATATATATACACACACACACAAACATATACACATACACACACACACGTACACACACACACATATATATATATATATATATATATATATATATATATATATGTGTGTGTGTATGTGTCGATAATGTTCGCGAAATATCAGACGTAAATCGTAAATCAAAATCCAGTTTTATGCCATCGTACTACTCAAAAGAACGATATATTAACAAGAGAAGTATATGCAATATATATATATATATATATATATATATATATATATATATATATAAACACTTATCACTATACAAGAAAGACATTTGAATCATTACCAATGCAAAATATTCATTTTTATATGTGGAAATATCTACTCTTTGCTTAAAGGAAGTCGTGAAATCAGAAAGGAGTGGGTAAAACCGCGATATGGTTAAAATATAAAGAAAATATAGCGCATCCTGATTCACTTCGCCAAGTCTATAATATCAAAATGTCACCTATGCAGACGCGTTCAAATATTTCAAAACAATCGTGATTATAATACACAGACAATGTTAGTCTAGCCCAATTCATTAATCTTTTTTCTTTAAATTTAAATAAAAAAATAGAGTATAATATATAAATGATTAAGAAAAATATATTATATATATTATGGAAAACAGTGTATAATATTTTTTTACGATTAAAAAAAATCCACATTTCAACCATTAACCTTTGCAATTTATCTTCTATATGTACACTGCAGTTCAAAAGTTTGAGATCACCTTTGTAATAATTTAAATTGGCACAGAAGTAGTTGCTTTAAATACGAAAAAAAATCTTCTTATACTTGGTTTTAAAAAGTGAGACATGATTTCATATTAGAAACTTTATTTTCATAAATAGCAAAAAAAATTGTATGATTAAATTTTGCGCTCGTCTAAATATCCTTCTTAGATGTAGTTATCAAAACTGCAGCAAAGTTTTCTCGTATTCTTGCAAAAGTTTCTCAGAGTTTAACTTTGATAATTGATTAAATTATTTTTGTCAATGACTCTAATGGTCTTTTTTTCATTTTGTGAAGGAAAGGTTTCAGTATACTATCAAGTTCATCCGATGTAAATATTGTTGTTGTTTCAAACTTTTAAACTGTAGTATATATATATATATATATATATATATATATTTGTTTGTGTGTGTGTGAGAGAGAGAGAGAGTAGGAAAGCGATATAAAATTTTTCTATATCAAAAACAATTTTAGGGAAATCTGTGGCAATGTGGAAATGGTTTCGCGTGACGCGTTTCGTCCTTTAAGATTTCATCGACATAAAGTGATGTTTAACTTGTTGCGACAACACATGCACTCAAAGGAGTGGCAACGCTTAAAAGTTTAAATTTATATTTTAATAGGTGCTGCGTGTGTAGTCTATGTGAATTCATCAATTTCTATTTTTTTTTTTTATGACTTTATCGCTTTTGTAATTATTTATCTCACCTTCTTCGTAGTGTTATTATCACAATGACCTTGTGTTACATGAATATTACTCTGCCTAAAAATTCATATGGCAATAAAAGTTACTATGGACACTTCAAGGCGGTGTAATGATTCACAAGTTAGACAACTTGTGCTAGAAGGATTATAGCTGAGTAGTGAGTTGGTTCTTCACTGGGTGCCCGATACTTCCGGCCTTGTGCCACATCTAAGCTACGCTTGGAAGGTCTCTACAGAAATGTTACTTCAGTGGGTACACGTGCTCAATTGTTGCCAGTGTTTGTTTTTTTGTTTGTTTTTTTTTTTTCTTAAACAGTGAAATAATATCTACTAGTCTAGATCAGGAAAACCTACTAAAAAATAAGAGTCCCGACCGGAATTAAATATATATCTCTTATTTCTTAAAGGAAACCGCCACTCCTATAGCTATTGGTAACAACACGCTTCGACTATAGGACTGGTTTCCTTGATTTAAAAAACATACGTCATCAATTCCTGTCGAAAAGCATATTTCTCTATTGTTTCTTATTTCATGTCGTTTGTTATTATTACATTTCTTTGTGTTTATGCATGCCTTCGTGGTTTGTTAAGTTGATTTCTGACCATTTCGAACTGACCTGACTTACATACTTTCACTCGAAATGAGTGGGTAAAACAGCAATATGGTCAAAGTTATTTCCCAATATACCGCATGCTGGTTCAACTACCCAAGTCTATAATATCAAACAGTCACCTATGCAAACGCGTTCGAATGTTTCAAAAACAACGTGATTAAAATAAACAATGTGACATATACTTTTCTTCATACATTTTTAATGAGATTTAATAATTAAGGTAATGGTTGTTCGGAAAAATTTGTAACATCTTACATATGTGATTGACATCAGCACACGATTAAACACCTTTAACACACTTTTCATGGGCAGAACAGCTTCAGCGATCATATTGCATAATGGCGAAAAGGCGGATATAATTCAGTGCATAATTTAATAATTATCGATACCATCATCCGATTCTCATCTTATTCCTGCTTTATCATTTCTCTCTCAGTGAACGAAAAGAAAATTAGAAAATACTTTTTGAAGTTATGCAATAAGTTGTTTGTCAATTTCAATTCAAAAAACATACACAGCTATGCGCGCGCACACACATGCGCACACACATATATATATATATATATATATATATATATATATATATATATATATATATATTTTATATATATATTATATATATATATATATATATATATATATATATATATACATATATATATATATATATATATATATATATATATATATACATATATATATATATACATATATATATATATATATATATATATATATATATATATATACATACATATATATATACATATATATATATACATACATATATATATATATATACATATATATATATATATACATATATATATACATACATATATATATATATACATATATATATACATATATATATATATATATATACATATATATATATATATATATATATATATATATATACATACATATATATATATATATATATATATATATATATATATATAATATACATATATATAACACAAAACATATGTCATTACATATATATATACCTCCACGTATTCCATCGGCGAGAATATAGTTCATATATATATATATATATATATATATATATATATATAACATAGTAACAAACATTCAAACATCGGCGAGAAGTAAGTTTCTTCCTCATATATAAAACCACTGTCTATGCAACAGATACCAAAGAGGATCGCTACAATTTTAACAATGTTGAATTATAGACTCAACCATTATCTTCCCTCCTATAGATATAATCTACCCCGGAATGTAACACTCTAGGTCGAGTGAACGTTACTGTCATAAAAAAAAAAAAAACAAAAAAAAAAACGATATTAATTAGACAGAACATATAAAAAAAAAACATGGATGAAAAAGACAAAGGTAATGATTGATATTGCATTTTAATTTTTGAAGAGCAAAGTAATTGGCGAACAAGAAGACGTGAGAAAGTTCTATAGAAGAGATTTAACATTAGTAATGCTTTTCGTTTAGTCAATATACCTATGCAGACAATACAAACATATATATATATATATATATATATATATATATATATATATAGAGAGAGAGAGAGAGAGATAGATAGATAGATAGATAGATATGACCGTGTGTGTGTGTGTGTATACTCAGTATTGGGTGATTGTATATATTAGGCAGTATAAAACACATACACACTCATATATATATATATATATATATATATATATATATATATATATATACCTGTGTGTGTGTGTTCACATTATTCTGTGTTTCTGTACATGGGCAGAAGCCTTTTAATAATATATGAATATGTAACAGCCTTTGCGCACATTTCTGTAGGTAATTCCGGTATATTTCCTTACATTTTTCATGCCTTTTAGTATATGGAAAATGTCCTTGAGAAATACAATTCTAGGCATTTGCTTTACAGAAAATGCACTCTTTTACAATTCTCTGAATTCAATGGAAAAAAAAATATTATGTTGATCCACCGTTATACAGGTAACCTGTCAGATCAATATGCAACTATATTTTATAGATTTCATAACGCATTTATATATAAGATGCATTTTGACAGCAAGAATTCTATTAAACATGTTTGTTAAATATTTTGGTCAAATTCTGTTCATTTTTTTTTTTTTTTTGTTTTTACTAATCTTTTCAAATGTCTGATTAAGTTGTTTTCTTTTATCGGATAAATTTAACAATTAGCTATTATTTTATATTATTGTTTCGTATGACACACCGCTAGTTTTAAATTATTGCTCAGTGTTTAGTTACACAACTGGATGAAATCTTTTGCAAACGATTGATGGAATCAATTTTATATCACTCAAGGTGACATATAAATTGTTTTTATATGTGTGTTTGTTTAAACACACTTCAATATACGTACGTATAAAGGCATCTTATTTAATGTTAGCCGTTTCTGATTTATTAAGACAGGTTCCATAACTTGGAGTCTTTCTTTGCACTGTATTAAAAATAAATTGGTCTAATGTTAATATTATTTTGTCTATTTATGATATGTCCATTTGTATGTGCACAAATTGCACTATAATTTTCACACAAGTTAACCTATGCAATAGCGTGCTTCATGTGCATGAATTTAATGTTTGTGGATTGTTAGCCTTTTCGTCTTGTTTTTATTAGAATGCATCTGGTTGCAATAAAAATAATTTAATAGATTTCTTTTATTTTTGTTTATATTAAGTTAATTGCTTATATTATTTTTTTCTCGATTTCTATCAAACTAATCTTATTTATCAACAACATGGTTTGCGAAATTATTGTTAATTCTTATTGTTTGTTTCATGTTACTTAATTTTCTATATGTCCGAAGAGGAATTTCTTTTTAGGACGATAAATCATGTTTTTATAACACCTATTTTATATCTGTGTACATTTGCTTTTGCGATTAAGTAGACTTGTATTTTTACAAGTGAATTTTTTTATATGGAAGTAATAAAATCATGATTACAACCATCAAGTATAAAATCCAAGAAAGGAATTCTATTTTAATGTTGAGTTTGTAAGTGAATTCTAGAACCGCCTTACTTTCAAATGTTTCTTAAAGTCTTTTAATTAATTTCTTTTTTCCATTACTGTGAAAATTAAGTCAATATGTCTGTCATATATTGTGGCTTTGTTGAAATTGAAATTGTTTTTTTACAATATTCATCTAGAAATTAGATAGAGTTGTACCCAGAGTCGAGCCCATTACTCCACCGTCATTCTGTGTATATATTTATCTCTGTGTGTGTAGCATGTAAGAAAATTAGATTGTTGGCTAACCAATACAATTAATTTTTGATTGTGTAAAATAATTTATCAAGAAACAAAGCAATTTCCCTTTTGTGATTGACTTTAGAAAATTTATATCGAAACAATTAACTGGAAGTACCACTTGAAATAATGCCAGTATAAAGCACTTCCAAATAGAATGTAAAAAATGTTGACGATGATTTTTCACGTGTCAAATGGTAATCATATTTCAAATCCTTGCAAGCATATCGTAAATGTCTGGAAAACTAACGAGATGGATTATTGCTCTTTTTTTTTTCTTGCGGAGAATGCCTTTCAATGGACGGATAATCTTGCAAGCAGTCTAAAGGCTATTTTTTTATTTTTACATTTTGAATATTTCCAAAACTGTACACTGGAAGATTCTCATATGAATAACTAAAATATTTAAACAACCAAAACCAATTGCTTACGAAAGACAATCTGTCATCAAACGAAAGGCATTGATTTGTAATGTTAAATTTATTGTTTATTGTTGAGCAATCTAATAAATGTAAAAGCCATGCAAAAAATATTGTCACATTCTCTGATTTCTCTTTTTCATTTTTGCTAACTATTCATCTTAATCTTTCATATTTTCCACTTATTTTTTGAAGCATGTCTATAATTATTACCAGCATTTACTGCATTATTATTATGACTGAAGCGGTCATAATAATAATGCTGTAAATGTTGGCCAAGAGAAAATTGAAATAATACAAGTAAAAGAATATAATCTGTTCTGTTAAGCCGTTTATGTCATGTCATTCTACCAGTACATCTGGTAACATAAAATCTAGTACTTTCACATTGTCTGGTCATCGGCGACTAATTTGTTTCTCCCACTATTATACTGATGATAGGTTGGCTACACACCCAGCAGGATTAAATTAAGGTCTTAAAAATGGCGGATAAATCATCTACTAAGGTCAACAGCCATCTAACACATTATGGAGTAGAATGGGCTCCTGAACTATGAATACAGTCATTGGGTTGAGGACTGGACTTGACCAGGAGAAGGAATGGCTCCGTCAGGTCTACTTGCCGCTATATATGAATAAGTACCAATCCGTATTTCCATCCAGATATATAGAAGAAATTGATTAGGTTATCAGCTGCGCAGCAAATCTGTAATGGGACTGATGATGAGAATGAAATTGTGTTGTAGCGGTTCGTCAATAAAATTCACTGAATATTTCCTATCTCAATTCCCCTTTCATTTGTTTCAATCTACTTATAAATGTATTGGTGACTTTTGTAACTGAGTTATCAAAAACAACAGTAGAAAAACGGAATTGGATTAACAAGTTTATTAGCTTTTGGTACAGGGAAACATAATGTAGAATAGAAACTAGGGAAGAGAATGTTTAGCTGTGAATGACTGCTTTAGGCCAAAGCTTCTGTGGCTATTGCTGCTACTGATCCTCCTGCTACTCCTCTTGATGTAGGAGTATTTTTATATCGTTCGTCCGACGGTCAGTCCAAACATGTGGCGAAATATTCTCTGTCAAAACAGTTACTAAGAGTGTTATCAGTCATCCGTCTATAATAATAAAAAAAATAGTTATTGTTGTTATTGCATACCAACATCTGTCCTACTATGGTCTGTCTTATTTTTTTGTATGTAAGGATAAGATAAAACTAGTTCTATCGTTGAAATATCACGAGAAAGAGCCCCTCAAAGCCTTAGGATCGTAGGTGAATCACGTCTACTGTAACCATAACACCAGTGTTGTTTCATTGGTTAGACAACCTGACCGAATTCAACCATCTCCAAGATGGAGTTTTACTTCACTTAGACTGATTGTTAGCCAAGGCTGTATTGACCCATATCTTGTGGAAGAGATGGGTTCATACCTTTCCCACAGATGTAAACGAATATATTGATCTCAACTGTAATTCGAACTCGGCTCTCAGATTCCTCAATCCAAGCCGCTATCCATTACACCACAGTACCTCTGCTGAAACGCACATATATATAAACCAACTGAGACAGATCCCATTCAGTTACGCAGCAACATAAAGCTTACAACTTTTTAGAAGTCCTACTACAAATGTTTGAGTCTTTCCATTCTATCATATTTATATCCGGGTTTCTCTTATATCCGGGTTTGGTCTATTTTGTTTACATTAACACAGTCTCTAATTTGGGAACAGAGAAAATCTCTCTTACATCCGGGTTTATCTTATATCCGGGTCTCTTATATCCGGGTTACACTGTATACCCAAATTCAATGTTGTTTTTGTGCAATGACGCATTTCATTATTTCTGATAGAAAGAATATCATACATTTGTACTTTACCAAATTAGAGTCTACAAAGTGCTATAAGATAACATATCATATCTGTGAAATCTTCCAGCATTATAATTTAGAGATAGTACAAGAGAGATGGCCAATGGCGACGTAGGATAAGGTTATTATTAAGTCGGAAAGAACGTCACGTGATCTTTTGATATGGTCACTTTGAAACTACCATTATTTTTTTACGTTGTAATATTATTTCTTACTAGCAGTAGAGCTCGGCGTTGCCCGGGGATGTAACAGTAAGAGATAGATCAAATATCGACCATCATAAAGACTGAAAAGTAAAATTGACAAAGATTATTGTTTAAGGTTGACGGACACGCATGTCTAAATTAGTTTTTTTTTTTTTTTTTTTTTTTTTACGAATTGGTCAAACCCAAACTAAAACAAAAACATTGTTTACAATCGTTATGAGTCTATCGATTGGTGAATAGAATTTTATTATAAACAATTGTCTTGTAAATGGAATTTTTAAAGCATTCTGAATGTAAAAGAAAGAAAAAAGTGTGCAAGACAAAAATACTACCTGCCAAAAAAAAAAAAGTGGATGTTTGTTTTATCGGCTGAAAATGTAAAAATGTAAGAAAGGAACACACACACACACAAACACAACACACACACACACACACACACACACACACACACACACAACCTGGGTTTTAACCTTAATCACACCACAGAATCGCTAAAACATAGAGCATAGTCTGATGAAAAGACGCTAAAGTTTTGAAAACAAAATTTTATCGTCAAAATGCTTATGTTTTTTGAAGAGGATAGACTAAATTTTTTTTAATTATTTTTAAAATTTTTCCATCTTTTTAGAATATTCTAAATTTTGATTTAAAAACCTTGTTTCTCTTTGTCGCAACAAGGGTAGTAAATAACATAGATAATTTTAGCGCGTTTTTTTGTATTTACACATTAATTTGGAAAATCTTGCAAAAAAAAAAAAATAATTGTCAGATGTTAATGAAACTTTCAGAAAGTATTCACAGATGATCAAAATTATTATAAATATGTTTATTTTTATTAAAGTCATGGCAGAAATATTTTTTTATATTTATTAACACCCCCATAACTAATTTTATGAAAAAACTCTAGAAATTCGAGACCATCGGTTTTAGTGATTACAATAGTTAAAAGCACAATGCTTTGAAGAATGCAAATCATGTATTTTTTTTGTTTTTTTTTTTGGCCAACGTACCTGAATCAGCTGTGAATTGTAACATATAAAACTCAATAAAACAAATATATTATTTAGTTTCAAATGCTTTTATTTGTTTTAATTTGTTTTTATGAATATGGACAATATTTTCTGGAAGCAAAAAATTTTTTCAATGAAAATTGAATTTTTAATACAATTATTTCTTATTTCTTTAATTTTAAAAAGATTTTTAAAAAATGTTTAAATTGAATTTTTAAAAATATTTTAACATTAGTTAAAAGCAACATCAACCTTTCAAAATGTCCGTGTGAGATTGTCATTGTCTAGCGCTTTGAAAATTGTATAATTTGGACCATTCAGATTAGCCATGGTAATTAAGAAATGTAATTTTTGTGTTTATAGTCGGACAGTAATTATCAAGTACGGAAGACCAACCAGAATACAATTTAGTTGCATTATTTGAGTTCATCATTGTTCTCTGCTGTTAAGCCCTTTACTTTTGCGAAACACGTATGGAGAAGTTAATTTGAGTTTTCAATTTCAACTGAGAAGGGTACCTACAAGTAACAGTATCATCTTATGAAATTTAACTACTGCTAAACTTTAATTTATATGATCTTATTTTTATATTAATCTCAGTTATGACATTTTTCCATAAATGAAATATCAAAATTAATAATAAAATGAATGGAAATACAAATAACACAGTGAAATGTAATAAATGTAGATAAAATTATAGTATTTTATGTACACTTCTGATAAAATTTCATAAGAAAGGTACCTAAATTAATTAGATACCGTTTTCTTATGAAATTTAATCTCACTATTAACAGTCTTATTTTTTAATTTCTTTATATTTTCCATAAAGCATCGTAAACATAAAAATGAAAGCTAAGTACAAAAAAAAATAAAAATAAAAAATAAAAAATTAGAGCGCTGAAAGTTTTCCTTAAAAGTAACGAGGTAAATAATTTGTTCACTTAAATAATTTCACTTCCTTCCATCCGTAGAAAGAATTACCCTCCCGTAAGTTATCTAAACGTCATGAATGTGCCTTTCGTCAATCGTCAAGCGACGCGAAAGGTTATGACCTACTTTGTTTTATTTTCAAATTACATTTTTCGGCGCAGAAGCTAAGTTAAGCTTGGTTCAAAATATTTTAAATAAACAGTATAATATCTGTTTTTATTAAAATCAGTTTTGAAAAAAAATGATAATTGATTTTTAAAAGAATATCAAAGTAAGATTTTAATCTTTTTATCAAATCGAAAAAATGATTGAAAATGATTATCCGTCCTTTCTTTTGACCAAAAAAAAAAACAATATTTTTAACGAAAATTTCAGACGTGCTAGGAACGATTAAAAATGTAAAAAATACCCCCAAAATACTTTGATCTTTCCTCTTTAATAATAATATGAACATTAGACGATAAAATTTTGTTTTCGTCAAGTTCGGCGTCTTTTTCATCATGCTATGCTTTTTTTTGTTTACGTGGGTGAGTTGTCCCCTTTCATTCTCACGATGTGTCTTAATCGTGTTTTTTCAAATTGTTTTCTTAAAAAAACAACTGTGTTTTTCCATTTTCGGCGCCGTTAGAACCACCAAAAGGTAATTTTATGTAGTCCTGTGAAGTTTTGTTGAAATCGGCTAAAAAATGTAGGAAATTCGATCCAACATATAAACGTTACACACACACACACACACACACACACACACACACACACACACACACACACACACACACACCCTGCGTTTTAAGTAAGATTCCTTTGCAGATTATTTTATATCTCTGTAAATTTTGTATCGAATTCAAAATGATTTTACACCAAGAGCATATCAGATTTTTTTTGCTCAGTGAATACAGAAATGCTCTTCTGCAACCAAAGCAACAAGAAGTCTTCGTTCTCTGAATGGAAATGAAGATTTACGAGTCTGGACACACCAACGATGGTTTTACCAGTTTCGATGGGGATATGTTTTCACGAATATTCTTCTCTATATGGACTACAATTGTCTGACTATTGAGATTCTGCAAAGCGTAGTCGAAGAAAACTGAAGCGGAATAGGTAAAACAGTTAAATCATTAAAAGTCACACACTGATTATAGCATCCAGGCATGAAACTTGATAAGTATCTAAATAGGGTCAGCATGTCCCTCATCATATGCTTATTTCTCAACTTAATCAAAGTGTTGATTTCCGTTGGTATTAACAGAGTAAGGTTGCTACCAAACGTCCCCTAGTTAAGATAATCACCAATGGCCAAATCTGTGCATCTATAAACATATCCAATGAAAACGAAAATGTGTTATCATTCGTTAAAAAAGGAAACTCCGCTCTCAAACAGGAACTAAACACGAAAAAGTGTTACGCTCAATTGTTGATGGGATATAATTGTTGTCTACCATGAAATGTTAAACCAAAATGGGCGATTAAGGCGTCGAAATATCATCATCAGTTGGAAGCGTTGCATAAAAAAAATCAGATAAAAACTCTTATGGGAAGACCTAACGGTGCGCCGGTCTTACACGTTAACGTAAGACAATATACCGCCGAATAATGGAGAAAAAGATGATGGCACTAAATATTGAAATTTATTTTAATCCGTTTTACGTTCAAGATATTAATCTATTTGACTATCATCTTTTCGGATCATTGAAACATTTTTTTTTAAGGGAAACGAGTCTAGTAACTGCGAAGAGGTTAAATTTTATATTTACTGCACTCTTGCATTAAAACATGAAGACATTTACGCCGAAGGGATAAACAATTTACCAAATAGATGGGATTATGTTACTGATAAGGAGAGTCAATATTATGTTGATTAAATATATCAATAAAGTTCAAAACAAGATTTTGTTTCTCCTTCAAGTGCGATTCGACTTTATTATAAGAACACAAGAAGAATTATAAAAAAAAAACAAAAAAAAAACTCAGTACCTTGTCAGTTTTTAACGAAACTTGTATGACATAGATATTACTGCCCAAATACACAATTTTTATATATATATATATATATATATATATATATATATATATATATATATATATATATATATATATATATATTATTATTATTATTATTAGTATTATATATTATTATTACAGGAATTATTTTTAGCGGATAAAATAATTTAAGCCGATATACTTGCATTTTTTAACCAGGGAAAATAAATGTCTTCTGGCTTAGATATAGAGAATATTAAAACTGAAATTATATTCCAACTGCACTGGTACGTGTTTCGTGAAGGACTAAGTTTTTACATTTAAATTTTAGTTTCTAAGACGACTAGACGTTAACATACGCGGTAATATTCAGTTTTCTATCACTTGTATTTCTTTGTTTGAACCATTATCGTTATTGTTTGGAAATATCCCACATTGCATGATCTGGTAATTTTGTGAGAAATGTGAAGATGTTCTTGGAACGAAGTTTACTACAGAATATTCTGAAATTCGTGCACATTAAATCAAAATGAACATTAAATGGACAATTTCATAAGCATAAAACTAAATATAAGAATGGAAGACATTACCAACAACATGACTTTAATAATCTTGACCAGAGGCTAGAATTGTCAGTAGTAAGAGAGACACATATCCAGCAGGTCAATAAAGCGTTTTCACTGAAATATGTGAGCAGGAGGTATATCACAAAGAGGAGTAACCCCAAATAAAACATCAGATAATGAAAACAGCGTATAACATGCCTAGCGAGATTGTGTAAATGGATGACAGAGCAATGTGTAGAAGAGATAACAAAAATGATAGTTATTAAGTGCTACAAAGATCAGGAAATTGACGGGAGTTATAATCTGAAGTGACACGGCATATAGAAGAAAAAGAAGAAAAATGATTTAAAGAAACAGCGGATATATTCTTCTTTATTGTGTGTAGTGACCCGTCAAGTAGTGAAAAGTCATGCGTATGCGGAATATTCGCCGTAAATATTTTTGACGCATGAAAACTTCGCCGTATAGGATTTTCGCCGTAAGACAATTTCTCCGCATTTTATTTTTTGCGATACCCTTATCTGGAATGACTCTTTTGGAGCAATGCATACTTTAATATGTGAAGTACCTTGTTATCAAGTATTTATGGCTATCTTTCTTACAGGGTGAAACATCAGAAAAGAAATTAAAAAAATAAACATTTATTTAAAAAATTAAAAACTAACACTATATCAAATTAACAAAGAAATAATTTAAAATGCGTGCAAATTCCACGGAATGCTTCGTAAATAATGTTTATATTTTCCTGTAAAGTCTTAGTGTGATCCAGATAAACTTGATAAGAAGGTACTTCGAATATTAAAAAAAAATCGGCGAAATTGTCTTATGGCAAAAATCCTATACGGCAATGTTTCTACGGCGAAAATTCCCGAAACGAATTTTACTACGGCAAAAAATTTATGGCGAATATTCCTAGAACCGAAAGTCATGGACGCTATGACTCATTTATTTGCTATCTTTTGTAGCTTTTAGTAACCTTTGTACTCCCCCACCTTGCCCGTTTTATGTCATTCATTTACACAAAGGCGTTTGGTAGGTTATTCACTGTTTACCTCTCTCAATTTTGCATTCAACATATCCTGAGAAATTCAAATTACCCAGGCCCTCATTATGGGTCCCAGAAATTCCAACTGTTTCTTACTGATTCTTAGTGTGTGGCCTTTTTGTCTCCTTAAAATATCCTGGTTGTCCACAGACTCCGTCGATATTATTCCCAGCATTATTCGGAATAACCACAACTCCACTCACCAAGTCTCCTATTCCGTTTCTCATTTTCATATGGGAAAAATTGCGTAGAATCCACTGCCATGGAGGAGGATTCATATTACACAACAGTTCAGCACTCTTTCCTGTGTTTGTATCAAAATTCTCTTGTTTCTTAAAACTTCCTTTAGCTTTTTTTCCCCAAATGAGTTCGATATCACATTTTCTGTCATCTGTTTAAGCACTTTACAGATTTAAATGTCTTCCCTTGATTTATTCTGACATTTCTAATTTGTCGCCCGCATATTTGGCTGTTCACATCGAATGTATTTGATTTTAATCACAGGGGACATATTTGATTTTAATTTATTGATACAATTTGTGTCTTTTCCGTTGTTACTGAAGGCCGAGTTATGCTATTCATTATTTCTGTTAGACATAAAAAACAAAATCTAAATCTTTCCGGTGTTTATTGTCGCTGATCGACCAGCCAAAGAAATATTTACTCTTCATTATGGATGCAGTCATTTTCCTCAACTGCAATACGCCTGCAGATTTCTCACCACAGGGGACGAAAGAATTGATTTGACAATAATTGTATTACTAATTAGGGTATGACATAAATATTACATGACGTGAATCTGCTAGAATTTTTATATATATTTTAATGGCACCTATCATGCTAACATTTGACCTACGCATGTTTGTCTGGAAAGATATGTTTATACATTTTCATCGATTTAAACATCGAATATAAAATTTCCAGTTTAACCTGACTTCCTTTTCTCTGTTTTTCCGTCTGAGTGCTGTTGATTCTTATTTGCTCAGACCCTATTTTCACTGTCAAATGAAGAATTGGTTTTACCATTGAGGACACTTTAATTTGATACCTATTAGCGGGAGGGTTGCCGAAGCGTTTTAGGTCAGGAAAGATTTGCATTTTAAACCTTCAGTGATACCTTTCGCGAGATTTTGTCACCAGATTTTAATTTCGGCGAAAAGCAGTGTCACAACTATATACCCAATATTGGACTTTATTACTTAAGTTATACTCAGGTTCACGAAAGATTGTCTAATATAGCCCTCAGAAGCAACAGCCAGACTACCAACATATATCATTTGATTATAGTGGTGAATTCTTGGTTAAAACCAACCACACTTTTAGTAAGAGACAAATACAAAGAACTGGAGCTCATTATATTTCACAGAGGAATAATTTCATCCAAAGCATTGCCCCTAAACAAAACCTCGGAAGTGCTGCTTGACATCATCACCTCTTCGTTTAATTACTCACTGAATACAGAGAGTCCCTGCTAGACAATTAGTTACAATGTCTGAAGACCGCATTGAGGCATGAAATTGACAGTCACCATGTAGTGTTGATTTCTATGTCTACACTCTCTCTATATAAACTCTCTATCTCGGATTTTGGGCTACCTATTATTTAGTTGAGTTAGCTCGGACATTTATGAGTCGATCACACGCCAACGATCCCGGTCCTGCATCAAGGTCGTAAGGTGTGGCATAGCTGGTCAATATAGGTTGTTGCTTTACGACTAAGTAGTTTTGCTATGTCAACGTAACAGTAAATTACTCACGAGTTCTTGTTTTGCTCACAAAAAATGTCTCCTACAAAGCACAATCTGCGTTCGCGTAGGATTGTACAAATATCAGAGATGGTTCCATAGAGCTATAATTTACTCGGATGCTGTCTGTAGGAGATGCTAAGTATAGCTCAACATCCGAGTGTAGGTTGCATCAAGCTTAGAGTCTAGGGTTTGAGTTAATATCCAAGTAGTGGCACCATGCATCAACACCACCTCTATAGTGGCTCGAAAGAATCTTCGCTTGAGTTTGGTAGATGAAATTTCCAGATTACAACCGTTTAATTCAAGGTGGCCCAGCGCTTGCGAGTTTTCACATCCTTTTTCAGTAGAATTTATCGACCTTCCTAGGTATGTAAAAAATCGATATATTCTATTGATTCACTTGACACAATTTGTATTTATCTGTGCTGGTTAAAGCCTATAAATTCAGTTTCAGAGGCATTGGCATAGAGTCCAACATCGTTTGTAGCATTTTCAAGATTATGTAGGAGTACTGTGGCATGGGTAAGCGTGTTTAGACAATATCAAAATATTGCTTTTGAATAGTTCTAATAACAACGTACAGAGACTATTTTTCTTATTAACATTGGAAAATTGAATGACAAAATGGAAAACAAATATATATAACTAGTTACATAGATTTTAAAAGTACTTCATCAGAATAAGTTTCTTATTGTTGGACTTAAATATATGGGTAGAAGTTAACAATATATAAGTAAAAACGTCTTATTAATACCCAGAATACAGAAAATAACATCATTGTGTAAGAAATATGTTGTTCCTATCCGTATTAGAATCGTTATCTTCTACTGCTATTTCTACTACAATACTATAATAACACACACACACACACACACACATATATATATATATATATATATATATATATATATATATATATATATGGCATCCACGACTTACGTCGGAGATCTGTTCCTACGGCGGGACTTAACGTAGGTCGGAACACATCTACATACGCACCCACGAGTCTGCTTAGAGTATAATGCTTAGGAGCCCTAATAATGGGGAGAACGATCGATAGTGAATGTATCAAAATCCAATATAGTGTATAGCCAGTGACGGAACAACGGCATCATCCATATATAGAGACGCGTGTCGACGTATGGTGCCGTAAACACGAGAGGCTGTACATCGTGTACGACGTAACTCGAGAACCTAAAGTATATTATTGTTTGTTTGGGTATCCATCACTCTTTTATACAATTAAAGCCCACTGACAAGGTATTTCAATTTTTCATGTGTTTTTTTTTTGGTTTTTTTATAAGTGTTCTTTTTTTTCTGGACATATAGTGTCTAAAATCTGCCTGAATGTTCGACATATCCGAGCGATTTGGCTATTCTATTAAATATATATATATATATATATATATATATATATATATATATATATATATATATATATATATATGAAATTATGACAAAGTGGAAAAAGAACTTCATCAGACTAAATTTTTGTTATGTCGGTAGGAATACATGCGCACAAGGATATTCTATGAATTTATACCACGATTTTTTTCATTTTAAATAGTTTCCTGATTTCATTGTTAAATTTTTGTTTCGATAGTTATTTTTATCCGTTTATTTTTTGTATGTGTCATTATCGTTGGGTGGAATCTATTTATATTCAACATAGAATTTGATACGACTACATCCAAAAGAATAAAAAAATAAATTAGTCAATAGTAAACAAAACACTAAACTAAAACCTAAAGGAGGAGATTACTCTGTCGCCTATAATAATATTCCCAAGAATACATAGTGAAAGCCTCAAGGGATCAAATTAGAAGGAACAAAGAAGGAAGATTTGACAAAATAATAAGCAAATGTGTTGGTGGCCCTCCGTAACGAGACTGATCATAAAAATGCTACTCCGATGAAAGAAGAAAATAATTCACTACGACGTAAATATCTAGAGAGTGCCTTAATCACAAAGTCATCTACAGTAAATTTGCGCCCTGGCTCGAACAGTATCTCACTATTCCTGGCATACTTCTCATATCATAGTGAGAAATATCTACTTTAAAAAAGTGATAGGTAGAAAACGAAAAAGACCACATAAATTCGGCTAGATAAAAAAAAAATCTAGATTTTCCAGTTCCCCATTGTTGTGCGTATTTGTAATCCTATCAACGTAACTACATTTATTCCGATGAAGTCCTGAAGAAAGAAACGCGTCACAAGAAAACTTGTTCAAATTTTCCCCAATTCTGTTCCTGATATATAAAAGTATATATCGTTAGATTCGAACCTGGGTCTCATGGTCGGAATGTGGACACACACACACACATATATATATATATACATATATATATATATATATATATATATATATATATATATATATATATATATATGCACTCATTTTAAATACGAAACTAGAAATAAATAAATAAACGTTGCTGATTTTATCTTATGTGCAAGAATTTAATTTTGTCTTTTCTGATCGCTCCTTTTATGACGGTAGCGTTGATGACTACGGTGACAAAATCTTGTTTTGAATAGCCAATGACATTGACTGCATGGTAAGGTTGGTGGATGATGATGTCAATTTTGTCGAGCCTTTCTCTCTTGTCATTCGATTTTTTTTATTTTCTCTACTGCTGTCGTCAAAGTCTTTGTTTCTTATGCTGATGGAACACCACCCATTCGTACGGTATTGGGCTTGTGTTTCAAACGATTTAGGCTCGTCTAGTGGCTTTCAGCTCACTGAATAAGATTTTACGCAGAAACCTTGATTGTACAATATTTGCAACATGAGATCGCCATTGAAGTCTGTGTTTAATGATCTACGATTATATGCTATGATATTTGACTCTTTCCACTACTCTGATAATGATATTTAAGATTGAATGAAGTTTTTTCGAAGATTTTTTCCTAAGTTTTGGATATCACGACGTCATGGAGTCTATGTTTCGCAGCAAAATAGCAAAGTTTAAAGGACAACAGCATAATCATTGTTGTCGTTTCAAATCTTCTTTCCAAAAGATATCTTGTGTTCCCAATCCTTTCTTGAGTTGCACTTGAAAATGCTCTACTTGTTCGAGATGTGCATCACACATTGTAATAGAAAAATGTGGTGTGATTGTATTTGAGAATGGCTGTGAAAGGACCTTGGTTTTATTGATATTTACTGTAAGACCAAAACAATGCTAGGGCATAGCAAAGTAGTTCACAGACAGTTGGACCATTTATTTTGAATGATAGAGGGCAGCAATGTCAACAGAATATTGAAATATTGTATACATATACATTCGAGCAACAATATATATATATATATATATATATATATATATATATATTCATGAATTATTCACACAAAAACAAATGCAAAGGTTAATGATTTAATTGGCGAGAAATCCATCGTCACAAACAATTCAAATAATATACAAAAACCTCCGAATCCGTTATGAATGAAAAGATCCTTGTTTCTATAACTTTCTGCCGTATTAGTTCTTATTTTTACTACAAGCTTTCGTCCTACAGACATCTTCAGGTATGGAATAGATGTTGTTCTTGTTTTTTCTCTTAGCAATAAGAGGACAACGAAAATATATGTATTGTTGTATCAGAAAATGCTATTGGAAATGAGTTATTGTTTTTGAGCAACGCTGAGTCTGATTTTAAATTTTTACAGTTATTGCGTTCATGTGTACAAATGTATGGTGATAAACGAATTTTTTACTGGTAAATTTTCTGTCAAAGTGGCATGAACTATATTGTTCAATAATTGCAAGTCGCATAATTATTCATAAAAAATTTTTTACAAAAAAAGTTGTGCGTTCATCCGTGACAAATGGTGATAAACACCCTTTTTTTTACTGGTAAATTTTCTGTCAAAGTGGCTTTTGGAACTATATTGTTCAATAATTACAGTAATGTCGCACTTATTATCCAAAAGTCGCGAAAATATATATATATATATATATAAAAATGTCGCACTTATTATCGCAAAGTCGCAAAATATATGGATATATATCCGACGAGAAAAAATCCATTCATCCGTGATGTCAATGGACGTTTTTCGACCATCTTCGCCAATTAAACATTAGATTATATTCAATTCATTAACCTTTGCCAAGATCAGCGTTTTTTTTGTGTGAATAATTCTAAAATAGAATTTGAATGAAAAATTGATTGCAGGTTTATCTTCTAGAAAAGGGGAAAATTAAAATAACTGATATTATACCTGCCTCATAAAAGATTTTTATTCTGACTTTTGGATAATCGAAAGTGATCGACATTATCTTGTCGTACATTACGCAAATATTGAACAAAATTGCACAAAATATCTTCAAATACCTAAAGTAAATCTTATTCAATAAATCCTCATTTAGTTCAACCATGGCCTCTGAACATAATTCAGTCTTCATCATTTTGGTGTTGCATGTGTTTTGTTGGTCTCTCGAGTTGAGCGCACCACATATAATACTCAAGCGATTGCAGTCTCAGGACTTAAGTAGCCAAATTTATGGAGTTATGCAGCTCATAGAAATAGCCATAAATACGTTCCTTTAATCGTGTGGCATGGTGGAGTAACTAGATATAGAGTCTTCCAGCATCACAACCCACTGCAGCACTGCCTCCTCAAGATACTTGATGCAGGCCTCCGTTTTTATTCTGAGGCCCTGTGGGAAGATGAATGCAAACATGATTTTGCTCTCACTAGTGATCACTCCAAACTTCATGATGTTGTCTGGATATATGATTCAAATCCTCTGGACTGTCCTCAGATTGACACTCCAAAACTCCGAAATGTTCAGATTGGAGCTTCGGAGGAAAGGCCAAGGATGCCATTACCAATTTTTTGCGGAGCGAATTGCATCATGGTGCTCTTTTTCTTACAAACGGTTCCAACCTGACCCTACTCTACTGTGCAGTTGAACTAAATAAAATCCCAATCAACGCGCATGCGCGAAATTAAAAATATAAAATGACGACAATTTACCAATCACACTCACTATGTGGGATAAATATATATCAATTTTTAGATATCAAGGATAGTTTGTGTGGAAATGTGTATGATAATGTGGGAAAAAAATCAATGTGATGCGTTACTTTACCAGTCCAGCTTACGAACGAGAGATGCGGTGAATTTTAAATTTAGATTTTTTTTAAATTGTTTTGGGTATATAATCTAGACAATTTCTTTTTAGATATTTTCTTTTTGTTTCTATCATCTTTGTTATTAAATATCCCTCATTATGATAACAGATGAACTGCCAAGAGTGAAACGCTATAAGAACATGGACGCCAATTTACTGTGGAAGAACTAGGAATTAAATTACATTCTAAATATTTTTGTCGCAGTGAATTATTTTCTCTTTTAATTAGAGGGACATTTTTTGTGTCAAAATGGTTGTCAGTCTCATTATGGTAAGGAACGCATTAGTAAGTTTAATGTGTTGATTTTTTTTTTAATGTCTTTATGTTTATATAATCTTTTATTTCAACTTCTTGAGGTTTCTCCAATATATTCTTTCTAGCAATTCTTGCAAGTGATAGAGTAAAATCCTCCTTTTGGCTCGTTGTTTTGTTTTGTATTAAGTATTTTATTGTTTTAGATATAGTTGTGAAAAAAATTATGTTGAGTTTAGACTGTAGTTGTGATAGAGTTATTGAGTAGAACAAAATATATTGCTGGTGATTATTCCTGATTTTATTTTGTTGTTATGATAGAAATGGAAATCTATTAAATCATTGTTATTGGTTAATGTTTGTTGGACTCTAAATTTGAAGCTGTCAACGCGATGTAGCATGATATCTACGAAAGTTAAAGTATTGTTTTCTTCCATTTCTTGGTACATTAAAACCCACTGTCACGATGACTTGTGATTTTCTGCTAGCACAGCTATCGACGTACCCGAAGGGTGTCGTCTACCCTATTTCCTTCACAAGGTTTGGATCAACCTGTGGTATGGTTTTCAGGCACTTTCCAAAGGTGCCGCACGCTGGGCTCGTACATCTCTCCAGACCGATAGCATCAGGAAGTCTCTTTTACGACAAATCGACATACATACGTACATACATACATACATACATGTGAGAGAAAAAGCAACATGATGCAATTCACTCCTCAAGAAATTTGGAAACGGCATGCTGTATAGCTTGGCATTCACGCTGTAAGTTCGAGACATTTCAGAGTGTTTGGATGTCAATCTGAGGACAGTGCAGAGGATTCGAAAAGAGTTGGATAGATCTAATGGCGATTACCAAAGTACGGCACCTAGGAAAACTCACTACGATCGTATTGATAAGAAAAGAACTACCGAATTTGTTACTGAGTGCCTCAGACTCGACACAGACGTCTATATCAAGTGTCTTGAGGTGGTCGTGCTGCCCTGTGTCATAAGGGTAGCTGCTAAAAGACCTTATGACTGGCAATAGGACTCTGCATCATGCCAACAAGCAGAAGATTCCAGTTATGTCTCTCAGCCAATTTCTGCGACCACATTAGTCATTACATCACTCATTACTCATCTGGTCACCTAACACCCCTGACTGCCATTATTATGTGTAGGTGTACTTGAGCGGCAGACCAACAAAATGCCTTGTAATAACGAAAATGAACTGAAGAAAAGAATTATGATAGCATTCCCCAACTCAAGCATGGAGACTGTCCAGAAGAGATGCAGGAGATTCCATAGACGTCAGGAGGTGATGAATTTATTGAATGAATTTATTTCAAGATATTTTGTGTCATTTTGGTAAATATACCTGTTAAAATGAGAAGTCAATTTTATTTTCCTTTCTGCATAATTTAGATGTCAATTTATTCATCGCACCCTGTATATTTATATGCGTGTATTTCTGTGTATCAGTATTCAACCTGAATATTTGTAGCTTGTTAGCTGGGGTCTTTTACTAAACAGTCTAATGTGTATACAATGTGCTTACGGACAACAAGTAAACCTAGAATTATCGTCTATTGGCAAGCCTAATTTGTGTCCACCGGCATGTCTCTTCATTCTCGAATTCAAACTCCTAAACTCCGTTATTACAACCCAAATTACAGTCTAATCAGCCAGAAAAGAAACGCCTGGAGGGGTCAACATTGCTGTTTGGATCATATTTAATATAGTTCATAGTAACTCCTCCTTCGTTTATAGATCCAGCAAACTGACTCCTTATAAGAACACACTTCGGCCAACAAATGCTGACTAAATTCCTAGTTATATTTAATAAGTTTGGAAAGAATTCGGAAGTTAGTGCGAGGGCCTGTGAAGCGGAAATTGCGATATTGCTAATCACGCAATTTCTTTAATCTCATGTTGAGAAAGGTCGATTTTCTACTCACTAGGAGCAGGTCACCAATGATTCACATCCGCTAATTTTATCTGTTTCAGACAACGAAATTCAAATTGCGGGTCTGTTTATTAATAATTTGAATGTACAACAATTACAGATTTCCAAGAAAATACGACAATGCTCGATTTTCAAATTCGATAGAGTTGACTTTCACTTGTTTAAATGACGGACTGTAAACAATTGAACAATGCCTTATTCTAAGCTATATACGTATGTCACTAACAGCTGATGCCCGATTATATTAGTGGCCGTTCAACAATAGTCAGCGTGACCTCACCTATGACAATAATCAATATATTTTTATAGAAATGGGAAGGAAGTATCTAATGTCATGACTTACAGTCATGAAGTGAAATTGAAATGGGTCCCGTGTTAGCACACTGGCAATTATAGCAAAGCAAACGAACCCTATGTGAAAGAGATTCAACCAGATGAATGACCCTCGCCCAGCATATGGGATTGAGTAGATGGAATTGTTCGGAAGCCATCGTTGGCTTTGCCAGCACGAAGTGAGAAATTATCCTTCCTGAGGTTTTTTCATCTACTGGCTTCGTACGACCACTCATTATTCCAGATTGTGTGTTTTCCCTCTAGAATCTATAACTATGGCGCACTTAACACAATTTCAAGTAAAAGCCACAGATTGGCTCTGTGGGTGTTGAAAAAACACAAACATTGACTGATCAGTTGTCTGCATTAAAGGATTACCAAGACACGTTACTCCATAAAACACCGACACTGACGGATGTCTATGACTATATATTACACGATAAATCTCCTTTCATATTAAAATTCTGACTAGGGCACTTCAACGTGGTGTAATGGTTAGCAGGTTTGTCTCGCTAGTTCAATTACAACTGAATAGTGAGGTTGATGCTCACTGGGTGCCCCCATACTTTCGGCCGTGTTCCACATCTAAGCTACGCTTAGAAAATCACGATGTTATAATTCTGACTACATCCGATTTCGACGGATTTTAAGTGTTTGCACCCGTAATCCATGTACACGCGGTGTAAATCAACTGATACATACGGCCATGTATCATATCTAAGCTTCAAAAGAATTATTACTTTTTTTTCAGGTTTTTTTTCCATTTCAAATTATATTGGGGCAAATAGAAGATGGAGACTTATATGTTACTTTTCTTGTTTTGTTTTTTTTCACATCTGCTTTTTTCAATTTACCAACAGCTTTCACTCGAATACAAGTACAGAAATAATTTAAATTGGTCAACAGAAAGTTAAAACGTACATGTCTTTGTTCATTATTATACAATAAATATAGACAATTTGCAAAAGAATTATAACAAGTGAATCCACAAGCAAATGGACATTAAGTTGTTTTTTTTTAATGCCATCAAACTTGAGAACTTAGCCGATGATGTCACTTTACAGATTCCGTTTCCTTATTATTTTTAATTGTTGTGACTTCTTGGAAAATGAAGTGGTTCCCCTCTTCCTTTCATTACGTTTTTTAATTTAGAATAGTCAGCATATTCTGCTATTTAATCCATAGCTAGGGGAAGAAAAATGGATTCCGAATTGCACATACTGAAATTTCAAATCGGCTAGCCTAATCCGTGCACAGTTAGCCATTACATAAAAAAAAGCCCACTTAAATAAATATTATCTTTCTATTATATTAAACAAATATGATTCTTAAAGTAGAACTTGATTTAACCTCATGATTTTTGTCTGTTTGCATATTACATCGTGTCTGTGCGCGCGCGCATTCAGAACAACGAAAAGAACTTCGCAGACGATGGAATGCATGGTGAAGTATATGCGTTCCTTTTCAAAGGTCATTAATGAAAAGTGAATAGAGAGACTGCTTCGGTGTGAATTCGAGCTTAACTCGACGAAGTCATTCAGATTATCGATAACCATTGCGTCATACCCTGTACCGTCTACGGCCGTATAGAACTCTTGGAGCAAATATTTATTAGATATATGCAAAAGTTTCTTCTCTTTCAATACGGTTTATTCAATCTTTCAATCGCAAAAAAGACTGCATTGGGAATACACTCGTCAGCATCTTATGTTATACATTTATAAATCTACCATCTACTCTCCGCTCATACTGCTGCCATATCTATTCTGGTGTTCCTGGTACATGTCTCCAGATTCTTGACAAAATTCAAAGAAGGAACACTAATGGAATCGATCCAAATCTGGCACCTCAACTACAGTCTTTTTACCACTGACGTGGAATTGTTTCTCTGTCTTTTCTACTAATATTTTCATGGCAACTGTTCTGGTGAGCTGTTTTACTGGTACCTAGTCTACATGAACTTAAGAGTGCTACTAGATTTGCAAGTAGGCTTTAACATTTTACCGTTGAACTAACTCGTTGCAACCATTACTTCTATTCTAATAGTTTCGTTTCTCAGACATCTCAACACTGGAATTACCTTCCGATTTCGTGCCTCCTGTCACCTAAAATCTTCAAAGATTTAAATGGAGTTTCAATCACCATTTTTTTTATCTTTCTGAACCTTGTTCCTTTATTAACCTTTCCTCATTTCTCCTAACTAAAGTATTATCATTCTCTTTCATTCCCTGTAACCCGCTGTGTCCTCGTGGAATTTTCGCCTTGCTTGAGGGGAAGTGATTAAAAACAAATATGCTCGTGTTGGGCCTGTGCAAGAACCTAAATATAATTACGTTATTAATTTGTTTTTAATATGATGTGAGTTAAACCCATTGCGAAGCTGTTTGCTGTTTTTTAATAATATTTGATAATCTACAATTGCGCGTTATATGCGAATAATAGTGTATGGCTTCACAAATACAGACGCTGGTAAAATTACGCATTTACATGTTCGGTGAGTCACGTGAATTTAAACGAGATGTACATCAAGATTTTCTGAAGGTGATTTGTTTACTTGCCATTGAAATAAAGATAGAATACTTGGCTATAAGCCCATGGATTTTGCATCTAACTGTTCCATGTAAATTGTATGCTTTTAACAGATCACAACATTACGCTACAAATTGTATCATTTTTTTAAAATAATAAAATGCAAAGACAGATAAATAGAGAGATAGATAAATGAATACGGAACTATCGATCAACACATCTTTAAATGTAAACGTATTTGAAAAATATCTATTTCGAGAGCATTTATAAGAGTAAGTAAAAATCATTCGTATTTTCGCCATAAGTTTGTCACACTGCCTACTGTCGTCTGCTCATGTATACTTATAGTGAGTACGATTGTAGTCACCTGATCGAAGTTTAATCTTGATGACGCCAGTTATCATGCTGCTCTTACAGTGTAAACATGACCGCTCCGCTAGCAATGTGCACCAAGGAGGAACAAAGAACAGAAATCCTAATCTGTTGAGAGTATGCTACCTCATCAATAAAAACTCGCCGGTTTGCGATTACTATCCATCCAGGATGCTGAATCTTCCTATCAGCGTTGGAAGCGGACGTGTTTTTAGCTCCTTCTTCGTGTGTCACACATGTCCGGTCATTTTTAAAGTGCACTGTCAACGTATATTATTAAAGGAAACCGATTAATTTCAGCCCGTGACACATGGTCGAACCATGTTTATGCTGTAACGGCAGCATGAAAACTGGCAGGATCTAGGTCCAAAATCGATCACGTAATCGCAATAGTACTTACTATAAGCACACATGAACAGAAGGCAAAGTGGCATACCTAAAGATATGTTATGGCCGATGAATTTTAACTCACTCTCATATATACAACTGTTTTACTCAGATCAGTTTTTAAAAATGTCTTCCAAAGAGTTGATCATAAAAGTCATAAAAACGATTTTTCCTCAAACCTTGTAGACTGAGACTAGAAAAATCACAAACATCTATTCCAAAGAACAATAACAACATCACCTTTGAAGTTCCAACCGCAGCAACAACAAAAATGAATAGAAAATATATTTAGAAAATAAAAAAAATAAATCATATAATCAATCTTGTTAACGTTTCACTCTGACAAAAAGTTTGGTAAGAAATTCAAAACAATGCTAGAAAGGGCGACAAAATTCGCTGAACTTGAAAAATCTAATTACGTGAAAAAGTGTTTTAGTAAACAGATTTATAAATTTCAACCGAGAGTAATATGAAATTTTCGGTCAATGACGCCTAATTTTTTCTCGATGGAAACGGCTAATTTTACCATTACAATTAGAAGTTGAACGCTAGACGACGACAAAGATAATTTGATTATAGCGCTAAGGAATCTATAGAACCAATCACATCTATAGGAAACCGATAACAGGGAAATTCTACACAATAAGTTACGAAACCTTCGCTCACACTCATTATGTTTTAGGTGGACTAGTAGATGTGGATAGTATGTTCGATCTTTATTGGTTTGTCCATACCAGGGTCATTGTGTCAAATCTAAACGCACATAATTAAGTGATAGGATTCCTGACATGGTCTGGTTAGACAATTGATCACTATAGACAAAGGGTAATTTTAAAATAGTGACTGCTCCTGCTATTAAAGAATTGCTCTTCAGTTATGAATTGAGCGCTATTGGCTATTGGCGATTGTATACATCACGTATATAATACGTTAAAACTTCCTATCTCTTTCCTTGCGCCAATAGCCACGCTGATCAGCTGTGGTACAGTGAAACGGTCTTGTATGTAGATTAGAGCACACACACACACACATATATATCTATCTATATATATATATATATATATATATATATATATATATATAACCCAGCATGAGTCATACCGTAGCAAACCGTATTCCGTCGATGAGAAGTAAGTTACACTAGAAGCTACTTCCCATGAACCACCGCTCTGTGAAACCTACTCCCAAAAGGATGTTTCCCCGATCACTATAATCTTAACCTGTTCATGTCTTATGCTTTTTTGGGATGATTTTTTACACTAAAAGGACATAAATATGTTTCCGGAAATCCTTCGTTTTTAAGTTATTAAGTTTAAAGACTGTTTACGGTAAATGGCACTGTGTTGCTATGTGAACTATGTTACATTTGTCATTCGTCTTCATTTGCTAGTATGTCTTCATCCTGTACTAGTGAGTTAACTGAGAAGTGTTCTATTTAACGATGGTTTGGATATTCATATTGCGAGCAGGCAGATATGATTCTTACATACGACCGCGTGAATGGTAATGGACGCGTGGTTGCACGGCTGTATCACATTGCATTACCAATCCGATGTTGGTCTCCAGTTAATCTCCAAATTTTCCCTCATTTCTCGGGGGATAGATAAAGTGATATTTTACTGGAGTTAACATCAAAAATATACTTTTACAATTTACTTATTCAGGCGCATGTCCTCAAAATGAGCACTCTGTAATGATTAGTTTACTAACATAGATTTGACTAATCTTCCTATACTTGGAAGGTACTCAAGTAGGTACGAAGAAAGCTGATCTTGTTTAGTTCAAGGCCATTCTGGAGGGAGCACCTAGTAATGATCAAGTTTACTACACAGTAGCAGTAATTTATGAGACTAACAGAATTAGTTGGAAACTGATAATAGTGTTTTAGATGGTTGAATCCATGTAATCTTCTCTTCCAGAAATTTCTACGTCAATGATTGCGTTACCCTTATAATTCATTTCACTTTAAAAATGAGTATAGTGTCAATCAAATTTACATATGATAACACACCTTGTTTTGGTATGAGGAACACGGACACAGAATTTGTAAAATGTATTTTGATACACTTTGTTTATATATATATATATATATATATATATATATATATATATGTATATATATATATATATATATATATATATATATACATATATATATATATACATATACACATATATATGTATATACATATATATATATATATACATATATATATATATACATATATATATATATACATATATATATATATACATATATATATATATACATATATATATATATACATATATATATATATACATATATATATATATATATATATATATACATATATATATATATATATATATACATATATATATATATATACATATATATATATACATATATATATATACATATACATATATATATATATATACATATATATATATATATACATATATATATATACATATATATATATATACATATATATATATATATATATACATATATATATATATATGTAATATTTGTATATAGATATATGTGTATGTACATATATGTACAGTGTACATATATATATTGTGTGTATATACATATATATATGGATACAAATTATATACATCCAACATATATAAATACATATATATATATATGTATATATATATACATATATATTATACATATATACATATGATATTGATATATATATATATAATATACATATATATATATACATATTTGGTTGGATAGATGAGTTTGTGACCCTAGGGTCATAAATATCATCTATCAACATGTATATATCTCTGATATATATATATATTTATAATATATATAATATAATATATAAATAATTATACATATATATATATTTATTTATATTTTATATTCACATATATTTACATATATATATATATACATATATATATATATATATGTATATATATATATATATATATATATATATATATATATATATATATATATATATATATATATATATATATATATATATATATATATATATATATATATATATATATATATATATATATATATATATATATATATATATATATATATATATATATATATATATATATATATATATATATATATATATATATATATATATATATATATATATATATATATATTTATTTATATATATATATATATATATAAGTGTTAATTTTAACTATCTTCCATATCCGAACAATCGTCAGGCTGCCTCCTGATTGCGTCTTTTATGTTTATATTTACATACGATCTATCTCTGATATTGAGTTCTTTATTCTATAAATATAGTACACTTTAAAACTATATTTCTTCATATATATATATATATATGTGTGTGTGTGTGAGTCCGTGTGTTGTATATATATATATATATATATATATATATATATATATATATATATATTCAAATGTTCTAAAAAATTGCAGGAGGAAATTAAAACTAAAGTTTGGTGTGTTCATCCGTATTTTTTTAACTGAAATTTCAAATTTCAAATAAATCCTAAAATAAATTTCAAAATAGTGCTTTTTGGTTGGATTTTAAAACACTTACATAAATGAATTCTTGCTGTCTAAATATGCATTATCTACTTCCACGGAATAGGATCCCACTAATTTCATCCTTGTTCAAAAAGTAAGAAGAAAGTTATTCTGAAACAGCATTTCCCCAAAACTACCACTTTACGGAACAAACTCCCAAGGGTGTGCTTCGTTGAACACTACCATCAAGTGCTGTTAGCCATTCAAGTGTTAATCTTTAACTATCTTCCTTATCCGAACAACCATCACTTCCTAGCTGCTTTTAGAAGAAACTTTCTACATTGATTTAATCTCGTATTTTTCATTCGAGTAATTTCATATAAAATATGAGGGCGTTTTTAGTTTGTACATGTGCGTACTTGCATAGCTAGCTAGCTAGATAGACAGATATTAAGGTGTAGATAGATAGATAGATAGATAGATAGATAGATAGATAGATAGATACGAACAGATGGAGATATAGTTAAATCGACAGATCTGGAAAGATAGATGTTAAGACATATATTAAAAGAGAGACATAAACATACAGAAAATATAGATAGATACCAATTTGCATATTAACATAGTAAGTAATGTTCGTTGTCATTCATGGTTAATTATAAATATATTAGTTATAGGAAAAAAAGAAATACTAGAAGATTTTTTTAAATATAACGCACAGGAATCTAGTATATATCTAAATGCAAAAACATCAGTGTGAAACAAGCAGAAAAACCCAAAAAGAAAAGTAAGTATAAATTTGGTGTCATGATTGAAATATAACTTTTAGCTTAGAAAAAGATTTTGAGACAGACAACAAGTCGTGGTAAATCATGCAAAAGGAGTAACAGTTAGAAAAAAAGAGAGATGGACCCTGAGTGGCTACGGATTAGTAAAAATAAAACTGAGTGGGCACAAACGAACAATCTTAGACAACCGGAAATTAAAATGCATGGACGGAATCAGTGTCGGATAAAGAGGTTTTTTTTCCTTATAAACAAAAGTAATAAATTTGATAAAAAATGAACCAATGAAGGTAGAGAAAGGAAGACAGGTACTCTAGTCTTATAGCTGAATTTGCTTCTCGGTGTGCACGAGAAAAAACGAATGCATATTCACATCTCCTCTCTATATCTCAATTTTCTTTTTTATTATCTGTGCATTCCAGTTTTTTTATTTATTCTTATCTCGCTTTTCTTCTTTCAATGAACACATTTTCTTTTATTTTATTTTTCTTTAAGATTTTAGCTAGTGCCAATTCTAGCAAAATTTTGAATTTAATTTCTCATACTTCATGTCGACTTATTCGCCGTTTTCACCAGGTCTTAACACATTTCGTTTCTTCCGCCTTTTCTTGTTATCATCTTATCTCTTTACTTTACTCTGTTTTATCTTTTACCATATTCATCAACTCCCTGCCGCATTTTTAATTTTTTTTAGAATATATAGCAAAATTTAACGGCACTCAATCCCTTAGATCAGAAAACTTTACAAATTCTCAGTAAGGCTTCTTTTCACATCCATTTAAAACAAGTGTTTTCTTTTTATTTATTTTTCTTATATTACTCCGATAAGATGACGTGCATTTTGTCTAGTTCAGTTCACTAACATATACAAAATCATTCAGAACGTGCCTCTTTTCTTCTATACTATTTGTTTTCCTGATTCAGCTGCGAGCACTTGTTCGTACGTGTCAGGATTTACAATCTAAATGTAATGTTAGGCACGCCACCTGCCAATATCTGGTTGACTAACTAAACACGATATAATCTCCCTAAATGTCTTGTGTCAAACTTTCACAAGCTAGATTAATATCTACACAGACCTGTATACTTACCAAAATTCCTAGGCTTATTTTCAGAATAATTTAACCATTCGAAATGATGAAGTATTTTATGACTTAATATGTTTTCAGGCAATATTAATTTATTAAGTGTGGGAAAATGATGAGATTTTCAGGTCTCATAATCGCCATTTTCTGTTCTCATTTAGATGATATCACTAATTCCCCATTCGGGGAGAGAATTGTGAGCACAATAGCCTGCTTGAGGCCTGGGTGATTGGATCATTCATAGCAGCATCAGTAATTGGTATTGTCATCCAAAGAAAGGTTGAAATTTCTAAGGTTTATTCTTAAAGCAGCCTCAGATGAGTTATAATTCTGATCCAAGTTTCTTACTCAGTATCCAACACAGTTTTTCTGACGAATTAATCTACGCTTAGTAAATAGTAACATTTCGAAATACTTGAACACAGAAAAAAACTTATCTCGATTGTCCTTATAAGCTTTTCTATCAGACATATACATTTAAGAAATACCGGTTTCAACCTACTCTCTACATAATATCATAATGATGAATTCCCTAAACAAACAACGGGCATATTAGAGTATTTTATTTCATAAGTTTATGTCTTGTCTTAAATAGTCATCACCTGGCAACGAAATTGTGATGTGATTTAGAATGTATTACACAACAGCTATGAACATATTTGGTTAAAATATCAGTTTTAAAGAGATTTTTCCCAACCTGTCTATCGTTTCTTTCAAAGACATAAGAATATTTATAATGAATACAAGTGATTACATTCAAAACCCCATTGCAATTTCCTATCATTGTACTGTAGAAAGCATTCATAAAGGCTAAAACCTTGTTCGTTGTACAACATGCGTTATTTCTATCAACAATTCAAAGAGAAGTATCACGACTTTTTATAGGTAGCAAATTTACTGATTCTAATTTGATACACGCTGAGGAGTGTACCAAACATGACTTGATTTATGTGGGTTGCACAAGGGAAAAATAAATAAAAGATTTACTGGCCAAATGACATCAGATACAACAATGTGACATCAACGGAGAGTGAGGAACGTTTTATTACAATCGAGTCTAATTTCGGGGAACATCTTAAGGGAAAATTATCGAGGTTCCACCGACATTTCCTTAAAACGCATGAGGATAGTTACGTATGCAATCTACTAACTTCCCGCCGCAGGGGAATGAAAAAATGACAGGACAGTTCCGTAGAATGTATACTAAGCTATTTATTAATTTTTCTTAGTAACTTATCATGTAACGGAAAATTGGAGTAGATGTAATTCGTCAGCTCTGGAGAGTAGTTCATCTAAGAGAAGGAAAACTTAGATTTTAAACCACTGCTGCCTTGCAATCATACCTAATGATGGGAAATGTTTCGGCAGTAAACCCCGAGGACAAATACGGAGCTGGAGTCTCTGAGACAATCCGCGGAAATTCAAATTCCATGTTGTTGTCTGGCGCAGGATAATTCGCTTCATGGCTTGAAAGCTGTCTTTAGCCTTGGGTAGCAGCCTTTCTACAGATTATCTATCGACAAAAACATCCGGATGTAAGGTTGGTATCCCACATTTTGTATCAGCTACTGAATAAAATATCATGACGTCCCCTAACTGCACCAGCCCCTGCGTAACCAGTTCCCAATTCATACCTTGTTTCTCATTAAACCAATGAACAGTCACCTCTCAACCCTTTGGAGCTATGTAATACAAAACGGGAAATGCAAGAAAACTCGACATCAAAATTTATGAATTGTAACTGTCGTATCGTCTACAGCATTTTCAATTCACGAACAAAGATTCAGCAGAAAACAAGAGCTTCTATTTTGTGCAAAACAAAATAAATTTGGCATCTTGTGCATCCAGGAGAACAGATGTCATCATCCTGACACTAACCAGAATTATAACAACCTTCATCAGTAACAATTTATCACAATGTCAGCCACAAAAATCTCCCAAGTTTCCACAGTCGACAGATTTGGTATACTCCGCTATCCTAAAGCCTCATGAAACTTGTCATCTCTTGAAAAAAATATCTGACCGCATAATTGTTGCTGAATTCAACAGTAACCATGAATCCACGATCATTGTTTGTTCTTGTCCAATTAACACAAGTGACAAAAAACTAGTAGACGACTTTTACTCCGATCTGAAGAGAGAAACAGAAGGCGTCCGCTCCCACAACTCCCTCGTTATCTCACGCGGTTTCAATGGTCGAATATGGAAGAGATGATGCTCTATTCATATATAATAAGTAAACTAACCAAATCCCATACATATCTGTCCTTCTCTTCTGTTGGTTCTGATCATTGAGTTGTATCCATACATGTCGTGCTTAGCCCAAAGTCATCCAAACCTCCAGTACCATACCTTATGAAAAAGTCGATTGGTCCAAGGTATCAACGAACGGAACTTTGCTGTAAATGTTAAGAATCTTTATCAAATGTTCCCTGATCAAGATGACATTGAAACACGATACAAAAACCTTATATACGCTACGGATCAATCGTACTCTCAAAACTCCCAAAGAAGGAAAAGTTACAGCACACCCACATCAGTGGAAATGTCCGTGTTTAAAAGGTAAGTAAAGATCTGCAAGCAGTGAAAACCAGACATGAAAAACATCAAATTAGAATTACTGATAACACCAAAGCACAAGTTATACTGAATGTGGTCCATGCCAATGTAGATGCAGAGTGTATCTGAGGGGAAATCGACAAGATTGTAAAACTACATACTGACAAAAAACATGTTGCAGCTCAGAAAACAATAAACACACAGGAAGAAAATCAAGTCCTTTCATCCGGCTCAAAGGCGGTTCCGCTGAAAAGCGTACAGCTAACTGACTTGACCACTTAAAGAAACTCCTGGGAGAACCACCGTAAGTCAGTGTTCTTCGACTCCGTCTACATCAAATATCCAATACTCTTGACATAAACACCTACCGATGCACTCAAAACAACACTCAAAGATTTTGCTAATCTTCAGGTCTTGACAACATGCTAATATTTCATGACCCCCTCCTAGAGCATCCACACATTCATTCATAATTCGCCGCCTTCAGCTTGGCTGTAGTTTGGAATATTCCCTCTTTCAAAAAGGGTGATCTGATAAGTGCGGCAATCTATAGAAGTAAACCCTCATTCCAATTGCAACAAAAGTTTAAAATAAGCCTCTGGTAAATAGGATTATCCCAACCATTGATCTCCTCCTCCGCAAGAAACGGAATGAATTTAGAAGAGGCAGGTCGGTAACTTCATATCCTCTCCATTTGCCGCATACCCGAAGAGATGAAAAAATTCAACAAAGAGATCAGCACTCTCTTTTGCTGACTTTCGCAAGATGTTTGATTCCATTAGCTGATATCTCATGTTAATAATCCTCCAACTCTGTCGTATACCCTACAGAATTTGTCAATGTGAGCCATGTACAGAAAAACAACACTATCAACATTCGATCGCCTGATAGCGAGACTGATTTATTTGAAATTAAAGCAAGAGTTCTACAACGTGACTGAATTGCTCCTTTTCTATTTATAGTTGTTCTAGACTATGTTTTGTGTATTTCTCTCGACAACATGGAGAAAAATAACTTCTTTTGAAACCTCGTCAGAACAGTGATTAGCTCCACAGTAATTGACTGACCTTGACTTTGATGATGAACTTGCATTAACGTATCAAGGACGCAAAATCCTTGCTGAAATCACTCGAACATACAGCGAACCAGGAAGTTATCTATTGCAAGGAGAATAAGACAGAATACATTACAACCTTCCCTGGAAATCACTAAATAATACGTCCATCAAAAGAGCTGAGGACTTCAAATATCTTGGATCTCACATCATAGATTCAAAAAAATAAAACAACTTCTTCATCCCCAAAGCTCTTGCATGGGATGCGTGCAACAAATTTCACAAGATTTGACACTTGCATCTTCCATCCTCTATAAAAATCCAAACTTTTCGAACACTTATTAAACCAGTTCTATGGCATGGATAAGTAAATTGGATTTTATCTGTTCATTTAGAAAGACGAATAGATAGAACATATACAAATCTAGTTAGAAAAATTTAGAACATCAGTTGGAGATCTCAAACAACGCTTAACACAATTTAGAGAGAACCAGTCATTTTTGACCATGAACAAAAAACGATTACACCGAGCGGACAGTGAAATCGTATCATCCTTACTCCTATGGTATCCGTCTGGAAGTGTCTTCTCACGAAAATTAACTTTCCCAGACACCATAGCTCGTGAATCAAGGTTGGACTTTGGAAATCATGGTAAAGCAATACAGGAGAATATGGAGTTCCGACCAAAGATACTGAGGCCGAAGGATGATGATGAACTAAAAATTTCAAGATGAGCATGATCACGTTCATGGAACTTGTTTCGTGTTAGAATTTGTTGTGACGGTTTCTGATATAAGTATTGGAAATATTTAGCAGGACTTCTAGGAGTGACCGATTTTCGAATAAGTGGTAAGGATATAGTTGTCTCTATTGTATATGCATTTGTTGAAGTTTAGTTTTCGGGAAGGGGACGAATCTATTATTTTCAAGACAAAATTGAAAATGCAACATCATTTTGGATTGGTCAAACAAAAACTCTTCTGGAGAATTTTCTATGACTACTCCCACGTATCATTTAAAAAAAAAAAAAAAGAATAAGGAAACTTAAGATCACAGAAATTTTTCATAGATATAGCACTTCTTAATATGTGAGGAGTACTTGGGAGTATAATTTTTGTGTTTCTTGAGGCATTACAATAATTATATTTATTGTTATTATTATTATTATTATTATTATTATTATTCAGAAAATATACATTGAATAAAAAACGGTACTTCAAGAATATTACCGAAAAATATTTTAGAAAAAATTGTAAAGACAATCAGCTACAAAATTGGTGACCCATAATTCTAGTGTTACCAATATAAACAATAAAAATATATAGAGCATTAATAACAAGACTAAATACATAAAGTTCTCTAAACTGTTACATTTCTAAGGAACCGTCACAAAGATAAACGTGTGAATTGTGTGAAAAGTACTATATGAAAACTAATCTATATTAATTTTAGTGATTAATGTATAGCTACATTGGATGAGCCAGACGACTATTATTTGAACTAGTAAATTTTTTTTAAAAACTCCTAAATCGATAATGCTCTGGAAGATAAATTTGGTAATGTATTGTAAGTTATTGAAAATGCGTTTTTTTTATTTCGTATAAATCACAAGAAATTATTAAACTGAAAGTTACATACGTATAAAGAAAATTGTCCATTTGGCCAAAGATGGGAAAGATACCAAATTAATAAAACAGCTTCGATCTCTCCAGATATAAATCCAATAAATTATTGGGATGTATAATAAAAAGAAATGAATATGAAAATGGAAAATATGCACAAATGTAATAGGCATCTCTGAAGTAATAGACAAATTAACAAGTGATATCAAAATCGAATTAGGCAAGTTAACAAACTCAATACAAGAAAGAGTAATGAAGTATATAAAATATTAAATAATCTGTATATTAAAATGAAAATAACAAAATAGCATTTTTCTTACATTAAGGATAATGTCTTAATCACATATATATTTTTATCTGATATTTTTATATTTAATACTAATTAAAATGTATGCTACACTTTTTTTGCATAATAAGATCCCACCCCGCCAAAAACAAATGATTCTTAATATTTTTCATAACAAAACATCTTACATTATTCTGATAAACATACGTATAATCCTGAAGGTTTTACTGACACGGATCGGTTAAAATTTTCACTTCTTTGTTAATATTATTCATAATTTTAAATGATTTTGAAATATTAATAGTTTAATAGGTTTCGAAGTATATTTTTGTTTTATACAATTTTATTGAAAAAGCATTGATAATAAAATCTAAAATAAACTAATTTCTTGGGACGTGTTGACAAAAGTGGCATAGGACATAGGTTGTGGTGTCATGGATAATGGCTTGGCATGGGAAATCGAGTAGCCAATTTCGAATTCCTGTCGGAATCGTTACATTCGTGTTCCATACGCGCAAATACTATTGGGAAAGGTATGAATCCATCTCTTCTCCGGCCCACTATGGCTTGAATATCAGGACAGACTAGGCTCTATAAGCTTGGTTGGCAACGTGTCTACTGCACAAAGAATTGACAACCTAATGCGAGAAATCTGCAAACGCTCTCTTTCAACATGTGCTGAGTCAGCATAGAAGAGGAGGCTCATAAAATTCATATATCTCATGTTGATCCGCAGATGTTTTTGATGCCCATAAATGTTAAATATCATATTTTAATCTTTAAGGCCCTGCGAGTTTTTCAATAATTAACTTTCTCTCAAAATGTCCAAAGAATATAAAAGACAACTTCCCATATGTACGATCTGTCAGATTATATTTAATTTGTTTACTACTATCAAATCCCGTTTTCTTCTTTGGAGATATTAGTCATTATAACTTCTTAATGCCATTGGGCCAAATTAGTTTAATTATTTTTGCTTTCTGGTTTGTACCGATTGCATATATAAGTAGATACATTTAAAATGTCCGTTGTTATAGACATAATATGTTTTGAATTTTTATATAAAAATATGGATATTTTGTTTGAAAAATCGATGAATTCAAATGTATTTGTTTTCAGTGGTCAAGTTCTGCTGAAGATGTCAATAATTACATTGTGTTGGGGAATAGATATTTCCAGAAGTGTTAGATAATTGACTATCTTTCTATGCACGTGATGAGTAAACGTTTATAAAGCTTACAAAACGTACACGGCATAAAGACCTACCTAGTCGCGTATGTCTGTCCCAGACTTCTATCTATCTATCTATCTATCTATCTATCTATCTATCTATCTACCTATCTATCTATCTATCTATCTGTTTCAGTCTCTTCAGAGCCTGTGAATGCGTTGACAGAGCTGAGAGAGAACGAATTATAAAATAGGACAAACAATCCTGCGAGCAATAAAGGATTAGAAGTTGTGGAGAATTATGATCGACCATAAAAAGGACGTGGTTCATAGAAGAACCCAAATATTCTATTCAGTTATTCAGTTGTTGCTTTCATATTTACTAAACTTTGACTCGTACAATTCCTTGTAACACGTTATATTGTACATAGAAGCTATATTTGCTTAACACTTAGGCTCGTTCCAGGTATTATTAGTAATCAGAATTTTAATTATCTTAAGACTAAAAATACATGTTGGTTACGTATAATGCGCATACATTTTAAGAGGTATATAATAATGAGGACTCGATGAGAAGCCGTGTTTCTCTTTATATATATATATATATATATATATATATATAGAGAGAGAGAGAGAGAGATAAACCTAGTGAGCCAGACAAACCTACCCAGGTTTCACCTAAACGGATCGTCAAGAAAGCCGTCAGGGAAAGCTTGTCTGCTCTACAGTTCTATTGAGCTCTTTTGTTAGTTAGTTTTTACTAGTATCGGGTTTTTTTCTTTGGACTTTAAACCTGTATCTGTGCGATTTTTTTCGACAGACTTTCATGTTTCTAGCTCTTTCTTTTTTTAAAACCTTTTTTCCCTCGAGATTGATTTGATTATTGGCAAATTAAAAATTCGAGGGTTTTTCGAAACGAGTATAGTTATCTCTCTCTCTCTCCTGTATATATATATATATATATATATATATATATATATATATATATATATATATATATATATATATATTACAATACGTGGGTAGCTATAACTGTTTGCGACTTGAAAAATAGGCATATTCAAGTTGACATCGTTACGTTCGCATTCTTAAAAAATCCCTTGGGCAATGTATGAGCCGAAATCTAACAAACTCATACAGCAGGGCTGACTACGTTTCTGTATCGATATGACAACCGGTCTAGAAGTAAAAGTTTGAATATAAAACCACACTGAGATGGGGCGACCTCCACCAGGATATATTTCTCACGCTATGCAGAATGGTTGTAGAATGTGCAGTGCACCTACGAAATAATCTGTTATGGGACACATGGCGATACGCAATAGAATGCCTAATAGGTTTTTAAATCATTTCTCCCCAAGCAATGCAATAAAGTTACTAAATCACAAGAAGTTACAGAGTGTGAATGAATATAAGAAAAAGAAAAAAAAAACATTATTTCGGAGAAAGAATTTAAAAGAAAAGGAATTAATAAGACAGTAGACTGCAAGAAATCGATATTTAATTATCACAGATTTATTTTGCTTAACATCAGTAACATGTTGTTTCATTTTAAAATTATTTCACCCAAACAAAGCAATAAAGCGACTTGGAAGGAAGAGGTCACTGAATGTTAAAGAACATGAGAAAACACTATTAAGCGGAAACAACAATAAAAAAATAAAATTTAAAAAAAACAGGAGATATCCATTGGCAATGACTTTAAATTTTTGAAGATCAAAATGGACGGCAAAGAAGCCGGAAGAGAGTTCCACAAGCGGGGATTGCGAGAAAAGAAACTGTTAACATAGAACTTACGGATATACATCCAGCCATTTCAAATATAAAATAATGTAACATTATTGCCAATCTAATACTGCTCTTAAATTCAGGAAACAAAGATCAATTACAATGAAACTATTTATAAAAAGGCACAGGGAAGATACATTACGGCGTTGGGAAAGTGACTGAATCTGAAATGCTACGACAGGATAAATAGCATTGCAGTATCTCTAAATATATAGCTATATTTAGCTGTCCCCACCACGTAGGGTAGCATGTGGCACAAGGCCGAGTTTAGTGTGGGTCATCCGAACCCGTAGGCCCGGCCAAAAATATAGCCTTCGAACCCGCCTAGGCGGGCCCGAGAGCTGTCAACCTCCCCGAACGAAACCTTGCCCTTCGGCAAAGCTTCGTCCGGGTTCCTTCCTGCTAATGCAGAGAGTTAGACAGACGGCGGTTGCTGTAACTTTAATACATATATAGCAGAAGCACCAGCCCATATTTGGTAGCAATATTCAAATTATTGACGAATGGTTGACGTATAAATATATACGATAGATTCTGGTGAGAAAAATTGCCTACCACGATAACGTGAATGACATTTCCTGTCATTAGACCTAGCAATTAATTCAATATTGTTTTTGTATGTCAGGAAAAATGTAGAATAAGCCAGAAATCATCGAGTATAACCGCAATTATCTAAGAGTTTTACTATTTGTTGGCGGAGATCTAAATTTAAATCTTTCTCTAAAACTCACGGAATAGGGTTTCATCTTAGAATATTCACGAATTCATTCAGCATAATTTTAAGCTCATTGTTGGTGTTCTTCATCAATTTCCTATTACAATCGATCCAAATTTCAACAGTGCCATTGTTAAATAAATAACTGTTGATATGAAGGTGAAATTAACTTTTAACCTTATATTTTCTGAGCAAACTACATTTAAATTAATTTGGCAATTTTCTTTCTTTATCCGTTCGGCGTTTTCTGTCTAATCATGAATATTTGATTATTTATTAAACAGGAAATTATTTAATTATACAAATAGAGTAAAAAGACTTTCGTAACACAATTATTATGGCCTTACAATATTGTCTGTTTTCTATATTTTCGGGTTTAAATTGCTATCTACGAAAAGAGAACTTAGACGAAAACTAAAACATTTATTCTAACATGAAACTTTTTTTTTACATTTAGCTTCATAATACTGAGAGCGTAACACCGCAAGATAATACAAAACCAAATCATAAGAACTCGAGCCATGTATTTAGATAACCTCGTCAGATATGGATGTTATGGCTTACATCACGTTCAGAAATGTATAAGCTATCAAATAGATACAATGATTTTCTTAGATCAATAATTTGAAATGTCTTCGAACAATTCGGACAAGTCTTAAAGAAGACAATACATCCAATTTCATAGAGCATGTTTGCATAATCAGAAACAAAGTAATTTAGAAAATAACAGAAAATGTCAATAGCTGCAACAACTAAATGGATAACTCGAAGAGAAAACTATGACAAAGGAACATATTGAATTTCCACATGAATTTAGACAAAATGTTAGGAAGAAAACTCCAATCAATAATAGGAAGCGTGATAACAATGGAATTTTGAAACCATTTCTCTTGAGAAAAAAAGCTGTTTGAAAAGAAAGATTTCACGTATTTCAACCAAGATTGATGTTAACTATTCGCTCACTGAACGCCGAATGTTTCCGTGTAAGGAAACACTTAATCTCTGCATTACCATTACTATAAACATATAACAAATCTACTAAATAGTTAGAGTGGCACATCTTTTCAGACGCAAACATTGTCACTATTAAACCGAAAGAGTTCAAAAGACAATTTTACACTCAGGCTAATTTTCACTTGCCCAACCCCATAAAGTTTGCTTTTCTGTGCCTTTTCTATAAATACTTTTCTGGTAATTGTTTGGATGAACTCTTTGCTATGGTACCAAGTCTTTAGCCATCAATTTTGAGTTCTTCTGTAGTTTATTATTGCCTATCGCATATACTCCTCTCTGCCTGCTGTGATGAAGGTCAAATAAAAAGTCCTCTGCAACAGCCAGCGTAAATACCTCCTGATTGGGCAACTTTTAAGCTACTGTTTAATAAATATTTTGTTTGTACAACATAAAATATTTTTACCATTAAGCAATAGATTTATTAATGTAGATGTTTATTAATGCATGCAGAAAATGATATTTATGGGATACAACAGTCTTAAGTAAATTGGATAAAAATGTAGTTTAGATTGCAATATTGAGGCATGGTTTTCAGACAGTTTAGGAGAAAAGGCAGTAGGGAATCTTTCCATTATTATTCTCTAGATGTTGTGGTGATTCACAGATAATAAAGAAAAGAAACATGTTTATTATGACCCTCTATCTTGAGTAAAATTTGGGCCTTGTATTGGGGTGCACATTAGTAAAAAAAAAAGTGGATCTTACAAACTATATTTTCAAGTCATGCTCTGTTTATGGGAGAAAAGACGGAGCGCATGTAAATACAAGTAGGAAAGTTGGGACTATCAACACTGAATCCCGACAGGCTGTCACCTGCTTAAAAGCTATATATATATATATATAAATTTCCAAGCGGAGATTAACTAGGTAGAACTCAATGTCCAGCAAGAATATAAGATAAATACAAATTTGTAGGTCAGATGAATTCGATCATGATTACGATTCCAATGAAATAAATTATAACCACGGAATATTAGTATTTGAGCCTTTTATATCATATATATATATAAGTTGCAGATCAGACTAGGCACCATTTTCGTTTTTAAGGTGAAGCTTCTGGTAAAACGCTTGTAGCTTAAAAATAACTCTTTGCCGCGAAATATTACCATGAAACTTTATTGTAGAAGTAGGCAAATGTTATTCTGGTTATAAGCTTCTGCTCTAGAAGAGTGAGGCGGAGGTGAGATGGAGGCGGGTGGGGAGAAAGGTATAATGTGCTCACGGTGTGTGCCTCTGTTTTCGGCTGTTAATGACCACTGTCTTATAGAGAAGAGTTGTATGGTTGTCATCTTTGTCAAAAAGTAATTAATGAAGAACGAAGGTTCTTGTTCTACCCATTGACCGTCCTTCTCATGGGTGTTTGACATGGTTCTTGTGAGATTCAATTCACTTAGCTGATAATCATCAAGACCAAAACTGTCTGAACCAATTTCGTAAACATTTTTCAGATGCCTTCCATTAGCAAGATATCGGATGACATTGATTTTCACACACACACACACACACACACACACACACACACACACACATATATATATATATATATATATATATATATATATATATATATAATAAAACAATAAAAAAATTAAAAAATAAATCTTCTGACACACTTGGTTGTAGATTAATATTCTTTCGTTTTTTTTTATTATTATTATTTCATTTAGATTCCTCGACTAGTTTCGTCCAAAATGGCCATCATCAGGAGGAGAAATATTTCTGCTTGCTGGTAGCAGTAAACCACAGAAATGAACGTCTTGCTGGAGAAAATGAACTTTTATCTGTAGTTTTCATTTGTTTTTTTATTTTTTTATCTTTTTAACATGAATCTTTTAACATTCCTTGTGTTGGTCAAACAGTCTCTTTTAAGTTGTTAATTGACATAAGAGCTGTATGGATCTATGCTTCTCTGAATTCGGTGGTCAGTTTGACAGTTTTATTGGTCCTGGAGAGGGGATGTGTCTCTGTTTAGTTCTTGTTTGTTATTTGGTTCTTAGGGAGTGAGTGAGTATGATATGTGTAAGCGTGTGTATTGCTGTGGGTGTGTGTTATCATTTGGCTCATTAGAGAGTGAGTATGATGTGTGTAAGTGTGTATATTGTGTGGGTGTGTGTATATGTGTATATATATATATATATATATATATATATATATATATATATATATATATATATATATATATATATATATATATATATGAGGATTAATCATATATTGTTCATCACTATGTATTTCATTGCGCGAAATTTGAAATTTCTTTTTCCTGCATGTATATGTAGATATTGGTATGTACTGGGGGAGGGGGAGAAACTGAAATATTCTCAATCGGCCAACTTCCAGAAATTTGCTCTATTTTGGAGGAAAAGCTTTTTGACCTCATTTACAAAAAATTTACCAGCTCTAACTCTCACTTTTACTACCAAACAAACACATGTATACACATATGTAAACACATACTTACAATTACCAATTAATTAAGGTTATTTACACTATTTATATTTGGAATACTGTCCCAATCTTTGTTGTTATTATCACACGTTTCGCCCGCTGTGGTAATAAAACCAATGATATGAACAATAGTTAAAATGGAAATAGTGTAAATAATGATAAGTCCTCATCCCAGAAACTCAGACAGTAATTGTTACAGTATTCTGCATTCGCAAAGGAATACTAATTTATAAGCGTCCTTCTAAGAATTTTATGTATATATGTATTTAAGACTATTCTTATATAATTGTAACAGTGTGTATGTATATAGGAATTCCGTCGGAAGTTAGGTATGGATACAAATATTCATGAAACAATTTGCATGAATATAAGCACTAATAAATGATTCATATTTCTTTTGAAATACATATTTATTTCCATATAGAATATAAATATCCATATAAGTATATGCTTGTATATAGAAATAACTACAGAAGGAAATTCCGATATCATAACTAAGTTTTAGTCAAGGCGATTTGAATATTATTGTCTACTTATAAATGCGTACAATAAACTGCTGTTGTAAAGATACAATCAGTGATGTTTTATACCATGAGTCAGTTTTTACAACCGTTTAAATTAAAGTTATAATAATTGGCCAAATTTTGAAATCAAGATATAACCAGCGACCGATTTCCGTTTTTGAACATTCAAAATCATATAAATGTGAATTCATCTGCATATTTGTATATTTGAAATTTTAAAGCAACAGTCTAAAACATTCCCATAGACTTGTGCGCGTAGATTTCTAATAAACATTTAAATCTTCACAGGTTATCAGAATATTAAATTGTTACAGCCTTATTCAGCTTTTACAAGGTCCAAGATCCCCACGAGGTTGAGGTTTACAGAGTAAGAGATAACGCGAACAGTTTATAAGGATATGTGGGGAGGAATACGGCTTACCCTAGGCATGAACAGGTTAAGATTGTATTGATTAGGGAAAGCATCTCCTTGGAAGTCGGATACTCAAAATAACGGTTTGTGTGAAGATGTTCGAATGAAAATAAAACAACAAAACAACTCACCAACGTTATACGAAAGCAATGAAGGTTGTTCACTTCAATGTGCTTAAAATTACGGATTTTAGCAAGGTTAGAACTGGTGGAACTAAGAAATATATTTGGTCTGAAGACTTTCCATGGGAATAGCGATAGCAAGTCAAGAGACGTGTAAAGTTTCGCATATGAGAGACACGTTTGTAGGGTTGAAGATAACAAAAAATAAAAACAACTGCACATTTCATGACTTAAATATGCCAACGATTTATATACTTTTTTTTACAAAGAATTTCTGTAAAAAAAATATGTTGACGCTAATATCAGAGCAAGGTCGGTTCCCTATGTAGCGGATTATGCGTGTATAAAGCGAAGAATTAAACGAATCTTCAAAACGGCTCTACAAATTTAAATATATTTTTTTATTATTTGAGTATTATTTTTATTTCTAAATAAAACAAATGAATGACAAAGATTCTTTGCGAAACATCTTCACACAAAATCTTTTGTATATCTTTTTACAGTACAACTGAATGGATTGGGTTAGTATAGAAGAAAAAGAGAATGTTTCTACATGCGAGAATGTGTGTGACACGGATGTATGTTGTTTTATGCATACGTATAAATTATAGCATTTGGCTGCCTGAGTAAGCAGGAAAGCTAGTTTGCTACTGATGACCCTTGTACACAAACTTAATCTGCCTGTGTTTTTATGTGTCAATATCGCTAAGTATTTTTGTATTATATACTCGAACAAATATGCGAAAATCTGTGATTAATTAAGTGTGAGAATTTCAGTTTTGTATAACAAATACCTAGTCAAATGTTAAATGAAAAACTAAACTAGTGAACTAAAACTGATTGTTTTTATAACGAAAAATCAGCCCCAGAAAATTGGATTTATTAATCACTAGTTTATTGGGCAGTAATCAATTTTTAAATATCCACTTTAAGGATGGAAACTATTATTGATCATACTCTGAAGTGATCCTCCAAAATTTCATAACTAACAAGAAATCGTTATTGTGTACAAAATCATATGAAGTCGCTGATTGATTAATATATATGAATATAAACCGTGTACAAAATTATTTAATTTGTGAGTTTTAATAATCTATGGCATTTTTCTACAAATGTGAAACAGGGTTCCAGAATTATTATCATTAACTTTCAACATTTGGATACATAACTATCAAACCGATTCTCCGCGAGCCAATTTTTTACTCGGGTTTTTTTCTACACATTCTTTAATGAATGAATTATGAAAAAAATTGTTTTTGCACCATTACTTCAGAATTATCTGGGGTCTGGTTAAAAAAAATAAGGAATCAATAGCTTCTAGGAAAATGGTGCACTGTGCACTGCTAAACAATGTTTCTCGTCAGAATCTTTCTATCCACAAATATAAGTCTAGCATTCTTTTAGGCATTGAATATTATTGTCACAACGGGTCTGGTACGTTTACGGTATATTTAGAGATTCTTGACAAAATTCAAAGAAGAATCTGTAAATGTCAGCAATCCTGGCCTGGCATGTCGACTTCAGTTACTTTCCCACTGCCGTGTACGAAGCTTCCCTATACCTTTTCGATAAATATTTTCATGAATGTCAAGTCTTGTACTAGTGTGGCAGACGTATCCATAATTTATATGATAACCATTTCTTGTCTCGAATTTTTCGGTTGTAGAATTCTCTCCAGCCTTCTTGATTTCCAATCATCATTGATATTCCAAAATTTAAAGGGAATTTCAATCTTCATTTTCTGTTTTCTTAATATCTGTTCTTCGATAATCCACTCTCCTTCATAAGGATTTGTTTTACTCAAATGAATTGACACACCTTGCGTCTTAACGGCTTTAATGACTTGTAAAGCCCACACACTCGCGTAAATAGTTTTGCCAGTTGTATATATGATACAATGTGAATTATATCATTTCTCCTATAGAAAAAAAAAGAGTTTTCTCTCACATTGTAACAATAATGACTTTACTAGAACAATTAGTTTATTTTTATTTTGGATAGCAAGAACTCAACATTTGCTAATTGTTCTTCAATACTGACTTTTAACCCAAGTACCTGTCTGTTGTGGCCTGTTTAGGGGCCAGAAAGAAAGACACGGAAGACGAAGGTAAGATGAAAAAGTATATTGAAAATATATACAAAACACTAGTGTTAGTAATATGTAGATTAGCACTGCATCTACTTCTTCCTCTTTAGCCAGTATCCGACTCTCGCAGTTTTGTATTTGTGAGAGAAGGAAGATTTCATTATACTGTAGGAGGGTTTACCACAACACTGTCGGAACAAGGATATTCTTTTTGACAAGTTTTTTTTTCTTTTGATCACCGCGGTCTGATCATTCTGTTTCAGTTGATTAGTCCCCTTAAAGCTACAATTCAGGTCATCCATAAGAGACGCAGTATTCGGAAATGAAACATGAATGTACCACAAACGTTTCAAAATTATTGATTATTTATTTAATATTTATAACCTACACACATATATTTGTTGGGGTTCACTTAATCCATGGTTTCTTACATAGTTTTGGTAAATGGAGATTTAATTTTCTTGACAATCCATTTTTAATCTCCTCTGATCAATCTTTGAAAAAATAAGTCATTGTTACTTAATTTAAACGGAGAATAAAAGATGGTAATCGGATCTATTAAGTTTTTCCTGTTAAATCCTGATTTTCTCAAAACATTTTTAGCGATGCCTGTATCCAACTGTTTTCAAAAGACATACACGATTCATATGCATTACGAGTGATTTTTTTTTTCTAAATGTCCCCTGTCTTGTGATTTGGATTATTTTAAATCACCGTATCAATCTGATGATAATCAGTATTTGCATCAGAACATCTGGCACTAAGAATGGTTACAGGACCAGAATTGGAAACAGTTCTTGTTCATTTTAGTTGGTTTCCGGGTTTCTTTTTGATACATCTGGTAATATTAAAGAAGAACAGTTATATTTCGAACGTCAAATTGAAATAATCCGATTAAAAAGCACTCTGGATGGGCGAGATTTCGTAACCATGATTGTTGTGTTAAGATGCAGAAATTTTCTTTGACATCCAGATAAACTTCTGAACAAAGCGAATGACTTAAAAACAGTACTATGCGCTATGACACCATCTCCATAAACGGAACATATGATTTTTATTAGTTATACTTTTTTAGGTTTTCTTCTTTCTGAGAAACAAAACGAAGAACATGTTTTCATTTTTAACTGAAACATATTTAAAATTCACAATACACACAGAAGTCATATGGAAAGACGCATAAAAATGTCACCTTTCAGTATACATATATGTATATATATATATATATATACATACATACATATATATATATATATATATATATATATATATATATATATATATATGTGTGTGTGTGTGTGTGTGTGTGTGTGTGTGCGAGTGTGTTTATGTTTTTAATACAACTGCTTCTTTGTCTAATTCCGCTCTGCCCATTAACTTCTTTTAGGATATATATATATATATATATATATATATATATATATATATATATATATATATTATCATTTGCAAAATTTACGAAGGAAACTGCAATACAAGAATTCAGTATACCGTACTCACTAAACATATCACTATTTCAAACAAGGAAGAATACATGCTAAATTTATGACAAAAAGTGGAGCAATAAACATTAAAATTCAAAACTAAAAATCATCCACCTGTAATTGAAGAGCTGGATAACTTTAAAACTTTGTATGATAGAGAATATTAAATTCACAAAAGTGAATATTAATTTCTAAAACAATTAACTACTAAAGTAAAAAAAAAAGAACTAAAACATCCTAGTTAAAGAAGACAAAACAAAGAATATTTATACTATAAAACGGGAGACTTATCAGAAAAAAAATAAACCAAGTCACTGAAACTTACAAAAAAAAGCACCAAAATTGTACATCAAAAGTATAACAGAGGAGGCGAAAAATATTGCACCCAAATAGGTATAAATGACAGGGTAAATTTATTTTGCTTTAAGTAAGCATTTCTGACTATAAAGGGCCATGAAAACGAATTCCCCATTAATCCTTCTTTTAATCTCAACCAAAACTGAATTGTGTAAAATAAGTCAAGAAATACTCAACAAAATGTGCGACTAATTAAGGATCGCTACACAAGCCAATCAATAGAAGGACGCATTTTTATGCATTCCTTGGTACCACAAAATTACAAATAAAGATAAATATGTATTTATAAAGTATGGCATTAAAAACTAATATCCATCTATATCTAAAAGAGATTTGCTTGAGGCTTTGTACTTCGCCAAAAGCTTTATAAATATAACACCTTAACAAATGGACATAATTTTACATTACCGTAAATCAATTTTATTCCACAATGAAGAATCTTGAATCAAAAAGTCAAAAAAGGACGACTTCGATGTACCGCAAGGTTTGTTTGATCGTGCTGACGTTTCAGAATTAATAGGCCAACATATTTTATATGAACTCCAAAAAATTGTACATATAAACAACCACGACCTGTATATGGATGACGGGCTGATGATAGTGCCAGTCAAGAGAAGAACAAATGACAATGTAAGAAAAGAGCTTTTCAAACTCTTCAAAAACTTGACTTTGCTCTTGAAGTAGATATGAATAAGAAAATCGTCAAATAACAGAATGTAGAGTTAAATTTACAAAAGGGCAGTGTCTCCCCATACATGAAACCCAACACAGAAGTAAACTACGTGAATGTTAGATCCAACCACCGTGCGAGTATAATAAAATAAATCTACAAAGAAACAGGGTCAAGGTTATCAAGAATTTTCTCTAGTAAATTAATTTTCACAGATAAAAGGAAAGAATATGAAAGAGCTTGAAAAGAAGAGGGACATAAAACCAAACTGGAATTCAAACTGCAAATAAAACAAGAAATGAAAAAAAAAACATTTCAAAGAAAAGAAAAAAATATTAATTGGTTTAACCTCCCTCTACTTTTAAATTAGAGGCTAAGTATAAATTAGGGATAATATTTTTCAAATTACTTAATAAATACTTCCCCCAAATATTGAAATGTTTAATAAAAACACAGTTAAATTCAGCAAGAGCTATACAAGACTAAATAAAAAGAGAAATGCTAGAAGTTTCAAAACTAACGTGCAGCAAAACATTGTCAACAATTATACAGAATCCCCCACTAAATTGGCATGCTTTTAAAAGAAATTATCTGTAAAACTACCGAGTCTAGCTTAATGAAATTGAGCATTTTAGGTATTGAACATCATAAGTTTATTATGGGGTCGACTTTATAAGAGTTCAATATGTGCACCACCTGCGATGCGGCACACGTCAAGTCGGTAGTCAAGCTCTTGCCAAACACGCTGTAGCTTGTCTCTGGTAACATTATCCATTGAGGAATTGATTCTCTGCTTGAGTTCATTAATGCTAGCAGAAAGAGGGGAGACACAGACCAGTCCGTTCAGATATCCCCATAAAAAGAAATCACACGTGGACAGATCCGATGATGCGTCGGCCGTTTCATCAGAAAACCATCTTCATCTTCACCACGCCCTATCCATCTCTCTGGAAGATTCTCATTGTGATAAGCACGTAATCCCCTTTTCCATTAAATATAAAATCTTGATCTTTTTCTATACATTCTGTGAAAATTTGAGGTTATTTCAACAAGAATTGCCAAAATTATTTTTTTTTGAATACCCTGTATATGAAATTGTAGAAATAAAAGTAGATGTCCAGTAGATGGAGTTTGCAAAACTGAAGCAGTAATTTACAAAGCAGAATTAATCGATAAAAATGACAGAAAGATATACTTAGGGTAAGCTTAAAAAGAGGTAGTACAATCACAAGGTATCTTTTAAGCTAGAACGCCTTAGAAATTATATTAAACTAGCCAACCATGTGGAAATTAAAGGAGAAAATTAAAAAGAAGATCCGATTGTAAACTGGAATATTTTTTTTTAAATAAGCTAAACCTTACAGCAATCATAGCAACATCTGTAACCTTTGTCAACAAGAGAACATAGATATAATAAGATTTCCAGACCAAAATTATTTTAAACCAGAAATCGAAAATATATCCCGTTGTATTCAGACTAAAAAGTTCCTTTTCAATTAATTTGAAGTGGGATAAATGAATCTATGTATATTTCATTTAATCCACAGAGTTACATTTCCAATACACATAATTTCCCCTTCTTCTTCTACTCAATGTCTACCTACGTCGTGCGCTTATTTATTTACTTAAGAAATATAGCGTTCATAAGTTTTATTTTTAAAAATTAAAGCGTTAAGAAATCAATTGACTGAAATCGACTGAAGATACCGCAAGTTTGAAACCAAGGTACCGGAATCCGAATTTATATATATATATATATATATATATATATATATATATATATATATATATAACCGAAGAACCTCCGCTAACTGTGTGTCACACATTTTTGTAAGAAAATGGTGACTGATTTTAAATCATTGTTATATTTTGTGTAGAAAACTTATGCATGTTATTATTACTCAATGATCTTGCCGACCTCCATCTTCTGACTTTCTACTTCTATATTTTATTTAGATAGGAATCACTCACTAGTTCAAATTTGAATTTAAATTAAATTAAAAGTGAAAAATAGTGTGTAGGGTCTCTACCCCCACCCGCGAAACCCACGTTGATCAAAATTAATTATATTTTCCATGTACCCTGCGTAATGTAGTTACAGAATACATATAGTTATGGGGTTCTATCTCCAAAATTATAGGAGGAGTCCGATAACAAAAAGACAACCAGTTGTTTACAATATATATATATATATATATATATATATATATATATATATATATATATATAGATAGATAGATAGATAGATAGATAGAACGCGTTCAAATTCAACCTACTGAAAGAAATTTAGAACTTTTGTTCCAAGTCAGTACTTGCATAGGTAACAGAAAAAAAGTAAATGATCAAAATTTATCTTTTCCGACTTGAAGTTTCGCAGTGGCAATCCGCTCATCGGGAGTTTAGATAATTTAATTGAATCTATAAACAAATGAAATATTGTTTAAAAGCTTTCCATAAAATGACGTTAATTTTGGGCTACAAAATATTTTCTTTTTTCAATTTATTAAAGAAGCTTTCGCATAACTCAATCTAACTTGAAATTGTTCGATTATGTTAGATAATTTTAAATAATCAAAACCTTTTCAGATGTGTACAGAAATTTGTGTAAAAAAATTCAGTAAACAAATACAGTAAATATTTAATGGAGAAAAGATCAAATTTGTTTCTTCAAATGTTTAACATGATTTCGCTAGATTTATATAATAGGAATATTCAAAACAACAGTTGGCCCGATGTAACTACAATTACTCTATAAATAATCAGGCGAAACGTATATATGCATGTATGTATGTATGCATCAATATATGTATGCATGTATTATCATTATTATAAGAAATACATAAATATATATATATATATATATATATGTGTGTGTGTGTGTACGTATATATATATGTGTGTGTGTGTGTGTACGTAAATATATATATATATATATATATATATATATGTATGTATATATACATGCACACACACACACACACACATATATATATATATATATATATATATATTATATACCTATCTAAGTATGTATCTATGCATAACTATATAATTATGTGTATATGTATGTACAATAAATATACAATTGAATGAAAGTAACTGTTCAGATATGATTGACCGAGAACAGTCGTTGAATATTGTGTGATTAGAAACATTCTCTATAGCTAAGTGGTACAGCACGTCAGATCAAATGGCGGTTCCATATAAGAATACAGGTTCATTTTCTCTGGAGAAAGTATACATTCTACAAAATTTCTCGCACATTCAGGCCGGTAAATGAAATTAATACTGTTTAATTAAAAAACAAACAAACAGAGTATTTACTTAAATAAATTGTATCTAATAAAATAACGTATAAACAGAAATTATATTAAATAAGTGTCGGACTTAGTCCAATTTATTGTAAATTTCTTTGTAATATATGTATATGTACGTGTAATTATATATAAATTCCATTTCATATTTATATATTAATGGCTATAAGAAGACAAGTTTATCTTCCCAGAGGCCATGTTTCTCTCTATCTACATATGGAGGGGCGGCAGAATAGTTACGTTGTTTGAAATATCATTAAGTCTCATTCAATGTTTTTTTCTTGATTATTTACACTCTTACATGTTTATGCTTTTACATGTTTACTTACCTGGATATTGATAGACATAACAGAAGATTCACACTTAATATTAATCAGTCTTCCTGACAATGTTTTATTAGTTGGTTTATAAATACTTCTCGATATAACAACAAATATAAATACAATAGTAACTTATTTTCATTAAATGATTTGCTTCTGAATGAAGGAATTATTCGTCGATTTAAAATCGAAAACAAATATCATCCAAATAAACCCAGACATACGAGCACGCACTTAAAAGCAAATGATCATATCTTCCCGTGTAGAAACATAAATTTACTTACAGAATCAACCTCATTTGTTAATAGTATGTTTTTTTTTTCGATATGTATGTAACGGAAATGATATAAACGAAAAATTCGTACCGTCGAACCGAGTTCAAATACCGACCTAATATTTTGGGATCAGTTTTCGCATTGATGTCAATGCATCTATCTCTTCTTCCTTAATTATGAGGAAAATAGTAGGGTAAACTAAATTATTTAGCCTTGTGTATCCATCTCGGTACGAGGTCGACAAATCTGTATTCAAGCTTGGAACGAGAAACAGTAGAATATTCTATTGTAATTCATACATATTAAAAAACGTAATCATGAGATATAATTTTCAACATTCGGGAGCACAAATAGTGAAATATGTTCTTGTCAGAATATCTGAGATGAGAAGCTATCATTTTTTACACAATATTTATTCGGACTATTGTCCTCATCATTGTTGTTTTTATTTCAACGTTTTGGTCGTTATTCTCTCAGGATTATATCCATCTGGGCAACTTACAGGGAATTTCACACAGAAACCTTTATTTAATCGACAGGGTTAGGCTGTTCTTGTTCAATATCTAGGGACACCGTCTTATTTTGCATAGCACTGATCAGTTATTGCTCTCCCGTTTCCACTGGGTTCAAGTACAAACTCCTTGACCCAGGAATTGAACTCACTGCGACTATATCACCAAATTCACAGAAATAAACACTTTTACCCATCAGGCCTTAGGAGTATTTGTTGGAGTAACCACTGTCACTGTTTCTGGTGGCTGACTATGTTTTGATGACTGCTGAGACTCTTGAAGAGTTGCTGTCATTTGTCCTTCATTCATTATTAGCGGCTCCCATATTGTATTGATTTCTATGCTAGGCTTACTTAAAGACTTCCTTAAATACGAACAGTGGGACGAGACAATGTCTAACCCGTACATTAAATGAAAGTTTAGCTAGGAATTACCAGTATGTTGCCCTGATCAATATATATCCGAGGAAGGTCGGAGGGCTCAACACCCAAAACCTTTGTGATAAAATCAATGAGGATACTGACAATATCAACAGCGTAAATAGAGAATGACGTATTTTTATGCTTACATTTTTTCGCATGCCTTTCTCAACATATTCCCCATATGACAAGCAGCTCTAAAACGAAACAACTATCTTTTAATAGCCTTAGATAAATTTTTTGTATTCCATCAAAATAGCGGAGGGTGACTGATAGCGCCTTCTACTGACAGAAAGAGGACTGATTATATGGAATCAAGTTGGTTCGTTGTGTCGTGCTGGACGTCTTTTCTCGCCAGAATTTAGCTTACATCTACCAGTCGTCCATACGTAATCTGTT